>CM034544.1:35856009-35863509 GCA_020002185.1 Paraescarpia echinospica
TATATATATATATATATATGACTGACTCCACCGTACCTCCGTACTTCTTTGCATTGTACGGAGGTACGGTGTATTGCACTACGCACCCTGCACACGTTTGAACACAGCAGTGTTTCGTATAAGCTAACACACGCAGTGTTGTGTTGTGTGATATTACGTAACATTGTTTAGTATTCTTTGGTATTTTCAATGTTCTAGTTGTTTGACGTTATCGTACTAGTTCATTTCATTTGAACAGTTATAATGTTATACTTTATTCAATATATGCGGTTGAATCAACATCCAACTGGTTTGTTTCAAGGAAAATCACCATCTTCATTTGAGGCAAACAAAACAGCTGAGACTGTGAACCACCCATACTTGCCAAATATCCAAGCGAATCAGCCGTATCCGCCACGTATTCAAGTGAACCAATCGTGTCTGCCACAGAATCAAGTGAGCCAGCCATGTATGTCACACAATCAAATGACCCAGCCATGTCCTTCACAAAATCAAGTGAACCAACAGTGTCCGCCACAGAATCAAGTGAGCCAGCCATGTATGTCACACAATCAAATGACCCAGCCATGTTCGTCACAAAATCAAGTGAACCAACCGTGTCCGCCACAGAATCAAGTGAGCCAGCCATGTATGTCACAGAATCAAATGACCCAGCCATGTTCGTCACAAAATCAAGTGAACCAACCGTGTCCGCCACAGAATCAAGTGAGCCAACCATGTATGTCACACAATCAAATGACCCAGCCATGTCCGTCACAAAATCAAGTGAACCAACCGTGTCCGCCACAGAATCAAGTGAGCCAGCCATGTATGTCTCACAATCAAATGACCCAGCCATGTCCGTCACAAA
Organism: Paraescarpia echinospica; assembly: GCA_020002185.1. Taxonomy (NCBI): domain Eukaryota; kingdom Metazoa; phylum Annelida; class Polychaeta; order Sabellida; family Siboglinidae; genus Paraescarpia; species Paraescarpia echinospica. The sequence continues at coordinate 35,856,860 of CM034544.1, forward strand.
ATCAAGTGAACCAACAGTGTCCGCCACAGAATCAAGTGAGCCAGCCATGTATGTCTCACAATCAAATGACCCAGCCATGTCCGTCACAAAATCAAGTGAACCAACCGTGTCCGCCACAGAATCAAGTGAGCCAGCCATGTATGTCACAGAATCAAATGACCCAGCCATGTTCGTCACAAAATCAAGTGAACCAACCGTGTCCGCCACAGAATCAAGTGAGCCAGCCATGTATGTCTCACAATCAAATGACCCAGCCATGTCCGTCACAAAATCAAGTGAACCAACCGTGTCCGCCACAGAATCGAGTGACCCAGCCATGTATATTACAGAATCAAGTGAACCAGCCATGTCCGTCACAGTCAGGTCTGCCGCAGAAGCAACAACAACAGCAAAAGGAGGTGGAACAGCAACAACAGCAGCATCAACAGCACCACCTGCACATGAAGCTGCAATACCACCAGCAGCAGGATCCTCAACAGCATCAGCAACAGGGGCAGCCGAAAAAACATCATCATCAACAGCAACAACGCAACATTCAACAACAGCAACATCAGCTGACTAAGAAGCAGCTGAAGAAGCTGCAGCACGAACATCAACAGCAACAACAGCAAAGGTGGATTCAGCAGCAGCAGCACATTCAGCAGAAGCTGAAGAAGCAGATCGAACAGCAAGAAAGAGAACTGTACGAACAACAAGCATGCCAGCTAAAGAAGGAACATACGGGTGAAAGTCAACAACTGTCTCCGAATATGGAACAGACTGTACGGAAGAGAGAATCACCGGTTCGTACCATCTTTCCGTACTCCATTTGTGCTCTTACTGGTAATTTGTTAACACCGGTTCGTACCATCTTTCCGTACTCCATTTGTGCTCTTACTGGTAATTTGTTAACACCGGTTCGTACCATCTTTCCGTACACCATCTGTGCTCTTACTGGTAATTTGTTAACACAGGTTCATACCATCTTTCCGTACTCCATTTGTGCTCTTACTGATAATTTGTTAACACCGGTTCGTACCATCTTTCCGTACTCCATTTGTGCTCTTACTGATAATTTGTTAACACCGGTTTGTACCATCTTTCCGTACTACATTTGTGCTCTTACTGATAATTTGTTAACACCGGTTCGTACCATCTTTCCGTACTCCATTTGTGCTCTTACTGGTAATTTGTTAACACCGGTTCGTACCATCTTTCCGTGCACCATCTGTGCTCTTACTAGTAATTTGTTAACACCGGTTCGTAACATCTTTCCGTACTCCATTTGTGCTCTTACTGATAATTTGTTAACACCGGTTCGTACCATCTTTCCGTACTCCATTTGTGCTCTTACTGATAATTTGTTAACACCGGTTCGTACCATCTTTCCGTACTACATTTGTGCTCTTACTGATAATTTGTTAACACCGGTTCGTACCATCTTTCCGTACTCCATTTGTGCTCTTACTGGTAATTTGTTAACACCGGTTCGTACCATCTTTCCGTACTCCATTTGTGCTCTTACTGGTAATTTGTTAACCCCGGTTCGTACCATCTTTCCGTACTACATTTGTGCTCTTACTGATAATTTGTTAACACCGGTTCGTACCATCTTTCCGTACTCCATTTGTGCTCTTACTGGTAATTTGTTAACACCGGTTCGTACCATCTTTCCGTACTACATTTGTGCTCTTACTGATAATTTGTTAACTTTTTTGTTTGGTTGCGGATTATCATAAAATTAATTGCACACGTTAAACATTTGTAGCAGAAGTTAACTGCGCAGGTCAGTGTGTTACATTCTACGTAGAAATTGTGGCATTGGTTTAAACATACTGTTTTAATCTACGTATTTGTTAATATGATGAACAATATGTTAAATTGATTGATTTTCTTACATTAAAACATTGATATATATATATATATATATATATATATATACATATACGGGCGGTATTAAGGAGTTTCGGGATACGGGGAAGTGGAAGCATGCTGCAAAACACAATGGTACAAATGCGTATGTACATATATATATATATATATTCTTCCCGTATCCCGAAACTCCTTAATACCGCCCGCAGATTTGAAACAACTAGAAAGAACTCGGAAACTATAGACGAGTTATTGAAGGCACGTGACACGTGCATGATGTGGTGTAGTTATAGTGTGTTTGTGGAAACAATGTGAACGCGGTAAATGTGTGACAATGTGCTGATTGCTGGTGGTTCATGGCAGAAGAGAGGTTTGTTAGTTTGTTAGTGGAGCGCAGTAGCGCAGTGTTAAGAGCTCCGGACTCTTGACTGAGAGAACGCGGGTTCGAATACTGTGCGGCGGTGTCGAACCTTGGGCAAGTTCGTTTACTCTTGCTTCAGTTCACCCAGCTGTATGAATGAGTACCTGGCTATAGACAGTAGTGGATATTTGTGTACGACTAGTCTTCGCACATTAATTGCAGCATGGCTGAATGTTTCCCAGAGAAATCGAGATGGTGTTCGATTGAACAGGTCTGCCAGGGAATAAAATGTAAAGTGCTTTGAGCAGTCCTGAGGACTGGATACAGCGCTATATAAGAATTACGTTTAGTCTGGCTGTCGTTAACAGAAAAAGGAAACAGGCTTCATCGTGATCATCATTAGTATCATCAACATCATACTCAGTTAGCCTATACGTCGATTTTCCACCGGTTGAGCATACAAAAATTCATCGAGCTTGCGCAGACCAATACTCCTTGATCATGTCGACATATGCGGACAATATGTAGCGAAATCGACCATCGTCCGTGACCTTGGTGTTGCAATCGATGCTGATTTATCGATGGCGACGCAGGTGGCAAATGTATGTCGAAGTGCTTACTACCATCTCTCGAGAATTGCTCGTGTACGAGAGGCAATGACGACCAGTGTCTGCAAATATTTTGTCCGTGCACTTGTGACATTAAGAATTGATTATGAAAATGCGATGCTGTTTGGTATACCTGACCGTCTGCTGCACCGTCTAGAGATAGTCCAAAGGTCAGCCGCTCGTGTTGTGATGCAACTTCGACGAGGTGACCAGCGATCTATCACTGCGGCCCTATAACAGCTACACTGGCTCCCAGTGAGAAAGCGCATCGAGTACAAGTTACTAATGGTTGTACACTTGGCACGCCAGTGTGTCTCGCGTCACTGTTACATCGTCACTTACCACGCAGGACCCTAGGCTCTGGCGGTGGTCTGCTTCTGGTCGTTCCACGCGTGACCCTAGAACGTTATGGTCGCCGGGCGTTTGCATGTGCTGGGCCGACATTGTGGAATTCTCTGCCTCTGGAACTACGCGTGATTGAGAACACTAGACAGTTTGGAAAATTATTGAAGACATTTCTGTTCTCAAACTAATAAAATCAGACATAATTTAACCTTGGCATTATTCATGCATATAGATTCAATAAATGTTTAGTCTTATTTATCTCAGAATCACATTCTGGTATCTAATCAAATTATTTAATGTAATTTCAGCTGTTCAGCACTTTTGCTAATCGTTTATTTTATCATTGCATTTACCCGTAATTTTACTATACATAGGTTTATCTATATATATATATATATATATATCCCTCCCTCCCTCCCTCTATATATATATATATATATGTATATATATATATATATACTAAGATATCGTTTGTTAATTTTTTTATTTTTTTATTTCTCTTAAATGTGTTTTTATGCTTCTTAGATGATTTCCGATTTGCAAACACCCGTGAACGGGGGTCATTAGTCCCGGATTTGATGGTGTATAAATAAAGTGTATTATTATTATTATTATTATTATTATCTGCTGCAGTCATAGGCGACCATGATTTCGATCGTACGTATTTTGCAATAGCTAGGGTGTGTGTTTTCTAGTCAGGTACTAAAACACCGTGAAGTTTTTCTCTTTTTTTATCACTGCCTCTCTCCCTCCGTCACTCTCTCCCTCCCTCCCTCCCTCCCTCCCTCCCTCCCTCCGTCCCTCCCTCCCTATCTCCCTCCCTCCCTCTCTCCCTTTTTCTCTCCATCCCTTCGCCCCTCTCTCCCTCATTCTTTCACTGTATCTCTCTCTCTTTCGGTCGCTCTCTCCCTCCTTTCCTCCCTCCATCCCTCCCACTCTCCCTCTCTCCCTCCCCCCTTCCCTACCTCCCTCCCTTCCTTTCTCCCTCCCTCCTTTTCTCCCTCCCTCCCTCCCTCCCTCCCTCCCTCCCTTCCTCCTTCCCTCCTTCCCTCCCTCCCTCCCTCCCTATCTCTCCCTCACTCCCAGTCTCTGTATGTCTGTCTATCTGTCTAACTGTCTGTCTGTCTGTCTGTCTGTCTGTCTGTCTCTCTCTCTCTCTCTCTCTCTCTCTCTCAATCCTCTCGATAGTTTTTCTTACTTGCCAAGACGACGGCTTTCCTTAAAAACGAGCTCGTGTGAAAATACATCATTAAACATAGTCCGTTTTTGAAAATGTAAAAAAAATAATCGGCGCCGTATCACCGATTATACTGTTTCCGTGTCACATGTCCCGGGAGCGTGTGACACTTCCTTTGACAGATTTTAGTGCGCAAGAACACTGTTAATGAGCGAAATTTATTTAAAGAACAAATATTGGATTTATGAGCAGGCAAGGTTGGTTGTGAAACTGTTCCGAGAGGCTATGATTTTCCCTTTCTCATGGCATTACGTGTTTCTGTCCAGTTAGCTCATGCAGTTTTTCTGTTGAACTTTATCTTTGTTGCTAATACGGACTTTTCCGATTCTTCGTCAATTAACCACAAGTCACATCCTTATAGCCGTTAGGTCTTAGGTTATGTACTCCAGACAACCTAATCTTCGGATAACGCAGGAGTTTGTGGTGTACGCGCATGCGCTGTGGGTAGCATGAATTAACCAATATTTATTTTAAATGCAGATGATTGGGTGTGATGAATGGAAGGTTCGTGATGGCTGTTGAAATGCAACGGAGCTTTCTATTTCAATGATTTGTGATGGTATCATGTTCCATATACGAATTGCTCGGGGGTAAACGGAGAAGACAGCTGCATTGATGCGGCACCTAGGGGCTACGTAATGGCCACTGTAAAATAATGCCAATTATGTTTTCTCACTTCATGTGAGAGAGTATTGCTATTTATGCTGTGTCCCCTTTTGTAGGCGTCCCATACTCAGTCAGTGGCAACGGGTGATTCTTTCGAAGTTGAGAAGATGAAGGTCGCGCATAGAACTCAGAGGTTTATGAAACTACTCGGAATCATTTCGCATTACGTGACCTCGGACCGTTGCCAGAACATAGACCGTAACCTGAACACGGACCGTAACCGGCGGGCAGAAACATCCGTGTGTTCTCCGTCATTCTGCCCCCGGAAAAATGCTGGTGTGTAGCGGCTCGATTTAATTTCCGACAACCTTGAATATTCCACCAAGTTCTGATGAACTATTTGGTTAACGTCATTGGACTAAACCTTTATGTATTGCTGCGCTGACTCAATGTCACTTGCATCCTCTTAGTGTTAGATCAGTTGTACATACTACAATTCCTCCTTCGTTTATATCTTGCATACTCGCCTAAGCTTCCTGGCGAATAAATGCAACTTTATTGCAGGTTGAATGTTTTGTGATTTAATGACCCTTTGGTTTTGATGTGCCTTTGAGCGTAGAAATAGGTAACATCTTCGCTATCTGTTGAACGAAAAACTGTATACTAAAAACTCAAAGTTGGGAGCGGCGGTAGAGTGGTGAGAGTACCGGAACGACAATCAAAGAGACCGAGGTTCGAATCTAGGTACCGACTGCCGTGAGGAAAATTGGTCACGTTTATTCAACTGTAGTTACTTGTCTTTAGGGAAAGACAATATTAGTGGTTGGTCCCTTCTACGTCATATCTGCCTAGTGTATATCGATAGCGGCAGCGGCGGCAGCAGCAGCAGCAGCAGCAGCAGCAGCAGCAGTATTGCTGCAGTAGTAGTACAAGCAACAGCAATAGCAGCAGCAGTAGATGCAACGGAAGTGCAAATTATGTTATAATAATCATAACTGATTATTATTTGATTAAATTTACATATGGTTATTATCATTTGATTACATTTCAGCTAGATCACCATCATCAAATGCCCAGGAGCAGCCAGCAAAGAGGGCCATAAATGGGATATCCCGGAAGCGTAACACGTTGTCTCGCGTGCGCCGACACAGACCCTGCCACAAACTGAACATTGAGACGCGCGACTGTAAACCAAACATGGGCCGTGATAGAACCCTACCTGATGTCGTATCGCCGGGACTCCGAGATCCCTTTATTACGTCAGCTACGTCTTCTCCATCCACGAGGAAAACGACTCTAGCGACACGCGTAGATCCACTTAATTATTTTCATTAACATCAACATGAATTTAACCGACACATTGACCTTCACAATATTGTGACAGTGGCAATCTAAAGAGTGACAGGATACCGAAATAACGTCATAACTCAAATAACATGCGCTTCACGGCATACTACCAAAAGTGTCATTTTCTCGAAAAACTAAATATTAACGGAATCGGACACTAGTTGTCTCTGCTGTATACTCATTTACATTATTAGTTCGGGTTTACTGCATTGAATTCCGTTTACTAGTATAGTTCCCGCCATATTCATTGCATTTCAGTAATGATTATCATTAACATTACTATGGACAGTTAGTG
>CM034544.1:35868509-35931009 GCA_020002185.1 Paraescarpia echinospica
ATAGTATAATGTTTTTGGTGAATTTTCTATCCCATGGGGTCCTTGAAGCAATTCAGCTTGGGATTTTTTTTCAAATATGCAAATTAGAGCCTTTATTACTTAAATACTTATTTTCTTCAATAGGTTTGCAACTATGCATGATAATGCCACAAAAGTGGTGCAAGACCGATATTTTCATGGTCAACGGTTAAGCTAAACACATCACCAGACGGATATAACGGCTGCATGTTTGTGATTTCATAAAACTTTCAGATATCGGCCACGTTGGACCTTAATACATGCTTATTTCCAATGCAATTTGTATGCATATCTCCAATGACTTTGATTCGCATCTATTGTCTATGCCACTAAAATAATAATGGTTGCATGCTTGCAAGTGTCTATTCAATATAATGCAGTGTACCATGTCTTCCCGAGCAGTTTGCTTGCCAAAAGCAAATTTTTGCACGAATGTCATCTACAGTGTTTCAGTCAACAGAAAATCTGAGGTGGCAATTTTACAAAATGGCCGCCAAAATACATTCCCGCATACCTTAACAACTGCGTCACCTACAACCCTAATTTTGGTATCAAAACATGGATTTTAGAGGTCAGAGGTTTGTCACGGATTAGCGAGGTCTCCGTACACTAGATGGCTCAGTCTAGTTGGGTTCTTATATATCAAGGTCAACGCATATGAGAAAGAACGGTTTTCGTGAACAAGCAACAAAGAACGAGGACAATTTAATAAACTTTATTACAAGATATCTTTCTTTTGGTAAATATATCGATTAACTAAATAAACAGAATAAAGAAATCCCGTAACCAAATCTTAATAGAACATAATAAACAATAACACTGAATCTTTCGATTATCAAATTCCACTTCCTTTCTAAGGTGGATTATACCGCTACACGACCATACACTAGGCGCCAAGTGTTATCTAAGAATAACTCCCATAATATAAATACGCAGTATAAGCTAGTCCTCGCGGACTCTCATCACAGTAATCTGTTACAACACACACACATATCTACATATATATGTGAATACTTCAAGGGTAATAATACCTCACTTCAAAACACAGATAACTACCAATCATAATACAGCAAATAATAGATACATTCAATCAGAAAATAGACATTGATACTGGGCTAGTCCCATCTCGAATATATACGAACGTTTGTTGAAGTCAACACGCCGAGCTCGGAACACAATTAGAACGGTGTATCTCGGGCGCACGAGTGATGATGCCGGGCACTTGACGATTGCCGTCGTACGCCGCGAATTCTCGAGTCGCGTCCGTTCAATGATCGCACGGTCGCAAACGATTGCGAAGTCAGTTGAATACGTTCAACTGAAAGACGAAGCCGGGCAGTAGACGCTTACCGCCGGCCGCTACGAATTCGAACGAGAGGTCTTGTTTTGTCGCAAACGATCGAGAAGTCGGATGAACGGGTTCGTGCGAATGACGACGCCTGGCAGAATACGTTTACCGCCGGCCGCTACGAGTCGCATTCGGTCAAGCTTTCTGACGATGTCGCTGTGAGACCGCTGTTCGAGGAAGGCCCGTGCTGGGTGAGCGCGTCGCGATTATCGCTCATCGACGCAAATACGTTGGGGCCGTCCGGAACGTTGTCTCAAAGTTCTGCTGACGTGGCGGCATGGTTTCTTCGAAGTTCGATCGAATAGTCACTCTGGACACTGAATATTACACACATACAAAAGCTTGGGAACGTAACCCACGTTAACGATTCCCACCACGCTTTACGACTTTCCTTGCCATTCTCTTGGCAGCAGGGCAACCTGTCTAGTTCAACCCTGGATCTGTCCCAGTCCTTCGCCAGCGCCCAGATGGCGAAATGCGTACAACAAACGTTTATATAAGCAGACCTAATTACACATCATATGACAGGTTTCCATCATTTCTATTGGCTAATGTAATATATAATTCAAACTAGGCATTGTGGAACACCCTCTCTACGATTACAGTGAAACCATCTGCTTGCCTAGAAACACTAGCAACAGAATACCACGCTTCACTGAGCGCATCTGCAACCGAGTTGCTGTAATTACGTAACTAAGGCGGTTGGTTAACAATATGTCTATCTGCTGGCTTGACCTTCCTCATCTATAAAATTAAACCTCAGGAAAGTAGATTAAACATTCAGAAATAGCAGAAATGCTACAAGGTTTCAAATATTTTAGGTTTGGCCTTGTCCGATTTTAGAATCTGTCACTTTTAAAGATGAAGTTCGTCAAAACAAAGTTCTCAATGTGTTACTAATTATGTCACACAAAGTCATCATGTCTATGTTAATGTGTAGAATTGTGGTCAGCAATTTCAAATATGTTACATAAGACCTTTGTTAACATTCATATATCCGCCATTTTTTATAATGGCGCCCATCAAAACCGAGTAACGCTATAACTGAAGACCTACATCACCCAGAGCCGTAATGTTGATGCCAAAAATAGATTTTCAGGTGTGATTATTTCAAATATGTTCAAATACGCATCGTCCCCAATTGTGAGAGGGTTACAACACCCATCGCTGATAGATGGTACATGAGATATTATTGCCGTGGCAATTGCAGCCGTCAGTGCTCTATGCCTTGCTCTAAGCTTTGCAATCACAGCTTATGACATCAGTCAGTCTTGGAGGATCCGAGGGTACAATGTAAAAGCTGGATGACGAAATACCGTCCTTTACCAAGGAGGACCTTGCTGATCAGCCGCCTTCCACAGCATCATCTGAAGATGAGTGTGGGAGAAAGAATGGGAAGCCAGTGCGCATCATGGCGTTGCCTATCATAGATTATGTGCAGAGGGCATATCTTCAGATGATGCCGTGGAAGGCGGCTGATCAGCAAGGTCCTCCTCCTAAAGGAGGAGTCTTTTGGCCAACAGAGAAAACAAGCACATATTCATCAACTTACTGAGCAATACGCTTGAGAAAGCTGGATGCTGTTGTTTTCATGCGGAGGACGCTAAGCTAATGATCATTAGACAGCACTGAACTCATCAGACAAAATCGACTCTGTCCTCATTGGAGAAGACACCGATTTGTTAGAATATCTGGGCCTAGCTATGGGCTAAGATATCATACCATTGCAACAGTTGAAGAATTGGGTACTGCAGGAAAACAGGCTATTGTGTGCTTCCAATGTAGCAACATTGGCAAAAACCTTGGTGGTTTGCTGTACAAGCATTTTTTGAAAATGTAGCATCAAGCGCAGCTCACGCACAGGGATAAATATAAACCGTACTTCAACTGATACCCACTACAGCCTCAGGATCAACTCTCAGAACCAAATGAGGAAAGGATCCAAGAAACCTCTAAAAGTCACGTACTAGAACTGGATTGTCAAAGACAAATATCATGTTCCATAGATGACTGACCTCATAGCAGCACCAGCCCTTTTGTTGTTGGTCATCCGGTGTGCGGGGCAAATTGTTCGCTTGTGAAGATCAGTGAGAAGATCCCCGTCCCTGGGGCGGGCGCGGCACGCATTCAGGTGGTTGCAGAGGCCCATCCTCGATTGGCTGTTGGTCATCCGTTGTGCTGGATTTTCAGGTTGGGCAAAGGTTTACTTGGCCTGAAGGTGCCAGAGACGCATATTCTTTCCGCCGCCTACGTTTGTCCCCGTCTGCTTCTCTTCTGGAACGCCCAAGGTCCTGTGCAGCTCTCATGGTAGTATCTCTGTAGTTGATTCTGTCTGCTGCCAGCTGTTCCCAACTTTTATGGTCTTGCCAGGATGAATTGCCGCTTCAGCTGGTCCTTCTAGCGCCTGTGGGGGGCCTTCTATCTCGGTTGCCTTGAAGAATCTCACCATAAAATACAACTTACAGCATTCTGATATCAGCCATGCACCAGACGTGGCCTGCCCAGCGGAACTGTCTGAACATCAACATGATTTCGATGCTCCGGAGATTTGTCTTTTGCAGGACCTCTTTGTTGGAGACACAGTACTGCCAATGCAGTCCCGTGATGGAGCGCCGACATCGCTGGTGGAACCGTTCAAGCAGTTGTATATGCTTTCTGTAGAGGAAACACGCCTCTATCCCATACAAAAGGGTAGTGATAACGACAGCCTTGTGCACTTGTATCTTTGTTGACAAACGCAGCGAGTGATTCTGCCATACGTGTACATTTCAGCAGGCTACCGAGTGAGCTGTTGGCTTTGCGATGTAGTTGCGGAAAGAACAGTCTTGAGTGTACTACAGGAACAGGAACAGGAACAGGAACAGGAACAGGAACTGGAACAGGAACAGGAACCGTTGTTGCGGCGTGTTTTTTTGTGACATTTTCAAGAGCCTGTTCGGCCCAGATTTTGTTGGCGAAAAAAACGATAATGATAAGCAAATTTAACGAAACAAGACATTTATAACAGAAAATTTCGTAAACCAAGACACGTGTTTCAAAAAAGCGACTACAAAAAATTATTCACGATTACAAAACATGCAAGATACAAGAACGCTGTGTTTGTAATACAAATAAAAATAGCGCTTAAAGCACTCTTCTATTAAGAACGATCGACGACCTCAGCTAAAATAATAAGTATTCATTATTAAATGTCTTAACAACGAAAATCCGATAATTATAAGCGAACGTTGGCCAGAGCGCAATTCTCCCAAACCTCTCCCCATTGAAAACCGTTCGATTGGTTACGTATTCGCCACGCGCGTGTCTGCCGACGACGTTACGAAAAAACAGCGTCAATGTAATGAGTTACAATAGATTTGATTTGATAATTGTTTTTTTTCAATTCTAAATTAGCGGTGGAATTTCCACGCGTACTCTTGCACGGTCGAATAGCACTGTTCGCTCAAAAATAACAGGGCGTCGATTTTAAGATTTGTATATGTATTATGTTTATATTATGTATAAAGAACTCGTTTTCGTATGTTGTATGCTTTGTAATGGTGAATAAAACGTAGGAAAGTCTATTCCTTACTCCTCTACGGACCAGTTAATTGCACCGACTTCGACATACACCACATCGGATAGATAACAACTCTTCGAATACGTAAAACCTTTCTTTCATCGCGCCTTATCATAAACATCTCATTCTAACATCGGCTCCAACAACCAAGCGGCGTGAGATCAATTCACCAAAACCTGTCGGAGTCTCAACCAACCAACGACGAAATGCGGCTCCACCATATCCGCAAGCCTCACAATAATAAACACCACGCCATCGATAGACGGCGACACCAAAAACTACAATCTCTCGACCCCCTTCGATAAGCAGATCACTGATAGTTGGTAAGTCGGCGGTAATGTCTGCGCGCGCAATACTTCCGGTAGCGTTAACTTCCTTCCGGTTGGAAGGGAGAATTACCTGTGCGCGCGCAATCCCGATAACTTCCTTTCGATTTGAAGGACAATATTACCTTCTTGTTAACGCCCGCCTTTTTCAAATATTGAATCGACTATGGCATTTAAGAAAACTATTGGATATGCCCATGTCTCGTCTACCTGTTTATTATACACTATATTAGGTAGTCTCTTTCCTCAAATACTCCATACGCTTCGCTAATATAGCTAACATTGAGACTTTGGATATCGAATTGTGCTGATTTGGTAACGAACATGCATAGTGTGCCAGTGTATTTGAAATCGGACGACAATAAATGCGTATTGATTGATTTGAATAGTGTAAATAATTGTTTATTATACACTATATTAGGTAGTCTGTTTCCTCAAATACTCCGTACGCTTCGCTAATTTAGCCCACATTGAGACTTTGGATATCGAATTGTGCTGATTTGGTAACGAACATGCATGATGATTGATCGAAGTGTGCGTATTGATTGATTTGAATAGTATAAACTAGTCATCATATAATCTGCAGAACCCTTTTCCTTAAAATAGAGACTTTATCAAACTGTGTTGATTTGGTAACGAACAAGTATGATATGCAGCGTATTTGAATTTCGACAGCATTAAAAGCGTTTAAATTGCAGATGATTATTGGTACCACGATACTGCCAGTTAGCAAGCACAAACCTGTATATGTGTACGTAATGATTGTCGTCAACATGGACTAGCTACGGTTTGCTCACGTTAATCGCATTCAGTTGATTTATTCAGTACATTTTTATTATTCACATGTATACATTTCATTTGTTATTGAACACTGATGTGATTGTAGCAAACTCTTTTTATGAAAGAGTTGTGGCTCTGAAAAGAGCCGTTTGTTTTTTCTGGTCTTGCTTGGCAAAGGCGATCACCACGCTTTTACCCCAATGCAGCTGTAGCGTCTCACAATTACGTCCTGATTTAATATCTAGGACAGTAAAAGCTACATTAGCTATACATTATTACAGTCAATAATTAGTAATTAAAAAATGGTATCATCTTAATTATTAATTAATTTTTTAATTCACTGATCCCCTGGTTTTAGTAAATCTACTCCTGGTCTAAGCAGAGTGGCTCTTGATCTAACCATATTACCTCCTGGTCTCACTATTAACTCCTGGTCTGATTATTAATTGCTGGTCTGACTGCCAACTCCTGGCCTGTCTATACTAACTCCCGGTCTGGCTAAACTGCACGCAGGTCTGACTATGCTAGCCACTGATGAAGCTACACTAACCATTGGTGCAGCTACACTAACCACAGGTGCAGCTACACTAACCATAGGTGTAGCTACACAAACCACAGGTGCAGCTAAACTAACCACTGGTGTAGCTACACAAACCACAGGTGCAGCTAAACTAACCACTGGTGTAGCTACACTAACCACAGGTGCAGCTACACTAACCACAGGTGCAGCTACATTAATCACTGGTGCAGCTACACTGACTGCTGGTTTAACTGAACTGACCCTGAGTGACCTATGTTAATTCCTGTTTTAACTGATGCGTTTTTTTGTGTAAACGTGCTATTGCTAACCTTGTAAGTTTGTAGGCCAAAATGTGAGCATTTTCTTTTCCTCCCACCTCATCTTTCTCCAGCATTATGTGGAATTTTGTCCAGAGGGTTGGTAGGGGTCAGCCGTGTTAAACTACTTTTTATAGACATGGGTCCTCCCTTCCTCATGAAACCTGCATTATGGGGATGTCTTAAAGGGAGTCTACATGGGAAAGATGTTGGGGCTACTGGTTTCTCTGGATCATGAAGAAGTTTAAGTAACTCACCCTTTTAGCTTGTTGTACCTCTAATTTAGTTGCCTGGTGATAAATTAGCAATAATGACTGGATACAAATTAAAACATTATAGCGGACTTGTAGATTATTTCTAGCGGGGAACACTCTAGACAAACCGGGAGGTATTTTAGGGACAGAAGCAAAATACAGTTCTAACAACTTTAAACGGTCAAGGCAATTATGGGTAGTTGCTAGCACATGCACAAAAATATGGCTGTCCTTTGTGAACAAAACCTAAGCATGGAACAGGAAGGTACTGAGCAACAACATCATGGAATGTCTTAGCAGCACTAACAGTTAACTGTGTAAGTAAATTTGCACTAGCTATGTTTATTGAATAATCATGATCATTACCAGATTGTTTTTGGTCTTCTGAAGTTAAAAATGCCCACCCATGTTGTTCCCAATTTTGAATCATTCTGACTTTTCCTGCCTGAACCAGGTCTATTCATTTCATAATATATTTCAATAATTTACCCTTGGAAGTGTTCACCTGATTTTGAAATTTAACCAAATTAGTAGCGCCATGCAGAGTGTTATGTGCATGTCTGGGAACTGTTCTATCAATCAACTGTAATGCCAGAGATTTAGTCAAATGATTTACATTTTTCCCTTGCACAATCAACCTGAACTGATTTTCCGTTATATTATTAGTTAACAAAAATGGATTTCGCCTATCTTGTTCCGGCACCAAGAATGCTGTCTCGGCAGTAAAATGTTATATCAATTCCAGTGTAAATATTTATAAATGTAATATATTATCATGCACAATTTCCACAGAACCTGAAATAAGTTAGTCAAAGTCAATTAATTAAATGTTGAAACTAATAACTATATTTGGTGAGCATTTCCAATTCAATGTCAATATAATTACAAGAGGAGATGCAATGTTTCGGTCAATAAGCCCATGCCAGGGGTAATTTTGCACAAAGTGCAATATCAGTTGGGATCGAACCAACAATTAAAACCGAGACATTAGCATCTACCATTAATTACAAACAACAAGTTAGTACTATAAAGTTAATCAATTACACCAAAAGGCAAGCTGATTCTCTTTGTAAGACTTTATGGTAACTTCTCTCTTGGCCTAGGCATTGTCCGGTGTGGTCAAACAGTATTAGTGTCTGATATCAGATGGCAGAAATAAAGTGGAAATAAATTAACAAGTGTTCTGAGCACTAATTCCAACAGACAGTGAAATATCAGTTAGTAAAATCGAAACATTGTGAGTGAGTGAGAGAAATGTCAAGTGAAATGTTGGCACATATACTCTGCAGGTGGTTGGTACCAACATGTAGTCTCAGCAAGCACTGAATGTATATGTTAAGTCAGCAAATTATTATACAACAGCCAACATTAACAAAATTAACCAAAAACCACCATGCGTATAGGTATACTCTATCACTAGTACATTTTGCCAGTCAAAAAACAGATACAGAGCTGTGGACATAGCTTGCACCATGAATTGTGAAAGTACAATATAAATTTACATTCCCTGTAATGCTTCTATATTATATTATATAGTTTGGACACAAGCAGCAGGTTATATGAGAAACAGTCCAACATGAATTAAATATATAAATAATGTTATACAAATCACTGAAATTTCTCTACAACTACAAAGCCGCCAGGAAGCCGTACAGCTTTTACAGAAACAGACGTAGATCTGACCACCAACTACGGTCAGGAACAACCTAAGTAAGTCAACCGAAGTAAGTAAATGCTTTTTGACAGTACATGCGGATTTAAGCTGAAGCAAATCTTACCCTGGCGAATGTCAATGACATGACCACCACGTCAACATTGCTGAAACTCTGGGGCAGGTACTTGAAGATGGAGTCGGAGAACACTGCCACCAAGTAGGACATGTTGAACATTTGCAATCCAATACCCACAGTAGTTCATAATCAAATAGTCCAAGATAAAGCTATCAAAATATCCAAAGCGAGCAGCGAGCGAGTCAAAACAAATATGTCATCCAAATGAATAAGCAGAATTGTGACACACCATTACAAACAATGATTTATGTAGATGGAACCAGAGATTAAGACCACAGCTACTTCATAGAACCACCAATGCATGTTCTTGTATCACAATTGCCACTTAAAAGTTGGACGAAGAACCAACCGATTCAAAACGAGGTTCGAGGCTATATTCGGCGGAGATAGATCGTAGAAATTGGTGGTGCAGAAAAGTTGATAAACAAGTGGAATTACTGATTGATAAGTATTATTCTTGCCTTAATATCATTCATAAAGTTGCAATAAACATATATTGAGTAGCAGTTGTGCTTAAAGTTAGTTAGTTATAGTATTTTAGAATACCTTAGTATAGTGAGTGATAATAGGGTAACTCACTTAGGCTTCGATAATTTGAAAACAAGATTTAACAAACCTGATTATGTGGTAGAATATATAGGAGATAAAGTAACAACCATCAAACTACTTACATAAGATAACATTTGTGTAAGCCAGTACTTGCTAGATATTTTGATTAGGTAGCATTGTTGTTAAAATTAAGCAAGGGCGATAGTCGGGCGGCGTAACCTAAATAAATAAAGCAGCCTAACGTAACGTAATTGATTGTATTTAAATTAGGTCACTACCGGTAATGTTAGCGTTCGTGTCAGGATAAATAGTTGGCTGTGTAATTGAAATTTGTAACCTAAAGTGTGCTGTAGTACACAGGAAACAGTCTTTATAAAGACTAAGTTAGTTAAGTTATTAAATAATTTCTGATCGGGATATGGCGCCTTGCAAGCGGCAAGTCAAGGCAAAGCGACACTTGGTGTGCGATCACTGCCACAGCTGGGTAGATTTTGCATTGTCCGGCTGTGGGAAGTCATGGGCAGAAACCATGGAGGAAGGATTCACCTTTCAGTGCATTGGGTGTTGGAAGGTGGAGTGTCTGCAGAAGGAGATAGTTAGGTTGACAGATATTGTGAAGGGAATGGAGATGGGAATTAGCAAGGAGGCAGGTCGAATGGAGAGAGACGACAGGGAGAGAGGTAAGAATACTGCAAGACTGAAGGAGAATAGCAGTGGCAAGAAAACTGAGGAAAGGAGATTGAGAGGAGGGAAGGTGATTGGAGGAGAAGAAATTGGAAAATCGACAACAGAAAACATGACAAGCGTGAAGGTGACAGGGAAGAAAGTGACCGTAGAGAAGGAGGGAGGGAAGATGGGAAGGGAGAGGAGAGAGGAAAACGAGATGGGACGAACGAAGAAGGGACGAAAGGAAGTGAGAGAAAATGTGATAGAAGAGAATTCGATAAAAGGGTAGGTGACAAGAGAAAAAGCGACAGGAAAGAATGGATCGGAAGAGAATGTGACAGGAGAGAAGACGACAGGGGGGAAAGACAACAAGCAGACAGATGCAAACCGAAGAAGGAGCTATTCTAAGGCAGTGATAGAGGGGGCAATGAGGAAAGAGAGTTTATGGGCGACTCCATTATGATAAAGACGGACAAGGCACTGAGCGAGGGGAAGGACATCGTTGTTTGTTTACCGGGGGCTAGGATTGAACATGTAACTGACAGGGTAGAGAAGGTATTGGGACATGGCAAGGGGGGTCTATACTGGTACATGTAGGAACAAATAATGCAGACAGGGAGGGAACAACTGCGATAGTACAGAAGTATAGACAGTTAGTGAGGAAGCTACAGAAGACGAGAGTTGAACAGGTTATTCTGTCAGGAATTTTGCCAGTAGTGGGAGGAAGGGGGGCAACGTATAGAAACTGTAAGAGGATGGCGATCAACGTACTAGTTGAGCAGATGTGTGACGAAGAGGGGGTGGGATTCACATATTTATGGGGATACTTTGTTGCGAGGGAAGATATGTACATGAGAGATGGCCTCCATCTTAGTGGAAAGGGGGCAGCAGTTTTCTCAGAGAACCTGCTGCGATCTGTTGACAGTGGGACAGGTTATATCTATTTAAACTAGATTCGCAGGGGGGACTCACATAAAAGCCTGAAAATGGAGGCATAGATAAAGACAGCACAAATAAATCAGCAAATAACAGTGTGGAAAACTCTTCTGAAGCTGGATATAAATGTGTTTGTTTAAATGCAAGGAGTATAGTAAACAAAAGAAATGAACTAAACATTATGGTAGAAGATATTGACCCTCATATAATAGGTATAACCGAATCCTGGACCACCACCGATATATCAGATGCTGAATTGGGACTGACAGGATATGTAATGTTTAGAAAAGATAGAATAGGAAGAAAGGGAGGTGGAGTTATTTTATATATTAAAGAATCTATTCAGGCTTATGAAATACAATTAGAAAGAGAAGCAGATTGCGAAGAAGCTGTTTGGTGTAACATAGTTACAGGAAACTCAACGTTAACAGTTGGGTTAGTTTATCGAAGTCCAAACATAAGCATAGAAGAGAATGAAAAAATACAAAACGCTATAAGGGAAGTAAGCAAACGGGACTGTATTATTATGGGGGATTTTAACCAAGGGCATATACAATGGAAATCTCTACAGAGTATGGGGAGTGAGGACCACAAGTTTTTAGTTTTAGTTCAATATACATTCCTTTCTCAACATGTGCTAGAACCAACCAGGTGTGAGAATGTGTTAGACATAGTTTTGTCCTCACAGAATGAATTAGTTGACAATGTCAAGATATGTGAGCCACTGGGGAGTAGCGATCACAACCAGATACATTTTATCATCAAAGTAAAATCAGAAAGGAATAGTAAAAAGCAGTATAGGAGAAATTTCCACAAAGGAAGGTATAAGGACATGAGGAAATATTTAGCAAAGATAGACTGGAATAACACACTGAAAAATAAGACGGCAACAGAATGCTGGAATGTATTAAAGAGTGAAATTAAGTGCATAGTCGATAAATTTGTACCCTTCAAAAAACAAGGAAAACGGTCCAAAAAGAAACACTTATCGAAAGAAGCCATTAGAAAAATTAAGTACAAACAAATGATGTGGAAGTCATACAGATGTACTGGAAATGATGAAGACTACAACAGTTATAAAGAAGCACTTAACCAAGCTACAGCTGAAATTAGAAATTCAAAGAGAAGCTATGAACAACAATTAGCTAGTAATATAAAACATGACAGCAAGAGTTTTTATGCGTATGTTCGAAGCAAACAGAAAGTTCAAGATAAAGTCGGTCCTCTAGAAGATAGTGCTGGAAATATAATATCAGGGGGATTCATAATGGCAGAAGACCTGAATGAGTACTTTAGTTCAGTGTTTACCAGGGAAGATATTAGTTCACTGCCAGTACCAGAGGCTAAGTTCAAGGGGGCAGATTCAGACTATTTAGGACAATTAATTGTAACCCCGGAAATGGTAGGTAAGAAAATAAGGGCTATGAAGGATAATAAATCACCTGGAGTGGATGGTATTCCACCCAAACTACTATTGGAAATTGTAGAACAAATTAGCATACCGCTTGCAACAGTTTTCAATTTGTCATTAGAAGAGGGAGTGGTTCCTTTAGAATGGAAAGAAGCAAACATTATACCGTTATTCAAAAAAGGTTCGAGAAACAAGTCAGAGAACTATAGACCAGTGAGTTTAACATCAGTGATTTGTCAATTGTTAGAAAGACTAATTAAAGATCACATGGTGGATTTTCTTGTTAAACAAAACTTGATAAACCCATCTCAACATGGTTTTTTTAAAGCGAGGTCATGCTTAACAAATGTGTTATGTTTTTTGGAAGACATCACTAAGTGGGTAGATGAGGGATCACCAGTAGATATCGTCTACTTAGATTTTCAAAAAGCTTTCGACAAAGTACCACATCAAAGATTACTGCTTAAACTAAAGGCCCATGGCATAGGAAATGGTATAATAAACTGGATAGAACAATGGTTGATTGACAGAAGACAACGTGTAGTAGTTGATGGGGAGGCTTCAAACTGGAAATCAGTATTGAGTGGGGTACCACAGGGATCAGTATTAGGTCCTATATTATTCTTAATATATATCAACGATTTGGATGATGAAATAACAAGCAAGGTGTTGAAATTTGCAGATGATACAAAAGTGTTTAGAAGGATTAAAGTGATGGAGATAGACAGCATTTACAAGATGATCTTGACAGGTTGATCAAATGGTCTGAAAAGTGGCAAATGCTGTTCAATTTTGGGAAATGTAAATGCCTCCACACAGGACATGGGAACGAAGAAGTAGAATATACAATGGGGGGTACTGTACTAAGTACTACTGTAAAAGAAAAGGACTTAGGGTTAACCATTAGTGCTGATATGAAGGTTTCAGAGCAGTGCGGAATTGCAGCTTCAAAGGGAAATCAAATCCTTGGATTAATTAGGCGAAACATAACGTATAAGGAAAAAGAGCTAATAATACCGCTGTACAAAACAATAGTTAGGCCTCATTTAGAATATTGTATTCAAGCGTGGAGGCCATATCGCAGGAAGGACATAGATATGCTAGAAAGAGTGCAGAGGAGAGCAACTAAAATGATACCAAAACTGAGGGATCTTAGTTACGAAATACGCCTAAAAAATGCGGTTTAACAACACTAGAGACCAGGAGATTGAGAGGAGATCAGATAGAAGTGTTTAAAATATTGAAGGGTTATGAAAATATTGATAGAAATATTTTTTTCTCAGTTAAGAAAGATAGAAGGACTAGAGGACATGAACTTACATTAGAAAAGGAGCAGAGTAGATTGGATATAAGAAAGTTTTCATTTTCACAAAGGACTGTAAATGAATGGAACAGATTACCTGCTGATTGTGTGGGTGCTAGTAGCGTGAATATGTTTAAAAATAAAATCGACACATACCTCAGACGGGCGGGATACACATAGATAAAAGGGTCGGACTCTCGATAAGCCAAAGGGCTTCCTTGTCCACCTGCCACCTAGAGTTAATTCTCTGGGTGGCAATCTTGTTAAATCTTGTTAAAACACACTCACAGTTGTGTGTTACAAAACGACCATGCAGTTGGCTGAAATGCAATCGTACATGACGTGTAGGAGCCTAACTAGACTACAGTCCAGCGGTGTTAGCTTAGCCCTAGGTGATGGCAGATACATAATATCCACTTACAGGTGTGCTTGATCAATGCTGTACACAAAGGTGATATCACTCAATCCACTTGGTCTTGGTCTTAGCCTCGAGAGCGACTGTAAAATCATACATAAATAAACAAACACACAAACAACAGCAACATAACTGTCAGTGTTTAGACTGTGCTTCCCTTGGTCCATGCTGTACACAAAGACGATACTGGCCTTGCGTACCTAAATCACAGGAAGACAAACAACAAGATTACTGCCTGTGTGTTTTGATTGCTGATATAACCATGCTACTCTAAAATACGCCTACGTTGTGGAATTATGCAATGCAAGACAGACTACCACCAACGGTCATTACTGCAACATCTCTGTCAATTTTAATCCACTGGAATTCTCTCCAATGCCCACACTTCGAAAAACATTACGATTTATTTACTATTCACTGCCATTAGATGTAACAAGAGACAAAACGACTTATTGATAGTGTGTATAGTGAGAGTGTGTATAGTGAGAATGTGCATAGAGAGAGTGTGCATAGTGAGAGTGTGTATAGTGAGAGTGTGTATAGTGAGAGTGTGTATAGTGAGAGTGTGCATAGTGAGAGTGTGCATAGTGAGAGTGTGTATAGTGAGAGTGTGTATAGTGAGAGTGTGCATAGTGAGAGTGTGTATAGTGAGAGTGTGCATAGTGAGAGTGTGTATAGTGAGAGTGTGTATAGTGAGAGTGTGTATAGTGAGAGTGTGCATAGTGAGAGTGTGCATAGTGAGAGTGTGTATAGTGAGAGTGTGCATAGTGAGAGTGTGTGAGAGTGTGCATAGTGAGAGTGTGCATAGTGAGAGTGTGTATAGTGAGAGTGTGCATAGTGAGTGTGTGCACAGTGAGAGTGTGCACTAGTTAGAGTGTGTATAGTGAGAGTGTGTATAGTGAGATTGTGCATAGTGAGAGTGTGTATAGTGAGAGTGTGCATAGTGAGAGTGTGTGTAGTGAGAGTGTGTATAGTGAGAGTGTGCATAGTGAGAGTGTGCACAGTGAGAGTGTGCACAGTGAGAGTGTGAATAATGAGAGTGTGCATAGTGAGAGTGTGCACAGTGAGAGTGTGCTTAGTGGAAGTGTGCATAATGAGAGTGTGCATAGTGAGAGTGTGCATAGTGAGAGTGTGCATAGTGAGAGTGTGCATAGTGAGAGTGTGCACAATGAGAGTTTGCATAGTGAGAGTGTGTATAGTGAGAGTGTGCATAGTGAGAGTGTGCATAGTGAGAGTGTGTATAGTGAGAGTGTGCATAGTGAGAGTGTGTATAGTGAGAGTGTGCATAGTGAGAGTGTGCATAGTGAGAGTGTGTATAGTGAGAGTGTGCATAGTGATAGTGTGCACAGTGAGAGTGTGCATAGCGAGAGTGTGTATAGTGAGAGTGTGTATAGTGAGAGTGTGTAAAGTGAGAGTGTGCATAGTGAGAGTGTGCATAGTGAGAGTGTGTATAGTGAGAGTGTGTAAAGTGAGAGTGTGCACAGTGAGAGTGTGCATAGTGAGAGTGTGCATAGTGAGAGTGTTTATAGTGAGAGTGTGTATAATGAGAGTGTGCATAGTGAGAGTGTGCATAGTGAGAGTGTGCACAGTGAGAGTGTGCATAGTGAGAGTGTGTATAGTGAGAGTGTGCATAGTGAGAGTGTGTATAGTGAGAGTGTGCATAGTGAGAGTGTGTATAGTGAGAGTGTGCATAGTGAGAGTGTGCATAGTGAGAGTGTGTATAGTGAGAGTGTGCATAGTGAAAGTGTGCATAGTGAGAGTGTGTATAGTGAGAGTGTGTATAGTGAGAGTGTGCATAGTGAGAGTGTGTATAGTGAGAGTGTGTATAGTGAGAGTGTGCATAGACAACAACTGTCACTGTAACCGTGACCAACTAATAGAATTATAAAATTATTTTTTATATTTCTTAACTGCACGCACAGTTAGTTTACAAATGTGGACGGACACATGAATGAAAACGCGCAAATCATTACCGCTTCTCTTCCTGTCCCGCCTGCGCGCTCATGTTCAAATTACTTCCGAATCCCCTTCCGTTATGCATTGCGCGCGCAGACGCTACCGCCGATTTACCAACTTTCAGTGCCTTGCCTTCGATAAGCCTCCGAATCTGAACCCACCAAAAACCCATAGGCGGCGTCACAGTGCTTAATTCTTCGAAACCCCAACAAACCCGATAGAGGGCGCTAACAAATAACGGTGCCCCCCGCTGTCCGAATCTCCACCGAACAACACTGATAAGTGGCCTGCCACAAGATGCTTTACATACACGCATCAACGCGAAGAAACTACTCTGTCCAACAGACACAGACACAGTACTAACTACGATTACACCTATATTACAGGACAGTAAAGCAAAATACAAGTTGAATAAAACTAAATCATCGGAAATTGGGCCATGCTAAAAGAAAGGTTATATGACGTAATTTTGCCCAATTTCGATGATTCCCTGCCTGATATGGACACTACTTACTACTAAGGAAATCAAAGTTACTCGGAATCATCCTCTGAAGCCAAGGGGAATGACATTGTTAGACAAGCCCTGCGATATATCCAACAAAAATGTGCGAAACTTCGCTGAATCGTATTCTGTCCCACTTGCTGTCTTCATCTGTTGTGGAAACAAGGTGCGCGTCTCCAACGTCAAAAACCAACTCCAGTATGTTTCGGATTACCCCGCCAGACTCTGCTTTAATGTCTGAATGCTTTGTATGCGATCGTTTCGTTGGCGAAGCATACGCATTGAGATAAATGCAGAACATCATGGACATTGTATTAATCCATGTTAATAAATTATGTATATATATATATATAATATTGCTCTGTAGAACGACTGCTTATTATAGTAACACGTGTTGCACATACATATAAATAAGCTAAATTAATGCATGAGGATGTCGATCAACTTTGGGGAATTACCATTGAATTATACTTATTCCTGTACGAATTTCTATTTTCTGTAATCCATAAATATATGATACATTTGAAGACTAATATGCTAAATGTAATACTGATAGATCATATGTGTTTTGGGTAAAACAACATTATGTGACTTGATACCTTTATTTTAATTATGCAAAAATGCAGCTTGCCGCTTATTGCATTTACGTATGTAAACTATATTCACGTCTATTGCATACAATTACAATTTTCTTTCTGCCGTCTTTCTGACTCTCACAATAATTATGTTTATGTTAGTTCAAACTTGTTTGGGACGACAGGGTTAGTTTTATTTATCCCGGTGTGTTCTCTTTTCAGTCACGTGTTCTCAAGTGTGTCGCCGCTGCCATGGCCGTTGCCATGGTTTCGGTCACGTGCGCTGCGGGCGGGGTGATAGAGTGCTTCGACACTTGCACGGAAGACTACACAGTCCAGATTAATGAATGCGCAAAGGACGACTTGTGCGAAGACGTCGTTACAGATTTTCTCAAGTCTTGTCTGCATATCTGCAAAAAAAATTACACGGAGACTGTTACCCCTAGTAGGGACTTCTCGTACAGATACTACTAATCCCCAGTGTGTAAACACATACGCGACCTATGATTTGTTGATTAACACAAGATCCGAATAAACGCATTGCTATCTGCAATGTACGCTCAGGTATTCGCAAATAAAAAAGGTATGTCAGATTTTAGTATAGCAACTATGGGAAGGTCATCGCAAAATGGATTTTCTAATAGTAGTATATTGTAAATGGGTTCGACGTGCGAGACAAATGCTCGGCTCCTTACTTGTGATTTGTTTGCAAAATTCGACAACGGAAAGATGTATATTAATTGTCATGTTGGTATGAAATAAATCTACGGAGAATGTAAATATATTTATGTATCCACCCTCCGCCAACTTCCAACAATATCTGTTGAAGTTGTAGAACTTGTTACAAGTTTACGATCCAAACTAGCAGTTACGTTCACTCACTAGGTGGCGTCACTGTAACAATTGTTTCACCGCAATAAGTGTCCAAGACCATGGTACAAACGTTTACGTCACTCTTAATGTATTTTTACTATGCTAACTTATGCGACTACCCATAGAACACACCAATACAGAGACAAGTACAGCCGCTAGATTGGTGCAGAGGCCACCGTGACCCACTGCTGCTGTATCGGGCGTGAATGCCTTCGCGGGCTGTTCAACATACTATCTCAATTTGTGGTGCTGTGGAAGTCCTAACACAAGATGCATTGGAAACAACTGCACCACAAGATGAGTAACATCTCATGTGCGTGAGTTGTGTGTGTGTGTGTGTGTGTGTGTGTGTGTGTGTGTGTGTGTGTGTGTGTGTGTGTGTGTGTGTGTGTGTGTGTGTGTGTTGTGTGTGCGTGGCGTGCGTGGCGTGCGTGTGGTCCGTGGTGTGAACGTATGTGTGTGTTGTGTTGTGTGTGTGTGCGTGTAGTGTGTTGTGTGTAGTGTGTTGTGTGTAGTGTGCTATGTTGTTTTGTGTGTTGTGTGTTCGTACTTGTGTGTAGATATGTATATGTATGTATGTATGTGTGTGTGTGTGTGTGTATGTGTGTGTGTGTGTGTGTGTGTGTGTGTGTGTGTGTGTGTGTGTGTGTGTGTGTGTGTGTGTGTGTGTGTGTGTGTTTGTGTGTGTAATATATATATATATGTATGTATGTATATATATATATATATACATATATTTATATATATATACTGAATCGTATCGTATATATAGAAGAGTTAGTAATAACAACAAGGAATACCATGAAAGATATTGTAACTACAGCAGAAAACGTGTGTCAGAGCGAGCAACCGAGCATCGCTATTCCAGCGACTCTATCCGAATCGGCAGCAAAAGTGATTAGTAAGGAAATGACACCTAACGAAATATCTCCATCCAGGATATTGAGTAGATGTACATGCTCCTGTCCGAACAACAAAGACCGGAAAGACTGGTGGAAGGTAGGTAACATTAGTAATCCGAAGCTCAAATAGTTTCAAAAAAATGTGTTACGCCATTACCGTATGTTCGGTGCAATATTTAATTTCACCGAAATGTATTGCGTAATGATCGACACCTTACATTTTATCTATCACTAACCTTATCTCCATCAACTGACAATAGTTTAGTGCGACCCAGCTTCCACATCAAATGTAGCACCTTAGCGCTGCTAAACAGTGGTTGTTTTTATATTTACTGAGCACATGTCGAATCCATTTTCATCGCCTGTTTTCGTTTCCTCGCTGATCTTTTCTTCTGCTGTCTTTGATTTGTTTGAAGTCACCACTGTCCATGTAATATTCGGGGTTTTTTTCATATTAATAGGGCATCTGGAATGCGTTTTGTTGCAAGTCATCTAATTAGTTTAGTATTTGTTAAATTCGTGCTGTTGTTTTCATTTAACATGTTCGCGCGTGCGAGTCCACCACCTCTAATTATTGTGAGCAAATTTTGGTGACAACACGGAAAGGTATTTCAAATATCCTGTTTTATAGCTATACATTAGTTCGAATAGTGAACAGTGTGTTATCTTAGTAATATATATATATATATTATACGCCTCAGATGGTCGTTTCCAAATCTGCACTCGTCTAGTTCGTCTCTCCACCGTAGTATTAAGTGTGTTTTTCTTGCGCGGCAGGCGTCTTTTTGTAAACACACAGACTTGAATGTGGCTAACCTTACTCCAATAC
Organism: Paraescarpia echinospica; assembly: GCA_020002185.1. Taxonomy (NCBI): domain Eukaryota; kingdom Metazoa; phylum Annelida; class Polychaeta; order Sabellida; family Siboglinidae; genus Paraescarpia; species Paraescarpia echinospica. Next base: position 35,888,339 of record CM034544.1, read on the forward strand.
AGAGGTCGACGGGGGCAACTGAATAGAATGTTCTATTGCTGAACACACGCTTTGTTCTTGGGAAAGCATTCCCCGTCAGATGTCGGCTGATGTCGCCATATTAATAGAGACTTGGTGAAAAGACTAAGACACTGCAACAATCATCAACCTTTGTCCTCCAGGCTATTCATTTTCCGGAGTTGGAAGAAGATAAAAGAAAGCGGGTGGCCTTGGCATTGTGCACAAAACCTAACTGCCTTTTATACAGGCAAACACTTTGGAGTACTGTTCATTCGAGCGTCTTGTAATGCGATGTAAGCAGCCGACAATGCTTGTAATATACCGTCCACCAATTCGATGACTTGATAGCAAACCTGGCTTCTGCTGCTTGAGAGAGTCGTCAAGACGGGAAATTTCAATCTGCATGTTGATATTTGTTTAGCACCTGGGATCTCCCGGGTCATGGATTTACTAAAGATACATGATCTACATCAATATTTTGATTGTATTTGTGAAGTGCAGTCAATTATCCAGGATGCTAAACCCAAGTCATCAGGTTTGGATCCTCTACCTACATCGCTGTTAAAGAGTACTCTTCCTGTTCATAGTCAAATACTGACTCATCTTAACAATATGTCTTTCGAGTTGCGCACTATTCTGCGGGAACTCAAGAAGGCTGTCATAACACCTTTGTTAAAAAAAAACTACCTCGGATCGAAACACGCTGAAAAATTACCGTCCAGTTTCTAGTTTGCCATTCGTGTCTAAACTCTGAGAAAAGGTGGCAGCCAAACGACTTATTCAACATCTAAGTGACAATGGCCTTCGTGAGGAACTACAATCGGCGAGATGCTCCGTCTGTGTTTTTTTAAACGTCACCTGAAGACATACTTATTTAAACAAACTTATGGTGGACAATAGCAATATTTATTTATAGGACGTTTTAGTGACTCTTGTTGATTTATTATTTATTTATGTATTTATATAATAAATAAATTAATGTATAATTAATCTATATATTATATTATTTGTTTTTAAATGTTTCTATAATGTGAGCGGAATGAATAACCATCAGATATAGATCGCGCGGTAAAAGAACCTGTATTATTATTATATATATATATATATATACATATATGATATACAAACATACATGCACATGAACACACATACACACATAGATACATATAGAAACATAGATACATTCATATATTCATACATACATACATACATTTACATACATGTATAAATGTATACATACATACATACATACATACATATATACATACATACATACATACATAATAACATACATACATACATGCATACATACATACATACATACATACATACATACATACATTCAGACGCAGCTTCGTGGATGTATGAACTTTCGGAAAGTATGCAATATTTCACGTCAATATTTCACATGATCTAAATAGTCTCACCTTACGTATTACCGGTATTCATTTGCATGGAGAATTGACCGATTTCCAGTCGAAATGGATCAACGTTCGTGTGTGTGTGTGTGCATCCATACGTGCGTGCGTGTGAATGGATATATGTAAATCTACTGAAATCCTGAAAATCCATTGTAATGATGAAACGGTAGCTTACATTGCACACACTTGTGATGACGAATGCGGATGCGGAATTAATCATTGTCATTGTTGTTTCTCCTCGTGACGCCAGCAAGCACTTGGAACACTTATTGTATAGTTGAGGGGACGTCTTAAGAAACGTGCGAGTTCAGCCAGCAGCACAGTTCGTACAGAAGTCACCGTACGAAGACGTCATACACAAGTGAGTTGTCCGGATCACAGCACCGGGTATATATATATATATATATATATGTGTGTGTGTGTGTGTGTGTGTGTGTGTGTGTGTGTGTGTGTGTGTGTGTGTGTGTGTGTGTGTGTGTGTGTGTGTGTATCGGCAATATACGGTATAGTATGCTTGCATTTTCCGAGGAGGTGTATTTGTGCGTACACAATGTGCGTACACAATTGTTATTTCGGACATTTTTGGTTAAAGTTGATCTTCCGTGCTTAGTACGCCTAATGTGATCGCATTTATTGTAATATGAACGTATGATTGAGATTAACATTCCGGGAATCGGTCGTTCATTGTAACCGAGCTCAATGACTGATTTTATAAAATAAAACAGCATTATAATAGTAATTTACTTTGTCACTAAAGATCACCATTTGCACATTAGGTAAACCCGTGCAATTTTAGAAAAGACAATTTATGGAGCGAATGTAGCTAATATGTCTCAGTGGTATGGCGCTTCTAACATACTACGTACATACTCAATTGATGTATTTCGTGTTTTAATCCTCTTTTTTTCGCACATTGAACACGTTAATTAATTCCATGTTGCTGTGGTTGGCTGAGTTGGATGAATGAATACCTGACTAAATACCGTGGTGGATATTTACGTAAGAATATTTTTGCACAGTAATTAAAACGTCACAAAAAGTTTCTTAGAGCAGTCGAGATGGTGTCCAACTAACAGGTATTGGCAGACGGTAAGGCGTCAAACGCGATTAGCCTTCGTAAACACTGAATTATGCGCTACGTAATACTTTATTTTCAATTGTATTTAATGACATGCTTTTTCTGTTCTGTTTTCTAGGTAATTCAGCATCGTGTAGTGGCCAGTAACCAGTATGAGATTGGTAAGTGAAGTAAACATAAACCTACATTCTCCGGGTCGTAATCACAATTGTCGACACGTGGACAGCCTAAGTTAACGCACTAACGTATAAACGGAACATAAAATATACACAACATAATGTTACCTTTAGACGATGCCATACGTTTATATAATGCAGCTATTGTTTAATAAATATACATTGAATTCTGGACTGAAACAATTTTGGTACGTCACGACGTGGACTTCACGTTCATAATTCAGATGTTTTAAGACAGTTTAACAAACGACTGCGGCGACAGAGAATATATTGCCTAAGACTGAATTTGCAATAACAAAAAGTCGAGCACGTTGACTTGTATTTCAATACGCGGTACAGCATAATCTTATCATAGTATACTTGGAAAGCGTATGCTACATTATTTATAATGCGTCTTCATGACAGGTACCTCATGACTTTGGTGTGGGTTTTCAGTCTAGTGAACCCGGATTCATATATTGTGCTTTTTAGAACCTAAAAAGCAAGTTCGTTTAGTTTACATTGCTCCAGTTCACTCAGCTTTATAAATGAGTACTTGACTATAAAGACAATGGCGGATAGTTGTGTATGAATATTGTTCGCGCACCCATTGCAGCGCAGCTGAATGCTTCCCAGATAATTCGATATAATGTTGAATTGAATAAGTCTGCCTGGGAGTAAAGTATAGAGCGCTTTGATCTATGGACTGGACGATGAATATACGTACTGACCTTTTTAAGTTGTTCGACTGTCTAACTATAATTGATTTTTTTTATATTAATAGTTTCCTTTTCTGATTACAATAGCTAGGTACTGAAACAAATCATGATGCAGAAACGAATTTTCATTATTGACCGGCTGTCACAATGGCGATCAATAAATTAACGTAGACGATATGCTTTTTTCGATACTCGTATCAATGAGTCTTCGTTCGAAGTTCAGATGGAAATAACATTTGCATTCATGCATTTAAATGTCTGGACGTATGTCGACATAATAAATGTTAAACGGAATGTGCAATTATTTCCATTGGGTAACATATTGCATTGTCAGTAACTGCCATAAAGCGGTTGTTACATGTTGTAAATATGCCAACAAGGATATTAAAGTTAATCGGAATCATCCTATCAAGCCAAGGGAGATGATAGTGTTAGACAAGCCTTGCGGTGTATTCAACAAAATGTGCGAAACTTCACTGAATCGTTTGTACGTTAAAGCAGAGTCTGGCGGGGTATTCCGAAACAATACTGGAGTTGTTCTTTGATGTAGGGCGCGTACGCATTGTTCCCACAAACCATACAGGCGAAGACAGCACGTTGGGCGAAGTACAAACGATTCATGGAAGTGTATATATATGTGTGTGTGTGTGTGTGTGTGTGTGTGTGTGTGTGTGTGTGTGTGTGTGTGTGTGTGTGTGTGTGTGCTAGCTTGCCACTGATAGCTTGCCACTGATAGCTCTTTTGTATATAAAATATATCCACATCTATTACATAGAATTACAGTTTTCTTTCTCGTTGTTCTGACTCTCATGATGTGTATCTTTGTTCAAACTTGTATGGGACGTCTGCGCTAGTTGTTGTTTATCGCGGTGTCATTCCGTTGCAGTCACGGGTTCTCAAGTGTGTCGTCTTTGCCATGGCCGTTGTCATGGTGTCGGTCACGTGCGTTGCGGGCGGGGTCATCAAGTGCTTCGTCAGCTGCGTGGAAGAGTACAGAGTCCGTCTGGATGAATGCGCAAAGTTCGACTGGTGCAATGACCTCGTTACAGATCTTTACAATTCTTGTATGCGTATCTGCAGAGAAGTATACACGGAGACGAATACCCCTAGTGGTGACTTCTCGTATAAAGTCTACTAATTCACAGTAACCAGAACACATAAACGAACTATGTACGCAATGTACGCAAACTTTTCAGGTATTCGCAAATACAAATGTTATGTAAGTGTATTTTAGCAAGTATGGGGAGGTCATTTTGGAGAATACAAAGAAAATGACGTGACCGCAAAATAGATTGTCTCATTATAGTAGATAGTAAATGGGTTCGATTTGCGAGAAAAATGCTTAGCTCCTCATTTGTGATTTATTTGCAGAATTCGACGATGGAAAGACATATATTAATTGTCATAGTCAAACATAATATGTTTGCCTAAAACAAAGTTATTTAAACTTATCCTGTTATTAGCCCAGTTAATTAGGTCGTTGTTTAATCACGATCTGCAACCGATTATCAAGATAGAATGCTCGATGAATACCAATGTATGTGCTACGCTAAGCGATGCCCTCAAGTACAATAAACATATATGCGTTTTTAACATTGGTTCAACCCACCACCACCTCCGAACAATACGGGTTTAAGTTATAAAATGTGTTCCAATTTTATGATCGTAACCATCAATTATGTTCTCTCACTGGGAGGCGCCACTGTAACAATTGTATTCACCGCGATAAGTGTCGAAGACAAAGCTACAAACGCCTACGGCATTGCGTAGGCAGGATTTTGTATTGGAGGGGGCCATCCGGCATCCAAGCAAGCAATGAGAAATTGTATATATATGTGTGTGTATGTGCCTGTGTATGTGTGTGTGTGTGTGTGTGTGTGTGTGTGTGTGTGTGTGTGTGTGTGTGTGTGTGTGTGTGTGTGTGTGTGTGTGTATGTGTGTGTGTACAATAAAACAAGAGTGTCCCATATTGGTGCATCGCATGATTCCGTCGCAATGCTGCATTGTGTCGGTTTCAACAACCACGTTTACTGACGGATGTGGCTGCCAGTTCAACAAATGCAGTCAAACTAAGAGCAGAACGACACAATACCAGAGAGACACGATCCTGTAAAGCCCCTACATAATATCCATCTAAAGACGCCATATTTGCCATGCTACATCTCCCAAATTTACGGACAAGCAACCTGACAAATACCAACACTTAGTCACTTACACCGATGAAACAATAAACATTTGTACCTTAACATGGATGATGAGGCGCTGGCGTTCAACCAATAACTACACAACAAATCCATACCTCGGCGGTGGCGGCGGCGGCGTCGAATGAGCTTTACACACATTTCTGTGTCATGTGTAACGTTGTCGCTTATTAAACTTAATAACGAAGTTCCGACTACCCAGTGGAAAATCGACTAGATAAATTGCTTTGGCTGCAACGTGCAACTTTATCTTAGTCCAGTAACTTTACCTTAGTCCAATAATCTTGCAGGGCAATCACCATTTAGCATCCTCGTGTTAATATTAATAGGCATTAGCCATCAGGCACATTGTAAATGATGACATTTGCAAGTGCAAAAGCAAAAACGCGCCAATGCCCACGGCATACATTCAGCATACATTTGTTCGGGAGGCAGAAAGGAAAGTTTATGACATCTTAATTTGATGAAATTCCTCTGAGGGCCGGAGTATTTAGCATGATTAACAACATATATAAATATACGTATATATATATATGTATATATATACACACACACACATGTACAACACAAACACAAATGTTTATTTATATAATTTAAAGATGCAGAATTGATTCAAATGTGTGCTCTGCCAGTAATCAATGTATTTTCTTTAATCAAAAACAACTGCTGAAACAAATAGATTTGTATTTTACTTGTTACAGCTATGAATAACATTGTCCCATTGACTTGTGTCACTCCATGACATTGTAATACAATTGACCGTTGCAACGGGTTTCTAAGTGTTGTTGAAGCAGTCTCATGGTGCTCCCTTTTCCCAACCAAATACTGCTAGCAGTGAAAGATTGTGTGCAATAAAAACTGTTTGAACTATCCGATATAATGTGCTAGAATAATGGCAATTAATAAAACATTGTCACCAGTAAAACTGTATTGACCTGCAAGGACCACGTATTGATTTATTGTTTTAACAAAAATGGATCACACCAGAGGAATATAACTGATAAAAAGAAATCTGGGGCGCAACGCCAGAAGGAGTGTATGGACAGGATTAAGTTAAACACTGAGACATATGAAGATTTTATAGGAAAGGATAGACAACTTTGGCATTAGTGACAGAAAAAAATCACTACAGAAGCAGCGTGGTCGTCAACACGTGCGTCTGCACAGAAGCAAGTTGTACAGGAGAATGAAGAAATTGGACAAAGAAATGGAGAAATCAAACCGTAGAGCAGAACAATAGAGAAAAAGATTATAGCGCCTTAAATAACAACAAATGGGCAAGTCGACAACAAAAAGATATGTTAACCGTTTGCTGCGAAACAGCAAGAGCAAACTTACTTCAAAGATGCGCAAGCAATTGATCGTTTCAACAGCTATTATGTTAAGCATCAAGGGGAGGTACAAAACATCCAAGTCATATAAAGAAAAGCAAATGATTTCCAAATGTTATGCAATTATGCATAAAGAAGTACAGGATGCGCGCAATGGCTCATAGTGATCTCGGCATCCACAAAAAGCTAACTCATAGAATGGAAAACTTGACTAACTACACAAGAAACACCCACAAATCAGTAGGACAGAGACTGTTTGACAAAGTCAGGACATTCCTATGCAGAGATGACAACATTAGGATTACTACTAGCAGATGCGACACAATCACCAAAAATGGGGTGAACATGCAACGAAGAATACTCTCAGAGAAAACGACTCGGCTGCATGGAAAATACTGTGCTGACTTCCCCAAGTGTAAAATGAGTTTTTCCATGTTCTGTCGCCTACGACGAGTTTATGCCTTACCACCATCAAGGATCGCAAGTCATGCCTCTGTCGCTTGCATGAGAATGGTCGGCTGTTAACTGAACGAATGGCACAGCTTAAGCTCTTACAAGCACCCAGTTGAACAGTTGGTGAAACGAGCTGTTTGCCTTGAGCCAAATCAAGCTTGCTATTAAAGGGCATGTGGATCATGTAGGAACAACTTCAAAGTTGTAACCTATGATGACACCGATGCAATCAGCTGGCACCAATGGCAAACAATCAAAGAGGTGCGCACCATTAAGGGAAAACAGTAACCATACAAAGAACTGTGAAGGCTAGGGTCGATGGAACAGCTGGAGAGCTTTGTCAAACACTCCAAGCTATGGTACCTAAACTATGCTTGGCATGTCATGTAGTGGTCCTTAAACAACACTTTCAGGCATACAACATTGTTAAAGAAATGAATATGTGCACTGTCGTGGTTGATTTCTCCAAAAACAACACCATCCAGCAGAGGAGAGCCACACAGAGTGCACACTTTGGAGCATCGAACAACCATATTACACTGCACACAGGTGTAGCATACACCCAACAGGGAACGACCTCGTTCTGTACCGTGTCATACTCTACCCTCCATGGCCCTGCAGCTATTTGGGCACACCAAGAACCTGTTATACAGCTAATCAAGAACTCCAGTCCACACCATCCGAACGTTCAATTTTGGAAACATGGACCCACCACACAATACAGGAATTAGTTGAAATTCCTGCTGTTCAGCCGGTTACCCGAACAAGATTTTGGTTCATGCACGTGGGATTTCTTTGAAGCTGGACAAGGGAAAGGGGCAGCTGACGACGTAGGCGGTGTGGTGAAGCGTGTAGCAGACGCAGCAATCAATACCGACAAAGTCATTACAGACGCCGAGTCATTCTGTGTCACGGTTTCTCATCAGACAAAGGTAAAACTGTTTATTATAACTGAAGCTGACATTACCAAGAAAGATCGCTACCTTTATAGGTTTTCTGGCGTGAAAGCAATCACATGAACTATGAAGCTGCACCAGCTACAGACCGTGTCACCATCAGTATTCATTGTCCGAAACCTCTTCTGTTTCTGCAGCGCCCCAGTTCCATGCTACTGTCTACAGGCAAGGGTTTTGCACTTGCCAAGACTGGAGATGGAAGCACATAATGGGACAGCACGGGAGAGGGAAGCGAACAATGGGACAACAAAGGAGATGGAAGGAAATATTGAGACAACACAGGAGATGGAAGTACAGAATGGGACAGCACTGGAGAGGGAAGCGAACAATGGAACAACAAAGGAGATGGAAGCAAATATTGAGACAACACTGGAGATGGAAGCAAATAATGTTACAGCAATGTAGATAGAACAAAACATTCAGCCAGATGCGTTTGTGCAGGTAAAACTTCCATGTAGTGCAAACAAAAAATAGTTTGTTGCACAGGTATGTACCTATGTTAATTAGACTGCATCTACTGGTGCATTTATTATCAAATAGAAAGACTGGCATGTTCCCACTAACACCAATGAATCAGCCGATAATGTCTTCTTTAATAATATACAAATTACCCCCAATACAGACTCACCTGAAACAAAGAGACACCTGGTATCCTGTGCTAGTTTATAAATGTAAACTTGTGTAAGCAACTAGTTATTATTGCATGCTACATATGCATGTGTCAGTGTTATGAACTTCATATTTAACAATTATTAATTAATGTGATAGATGTAAAATATGAATTATATTGTCTTTATTTAAATGGTGTTATTATAACTTACTAATATTGTTGATGTATTGTTTGAATACTATTATTCAAAGGGCAACATGTCATTTACTTTGAAGATATTCCTTTCGGTATATTTTCACAATGTATGGGCGGTTCTTGGATCAATACAGATCTGTTACTATGTGAACATGACATTTTCATGTTGCCTTGTGTATATTTCATATACTGGAAGTTGATGAGGGCTGCAATGAGCTCTTGCTCAAATTTCTACAATTATGTGGGAACCAACGGTACAGATTACCACAAAAATACGACATCGCTTGGCTTGAGTCTTGAAATGTCGTCCACCAACTTCACTATCCTGTCAGCAGCAGGCGCGAGGAAAAACTGTGCATATTTCTGATTACGAGGTGACCATAATGACTGGCTTCTACAACTGAATTCAATGATACACGTTTGACGTGTCGCTAGTGATCAGTATTACCAAAAATAGATAAGCGAGCGAAAAATGAACAACTCAGAACACGTATAAAACAAGAAATTCTACGGTCGCTAGCACCCTCACGACTCGTCCTGTCCCGACGATCTTGGTATCATTTTGATTTCCCGGTAACCGTTCAAAGAACACCGATAAATGGACCTACAATCATGCCATTTTCGGTGTTCTGTACGGTTCCGAACGATGTTGGCGGCGGGTACTCAGTACACTAATATTCCGATTGCGGCGCTGTTTTCCTCTTTTGCATAGGTTCAGTCATGCGCACTTCGCCATTTCTTGATTTCAAGTTATAAGCTCCACCCACTTCTAAACCGCGGCGAAACTGATGTGCTTTGATCGCAGCGAAACCGATATATCTCTACGTCGGCGTGACGTCACAATAAAGTACGCCACCCAACGGGTCTAAATTCGTTGCGTTGGTTGGTTGATATACGTGAGTGTGACGTCACGCCTACTTCACGTATGTATTTTAGCAGCCGTTTGAAAGTGGGTGGAGCTTATACCATGACATCAGATAGTGGTGCCTCAATCGGTAAATTGGAGAACTGTGTCGACGAAACAACATCGTTCGCAGCAAAGACCGTATATCAATACAAGACGGTGCAGCGCGCGCTATCTACATTGTTCGAGGAAAGTACGTAAGCAGTTCGTCCGCCATTCTGGAGTTGCGCCAAGCCAGACCATACGCGTGCAGAAAATGCAGTTCTTTGCATTACCATTGCTCAACATTTTCAACGATAACCTCAGTATGTTAATTATATAACAAGTTGTACAGCCTAGTGATTATTCTGATGAAACACGATGAAGTTCAGTTGGCTCAATAAATAATTGCAACGTTTCTACGTGATTTGTTTTGTTTGCAAATTTCATTATTTTGAATTGTGATAGGTAAAACACTTCAAGGATTACTTTAATATCATTCATTTTATATGACGCATCACAGCTTGGTGATTATTCTGATGAAATGAGGTCCCTGAACAAATACGGTAACATCGCGCGCTGCGGTCCCGCAGGCGCAGGCGCAGGCGCATGCGCATGCCTCCCGAATGGCGGACAAAAACCTTCAGTGTAGACTGCCATTATATATAAAACACCTAAAAAAAACACAGTCATCCGAAATCAACATGATTTGTTTTTGACATACAGTCCAGTTAAAAGTCACTAAACATCCGCAGCAAAAGTGATTAGTATGGAAATGACACCAAGCGAAATATCTCTATCCAGGTTGTCGAGTAGATGTACATGCTCCTGTCCGGACAACAAACATTTGTAATCCGAAGCTGAAATACTTTCAACATAAATTGTTGCGCCATTACCATATGTTCAGTGCAATAATTCATTTCACCGAAATGTATTGCATAATGATCGACACCTTACATTTTATATATCACTAACATTATGTACATCATCTGACACTGGTTTTAGTGCGACCTAGTTTCCATATCAATTGCAGAACCTTGTCGCTGCGAGACAGTGGTTGTTTTCACATTTACTGAGCACACGTCCAATCCATTTTCGTCGTCTGTTTTCGCCTCTACGCTGATCTCTTCTTCTGCTGTCTTTGCCTTACCTTTTCATATTGATACGGCATCTGAAATACGTTTTGGTGCGATTCATATAATTAGTTTAATATATATAAATATATTTTAATTCGTGCTGTTGTTTTCACTTAATATGTCCGCGCGTGCGAGTTCACCACATCTAATTATTGCGGGCAAACGTTGGTGACAACACCGAAAAGTATTTTACATATCCTGTTTCATAACTATAAGTTAGTTCGCCTAATCAAAAAGTAGCAGTAGTATATACACGCACTTACCCAGGTACGCTCGCGTGCGCACACACATACACACAAACACAAACTCACACACGTACACTCACACGCACACACACACACGCATACATACACACACACACACACACACACACACACACACACACACACACACACACACACACACACACACACACACACACACACACACACACACACACACACACTAACATGCACACACACAACTACCTTCATTGTGACATCGGAAGGTGCGAGAAACCCCTGGCCGACGTAGAGGATCACATGATTCAGTTCATGTGTGTACGGCAGACGGTCGACTGGTTGATGTCACTCATCAGCAGATCTTACGAAGAACTGACATGCCATTACAATTCCTAAATATGTGTTTATGTCGACAAGTTGTACGCACAGGACGTGTATGTGTGTGTGTGTGTGTGTGTGTGTGTGTGTGTGTGTGTGTGTGTGTGTGTGTGTGTGTGTGTGTGTGTTGGCGTGTGCATGTGCGCGTTCGTCTGGGTGTGCTTGTGCGTGTGCATGTTCGTATGCGTGTCCAAGTTGAATTACCGGGCCTAACTTTTTGAATATGGATTCGAACATCAATTCTATTGGTTGACAGTTCCTCCTTCTAACTGAGCCACAACTGAAATCACTAACAACAATACAACAAAAATGTGTTTAAATTGATTTATTTTTTGATTCCTTGAAAATATACGTGATGTTTAATTTTCACTGAATAACGTTAGCTATTTGTTTGCAAAGTATCGGTATTCAAAAACAGTAACACTAGATTTAGGCCAGCCGCGACATCAAACTAAAATTTGTTTTTTGAACGACCTCTAATATAAGTTGTTTTAAGGTTTGTATCTTGACAAAGACTATTTCTGGGGCAAGATTCATCAAACGAAGGTTGAATATGTTAACAATAAAAAAAACACCCAATATATGTACACATGATTATTTGCGTGCATGTAAATTGGTGAGGAGCGCGCGTTGACATTCGTGCATTATGTGCTTGCGTATTTTATTTTACCATATTAATTGTGCGCACTTCAGTTACTATTATAATGTTCACATACGTGATTTCATATGTGTGTGTATGTGCGTGTGTATGTGCGTGTGCGTGTGCGTGTGCGTATGCATGTGAGTGTGTGTGTTTATTTAGATGTGCATGTATGTGTGGGATTAAACTGGGAGTCAATAATTATATCGATGGGGAAGACATCAATGCATCACCCCTGTCTTCTGGTTTGTTCTATCACATCTATGACATTTGTCTTCTCTCTTACACAGATGTTTGTTTTTCTCCCGATATGTGATGTTTAATATACTTCTTTCCATCTTTGTTTGTGTGGCTGCTAGCTTTTTCTTTGCCTGGATTGTGAATGCCCAATTTACCGCGCCATATGTCATTTCTGGAAGTACGCATGAGTTGTAGACGTGTCTCTTCAAGCAAGTTACCCTTGAAAATGTCGCGGTGTTTGGCGAATGCTGTCCAGCCGGCCATACATATACATACATACATACATACATACATACATACATACATACATACATACATACATACATACATACATACATACAAACATGCAGTGATGCAATCGTGCACGCATACCCGCACACAAACATACATATACATATACACATACACATACATACGTACACATGAACACACGTGAACACGAACACACATATACACATAGAAACATAGATACATACATACATTTATGTAAATATATACGTACATGCGTATGCGCGTACATACGCAAAGCAACAATGCAAAATAGGCCAACTTAATGACATTTAATTTTATTCATTTACATACATCATGTAAACGACAACATAGTTACATCAAAACATATTTACAGCAAGTATGCCGGCCCCGATGGTATTGCTAACCAATACCTACAAGTCGTAGACGTATTACCAACAACCAGTACTAACTATCTCATGACACTATATTTACAATTGACACCGTATCGGTCGGGTCACTCCGCCAACAGGTCAACTGAAATCAAATGTGACCGACCCCCACCAACCAAATGCATCAAACAATATCAGCCTTGTTAGAGACACTGATGTCATGAAAAGAACCCCACCACTGCTGAATTGTAGCTAAAAAACTGATTGTCTATATATAAGCTAAGTAAGTTACCACTGCCGTCTCCGCCACTGTCACAGACCTGTGTATATATATTTTAACAGTACCATCTAGATAAGATGCCGCTGCTGTCTCCGCCACTGTCAGAGACCTGGGATATCATTAACACTACCACCTAGCTAAGATACCGCTGCTGTCCCCGCCACTGTTAGAGACATGGATATATCCATATTGCTACCCTCTAAAAACACTGCACCATCTGTATATCTGCCCCTAAATATTCACGCTATCCTAATATATTTCCTGAAAGAGTCCGATGCCCACCAACCCGCTGCTCTAATCTGTGCATATGACTCACCCCATAATGCTGCTGATGTTGCAACACCTATCCGGAAGCTATGCCCCTTAAAAACGTTACTGCTAAGACCGTAAAATTCAAGCAGACTCTTTAGCGTAGAATCAAATTTCCTGCGTAACATGGGCGTCCCATCCATATATGCAAATAACGGGGCCTGTACTGCCCCCCCAGCCTACTGAATTTCACTAAACCACCTAGCTGGGTGAATTGATGTGCCTGGTACACACCCTCCATTAACCTGCAATGACTGCGGGCCCCGTCTACCACTGCGCTTAAAATGTCTAAAAGAGATAGTTATCAGTTCCCCATTTACTGTGACATCATGAAACTGCAGACAACCCTGCACCGTCCTATGAATTGTTGCATACTGCACTATAGCTAATTCGGTTGGTATGTAATCATTCACTGAAGACTCTTCTTGGTATGATAGGTTATGAATCATGTGAAACTCTCCCGGCAATGTCTTAGGTACAACCCCAACAGGTGATACTCAGAATGCAGGATCAGCCGGTGGAACGTCAAAGGGGCCCAATATCCATTGCAATGACTTTTCTTTCTTTAACATACAATTTATCACATGTGAGAATTCAAACGCGGATTTCATGTTTACCACCTTGTTAGTTATTTTTCTTGCACCGGAATTCCTAAGCAACCTATTTCATACCCTACCATGAAACCGTTAACCATATATTTACTCGTCACATCATCATACCCTTGTAACATATGTTTTAGCATTGTAGGCGACACCGGCGAAGGCACGACTCGTTCATGGCATGAACCCCCTACGCTGGTTTGTGATTGGTCTACGTTTGTTCTATGTAGCACACTTTACACCTGGATGCATTTCCCCGCACCACTTGCACAAATGTCTGTATTTACAGGGATTTAAGGGACACTGACCAGACGAGTTGAAGGTGAAGCAGAGACCCGCTCCTCGTGGACATGTCCCCTAGCTAAGAAAGGGAGGCCTCACCTGTGGCACCCCTTTTGTCGCTGGCTGCTTTTGCTGACATAAGCCAAAGCTGTGAATGCATCTGGTCCCACTCCCATCCCTCTATTGACCTCAGAGCGCGAAAAGACTTGTCGCACCCTCGCCAATTTCCTCCCTTCTCATACATGTTCCTGATCACATGTCGGTACCGCAACAGCTTCGACGCCTCCATGACGTTACCCGGCTTTAACATATAAACTGAGGAGAAAATGTCAAACGCCTTTGACCACATGTAAAATGCGGCATGTTTCCGCCTTTGGCCTAGGAGCGACGCAGACAGGGTCCCATTATCCCCCTCAGGACGAACTGTTAGGGCCACACCTGGCTGAACTAAGCTTACTTCGGGCAGGAGGGAGGATCATACTTTAGCACGCACTTTTTCGGGGACATGACTGTGATTCGAAAGGGCATTTGTGATCATCTTGGACACTCTTGCCTGCGACGGCCCTGGGAGATCCTCCACTACCTTTACCGCACCTTTACCCACCATGTTCTCTACTGTTGGCCAAGGGGGGTCAACCATACCTGCTCCCTGAATGTCCACTGTCGATAGTCCAGCAATCGGTTCTGCCACGTGAATAGGTGGCTCGCGTGTCGGTGCGGACGCTGTCTGTTCCGTCACCTGCTGGCCCGATGCCGCTACTCCGGGGAGCACTGACTGGAGCAGCTCCTGCATCTCTCGTTGTAATTCATTTGTGGCATCCTGCCGTCGCGCCTCTACAGCCTCAAGTTGGCGCTGCGCCACCCCTGTGGCAGTAGCTGTCGCAATACGGACGGCCGGATCCACCTGCGCTTATGCTGGCTCGTCCCTATACACCGAACCGATATGGACACCAAATATCCATATACATCGAACCGATGTGAACACCAAATATTCATATACACAGAACCAATATGGACACCAAAGATCACCATACACCGACCCGATATGAACACCAAACATTCATATACACAGAACCGATATGGACACCAAAGATCACTATACACCGAACCGATATGAACACCAAACATTCATATACATAGAACCGATTTGGACACCAAAGATCCATATACACCGAACCGATATGAACACCAAAGACCAATATACATCGTGATGAACACCCAAGATTGATCTTCTGAACCGACATGAACACCAAAGAGTCATGCAACGCACCATGATGAAATAGCTCCCCTTATGCAACCCTCAAGTCGTAATATAACACTATATATATAGATATAAATTATATATGATGAACACGTGCCACCTCGTTGATGTGCATACTACATATTCGTCTAACTCACCTCTTTACAACAACAGCCATTCTCAACCCAGAATACTACACCTTCTCCCCCGTACTTACGACAAGATGCTATGTGTCCACCTGACTGACTAGACTGCGGATACTCACTTTCCTTAGTTAAGTGTGACTCCTACTTGCACCCGCCAAGACCCATGTCACTGGCCATTCCCATGTTTTTTGTTTGTTTTATTTATTTATTTATTTTTATTATTTAGTCTCAGCATTACAACAGCTGCAGTACGACAACTGCCACTACCAGTACATTATGTATTAACACAATACCAAGAACAAACTAGCTTGTTGCACGGCTGACTACTTGCCTAAGTGCCACGCTAACCATCTAACACACAAGAAAAATCACTGCCCAAACTGTTACACCGGCGTTCGCCACATTCCCTGTCTTTATATCATTATCGTCGCCCCCCAATACCCTTCACGGCCAAAAAGACGGCACCCCGCACACACGGCAACCCGGATGCCGCCAGAAACGGATACCGTCAGTGTCACAAACGGCGGCCAAAAACTCGGTTTATTTCCAAAAATCTACAGGAACCCTCCTGCAAGGAAATATGGCGAAAGCTGTGCTGGCGAACCATCTGCGCAACCACTACTCTCTCCACGCCCCTCCTGACTAAAACTGCGCAAACTCAACCAACCGCATGCCCACTAACAGTTCGTGCTCCGTCCCCGAGTCTAGGTCATTGTCCCCTAGCGCCACTACCGCAACCTCAGGTAACTCGTCAGTCAACATCCTCGTCACAACACCGTGCCTACCAACGGAATTTACACTGCCGTCCCGAAACCCCGCAAACTGAATCCGGCAATCAGTGCTTTCAAAATCAGGACCCGTTTAGTCCCGTTACGAAACGCAAATACGACGATGCTACAAATCTCTCCAGCCAAAGAACATGACCGTGACCCAAAACTGTCGCTGATGCTTTACCATCAACAAGACCGTATTAACAGAAGACAACACAACTTGATAACAATAAACCAAAAACTAACTAAAACAACGCAAAATTGAAGTAAATTATTTGGCAAGCGAAGACCACGCACAGAACAGCTCAATATCTCCATGAACGGCGATTGGGACGAGCTAGTTCTTTGTCCCTGCCTACATACAGCGAGGGCTAATTACTGCTATGTAACCTCACGCGCACGAGTAAGTCCGCTTCATATATTGTTCACCAGGTTATTGTTGGCCTACACCGCTAGGGGACACCACATTCCGTCTTACTCTGTCACTTCACATAGGATAGTTATATACACAGCTTCGTGGATGTGTGAACTTTCCGAAAGTATGCAATATTTGACGTCAATATTTCACATGACCACAATAGTATCAACCTACGTATTACCGGAATTCATTTGCATGGATAAGTGACCGATGTCCAGTCGAAATGGATAAAAGTTCGTGTGTGTGTGCGTGTGCGTGCGTACGTGTGTGTGTGGGTGTGTGTATGTGTGAACGTGTACATATAGATACACTGAAAACCTGAAATCCCAGTGTAATTATGAAACGGTAGCTTACATTGCACACACTTGTGGTGACGAATGCGGATGCGGAATTAATCATTGTCATTGTTGTTTCTCCTCGTGACGCCAGCAAGCACTTGTAACACTTATTGTATAGTTGAGGGGACGTCTTAAGAAACGTGCGAGTTCAGCCAGCAGCACAGTTCGTACAGAAATCACCGTACGAAGACGTCATACACAAGTGAGTTGTCCGGATCACAGCACCGGGTATATATATATATATATATATATATATATAATAAACAACATTATATATATATATATATATCGGCAATGTACGGTATAGTATGCTTGCATATTGCGAGCAGGTGTAATTGTGCGTAAACAATGCGCGTACACATTTGTTTGTACGGACATTTTTGGTGAAAGTTGATATTCCGTGCTTAGTAGACCTAATGTGTTCGCATGTGTTATAATACGTTACAAGTGACTAACCTCATAAGGTACTAATTTTCAAAACGCAACATATGAACGTATGATTGAGATGAATATTCCTGTAATCGGACGTTAATTGTAACCGAGCTCAATTACTGATCTTATAAAATAAAGCAGCTTAATAATAGTACTTTACTTTACACTAAAGATCACCATTTGCTCATTAGGTAAACCCATGCATTTCTAGAAAAAAAAATTAAGGAGCGAATATAGCGAATATGTTTCAGTGGGATAGCGCTTCTAACATACTACGTACATACACAATCGATGTATTCCATGTTTGAATCCTCTTATTTTGTGTTCGCACATTGAACAAGTTAAGTAATTCCATGTTGCTGTAGTTGGCTGAATTGTATGAATGAATACCTGACTAAATACCGTGGTGGATATTTACGTAAGAATATTTTTGCGCAGTAATTAAAACGTGACAACAAATTTCTCAGAGCAGTCGAGATGGTGTCCAACTAACAGGTATTGGCAGACGGTAAGGCGTCAAACGCGATTAGCCTTCGTAAACACTGAATAATGCGCTACGTAATACTTTATTTTCAAATGTATTCAATGACATGCTTTGTCTGTTCTGTTTACTAGGTAATTCAGCATCGTGTAGTGGCCAGTAACCAGCATGAGATTGGTAAGTGTAGTAACCTTAAACTTACATTCTCCGGGTCGTAATCACAATTGTCGACCCGTGGACAGCCTAAGATAGCGCACTAACTTATATTCGGAAACATAAAATATACGTACGCAAAATAATGTTGCCTTTAGACTATTCCACACGTTTGTGTAATGCAGATATGGTTTCATAACTACACGTTTAATTTTGGCCCGATACAATTTTTGTTATGTCTCGACGTGGACTTCACGTTCATAATTCAGATGCTGTAAGACAGTTTGAGAAACGACGGCGGCGACAGAGAATATACTGCCTAAGACTGAATTTGATTTATCAAAAAGATAAGCTTCTGGAATAACACCTACCTCGTCTATCATGGCATGAATTCGTATGTACTACGTTGACTTGTTTTATTTCAATACACGGTAGAGCATAATCTTATCATAATATACTTGGAAAGCGTATGCTACATTATTTGTAGTACGTCGTTATGACAGGTACCTCGTTGCCTTTGATGTGTGACACAGTGGTGCAGTGAACACAGCAATGGACTCGCTGTCTAGTTAACCCGGGTTCAAATCGTGTGTTGTGTCCAACCTTGAGCAAGTTCGTTCACTTTACACTGCTTCAGTTCACCCAACTTTATAAAAGAGTACTTGGCTATACATACAGTGGCAGACATATGTGCAAAAATAGTCTTCGCGCTGTCATTACAATGTAGCTGAATTCTTCCCAGATAAGTCGATATGGTGTAGGATTGAATTGGTCTGCCTGGGAGTAAAGTTCAGAGCGCTTTGTTCTAAAGACTGAATGTTGTACGTACGAACTGACCTTTTAAAGTTATTCAACTCTTTGACTATAATTGCATATTGTGTATATTAATAGTTTCCTTTTCTAAATGCAATACTTAGCTGCTGAAGCAAACGATGGTGCAGAAAAGAATCTTCATTATTGACCGGCTGCCACAATGTTGATCAATAAATTAACATAGACGCTTCGTTTTGTTCGATACTTGTGTAAATGTGCCTTTTTCCAAAGTTCGGATGGATATATATTTGCGTTCATGCTTTTAAATGTCTGGACATATGTCGACATAATGAACGTTAAACGAAATGTGCAATAATGTCTATTGGGTAACATATTGCATTGCCAGTAACTGCCATAAAGCGGTTGTTGAATGTCGTAAAACTGCCAACAAGGATATCACAGTTACTCGGAATCATCCTCTCAAGCCAAGGAAGGTGATAATTTTTTTTTTTAAAGCCCTACGATATATAACAAAAATTTGCTAAACTTCACTGAATCGGTCGTACTTCGCCCTACGTGCTGTCTTCGTCTGTATGGTTTGTGGGAACAACGCGTACTCGCCCCAACATCAAAGACCAACTCCAGTATGTTTCGTATTACCCCACCAGACTCTGCTTTAATGTCTGAAAGCTTTGTATGAGGTCGTTTCGTGGGCGAAACATACAAATTGAGAGAAATGCGTTACATCATGGACATTATATTAATACATGTTAATAAATGATGTATATATATATATATATATATATATACATATATATATATATATATATATATATATATATACTTGCTTGCTAGCTTGCTGCTTATTGCTCTTTTGTATGTAAAATATATCCACAACTATTGCATAAAATTCAAATTTTCTTTCTGCCGTCGTTCTGATTCTCATAATAATTACGTGTGTCTTTATTCAAACTTGTTTGGGACATCTGTGCTAGTTTTCATTAATCCCGCTGTCTTCTCGTTGCAGTCACGGGTCCTCAAGTGTGTCGCCGTTGCCATGGCCGTTGCCATGGTGTCGGTGACGTGCGTTGCGGGCGGGGTCATCAAATGTTTCGACACTTGCACGGAAGATTACAAAGTCCGGCTGAATGAATGCGCAAAGTTCGACTGGTGCATAGACCTCGTTACAGATCTTCACAAGACTTGTATGCGTATCTGCAGAAACGTATACACGGAGACGAGTACCCCTAGTAGGGACTTCTCGTATAGAGACTAATTATCCGCAGTAAACAGAACAGATACAAGACCTACTTACTAAGGCCATGGTTTGCCGATTGACACTTGACCCGAATAAACGCATTGCTATGTGCAATGTGTGTAAACTGTTCAGGTATTCGCAAATACAAATGTTATGTAAGATTTTATTGTAGCAACTATGGCGAGGTCATGTTGGAGAATATAAAGAAAATGACGTGATCGGCAAATGGATTTTCGAATTGTGGTTGCTGGTAAATGGGTCCGACTTATGAGGAAAATGCTTAGTTCCTTACTTGTGATTTATTTACAGAATTCGACGATGGAAAGACAGATAGTAATTGTCATAGTATGATGTATGTTGGTATGAATATATATATATATATATATTTGTTCAATTCAATATGTTTTATTCAAACAAACATCCAAGCAGACAGTATAGGTTGTAATCGCCTCACCATGATTTTGTGACATATAATGTATTATACATAATCTTGTTTGAAAGTAATACACAAGAAGTTAAAAACTGGTAGTTAATGTATCCCCTAACTATATGTAAATCACAATAGTTAAATTATAAAATTAATGTGTGAATATTGCACACATCCCAACAGCCTACACATACAATGAAAATTATCATACTGTAGTTCATATTATAGTCACGTATATATGATTAGTACAAAATAATTAAATGTAAAATTAAAAAAATACATATGATTCTGATATTTCAGAATCAGTTTAAAAAGTTAATACAAACTATACGTATTCATTTATGATTGTTTTCTTGTACTTGTGTCTGAATGATCTCACAGTTTTAATGTTAGTAAGTTTAACATCCAAATGATTCCATAGACTTATGCCATATACACAGAGTGACATGGTTCTAACATTTAAGGAAACAGACCATCTTACCCGTTGATTTAAAATGATTATCTGTATCAGTTGGTGACATGCAGTGGCATGCCTTAATCATGAATATAGCTGTTTTTAATTTTACAAGATCTAAAAATGTCAGTGTTTGCGACCAGTAAACTAGAGGGGTTGTGTGGTCAAGATGATTTGCACCATATGTCTGCACGTGTTTCCCCATATTTCAGAACAGTAATTAATGTGTGGTAAGAACAATGAGCAGTACAGGATATGCACAGACTGCGAGTCTATCAGCTGACTACACTTATACAATATGGCAGTAATCTTTGAGAGTTTAGATTTAACGCAGAATATAAATATATGTATATGCAAATAAATCAAACACAATAGGTCCGCCTAAAACAATGTCAACACAATTACAACACACAGATTATTCAAAATGACGTAACAAACGAGTTGACATTATTCTATAAAAATAAGTAGATAAGAAATGTTCGCATTGTTTTATTCACCTGTCGATGTTGGTGTTTTTTTTTAACTTAGAATGCTCGATGAATACCAATGTAAGGGTTACGCTAAGCGATGGGCTCAAGGGCAATAAACAGTTGTGCGTTTTTAACATTGGCTCCACCCACCACCACCTCCCAACAATACCTGTTGAAGTTGTAGAACTTATTATAATTTTACGATCCAAACCGGCAATTGTGTTCACTCACTGGGTGGCGCCACTGTAACAATTTGTTTTCACCGCGACAAGTGTGGAAGACCAAGCTACAAACGCCTACGTAATTCTTAACGTATTTTTACGCGAACTTATGCGACTACCCATAGAACAAACCAACACAGACACAAGCAGCGCCTCACTAAATATTAACACATATCGGCAACATCAACTCATATACGTAACATGCGCACATTTCTGTTCGGAAAGACTGGACACACAAACACACACGTACAAATGCACGCACGAATACGCGCGCACCCGCAAATGCAAACGCAAACACGCGCACACTCACACGGCATGTACTCGGCATACCTTTGTTTGGAAAGCACAAAGGAACGGTAATGACGTTTTAAGTTGACGACATTCCTCTGAGGGTACTTAGCATTATTAAAGCCATATTCTAGAGCGGTGTAACGGACGTTATAATAGCGAGAATTGATGTATTTTCTATATCACAGTATATATAAAAATGGCGATTGCGAATATGCCGTTGGGTTTGTGCAACACTGTTAGATACCTATACTTATTGCAGTTAATAAGTTAAGTGCGAAGAGCTAACGGGTCTGATTATTACAATAACTATATTGGTTCATAGTGACTCACTCCTGTCGTATCCAGCGTGAATATCGTCGCTGGCAGTTCAATGTAATACCTCAATGTGTGGTGCTTTGGAAGCCCTAACCTGTAATACATTGAAATCAAACGCACCGCATGGTGTGTAACGTCTCATATGTCTAAGAGGCGTAGTATATACTGCATACGGTACCTTTGTTGAACCTTGTAACTTGCACAAGAATTATTTTCATAGTTCTTACGATTATGACTCCTTGCCAAGTTAAAGATCAACTAATTGTTCAAAAGCGACTAGAAACACTTGTGCTGAACTACTTCTGAAGATCACATCATTATAGATATGCATTGTTTATGCACATACAGTTGCCCTAAGACTGCCGTGTGTTGAACAACCTTTTGTGACGACCAGCCTTGTGTTGGATAACCAACCATTGGTAAGTTAAACATGTTGCCTAACATATGTGTAATTAGACTTTTTGTATCAGTGCACTCTGGATCTGGCCAGGAACATGCCAATATTTTTGATGAGTATATATTTCGAAGTTCGAAAATACGTTGGGTTTTTAATCATTCCTTACCTGTGTGGAGATAAGACATTTCACGGCAGCTGTTTTTTATTTGTATTATTATTGGAAATGACGCGAGACTCTCAGCAAACGCCTATCTAAGATAAGGTATTGTTGTTGTTTCATTACTATGTTTGGATACTTAGAATCTTTGAAATCGTGCTTATTTTTTGCACATCTTTGATTCGTGTTCTATTGTTCTCCGCAGAGTTTTAACTGACCCTTGTACAATATTCAACACGAACGCAATGAATGTGAAATTGGTAAGAATTGCAGAAATTGTAGAATCCACGTAATATGCGTGTGTATGACCTTACTTATTCACATACACACGTGCACGCACGCACACATAAACAAATGCAAACACCCACGCACACACGCAATAACAATCACGCACACACAAACACACACATACGTACACGCACACACAAACATACACATACACACAGGCAAACACGCATAGCCCCCGCGCACATACACACGCAGATGAACACATTCATAAACGCACACATGCATTGACAGAATCACACACCACACACACACACACACACACACACACACACACACACACACACACACACACACACACACACACACACACATATACATACATACATTCATACATACATACATACATACATACATACACACATACATACATACATATACACACATACAAACATACATACATACATACATACATACATACATACATACATACATACATACATACATACATACATACATACATACATACACACATACACACATACATGCGCATGCATGGACAAACATTCATACTTGCATAAGATCTACATACATACGTGTATGCGGACATAAGTACATAAGTATACATATTCAAACTGTCATACGTACATACATACCAACATTCATATGTAGTTGATACATGTTAGTACAAACGCGGCAATAGCATGTAGAATGGCATGTCTATATGTGTACTACTACTAGATGCCCGACGTTTTGGAGTGGTGGACATTGTCCTTGTTTGTCCAACAATAACCGCTGTAGTGTCCCCTACTTACGCGTGTCTCGTTGTTGCTTCGAATCCCTGTTCTGTTTTGTAATAATGTATCGTTACCTATTTAGACATTTCATATATAGTCAACACTTGTAGGTTGTTATCTTCGAAATCGTGTTTCCTATCACTTGTAGTTATAAAGAAAACACACTTTTTAATCGTGTTTCTTTATTGGTTATATATTAAAACACTTTCTCCTGTTGCACAATTATGTTTATAATAGTTCAGGTAGTTAAGAATCACTTTGCCTTAGCGTTGAATATAATATAAGTAGTATATTACATATTATACGTGACTCATTGATTTGAGGTTGTGTAGTTTGTTTGTCTAGTGGTGTATTTGTTGGCTATTTGCATAAATATGTATATTAATCATCGTCATTGCTTGATATTGTAAGAACATTTAAAATGTGTAGAAAACATGCCGGATAAAAAGAAAATAAACAAAACACACAAAATTTATGCTGACATGATAACCATCGTAGAGATAGTATTCAATACGTCTTCTTGTCCTGCAGTCGGTCGTCATAGTGACCGCGCTCGTTGTCATGCTTGTCCCCATGGAGATGGTCACGTGCTATAAATCTACACCGCTAGTAAGCTGCCACGTCGATTGTGTGAAGAAATATAAGACCGATGAGCCGGAATGCGGGAACACAAGATTGTGCACAGACGTGGCTGTAGAAATGATGGCGTTGTGTTTTTATGAATGCAACGGAATTCATGTTTGAGCCAACACAAGAAATACTTGAACTTTTCAGTTACCGATAATGAACAAATCCTCACGAATGTCTACAAAGCGTGGAGTTTGAGTTTCTATTAGAAAGTCAGACTGTTACCCTTAAATAGTACGTTGTGTTATCAGTATTCCGTGAAATGCGATGTATCATTTTGTTAACAGTGCATTCATTAGCGTTGTGTATTTAAATATGATCATGTACAACTTGGAGAAATAATATAGATATATACAGTGTATATATATGTATATATATATATATGTATATATATATATATTACTTCTCCAATAATTATAAATATATACAGTGTATATATATATATATATACACTGTATATATTTATATTATTTCTCCAAGTTATATACACACATACATACTCGCACAAACACTCTCGCACACACAAACACACACATTATTTCTCCAAGTTATTTACTAGCTTGATCATATATATATATATATATTGTTGTTGTGTGATTTGAAATTGATATTATAGAATAACGAATTAATAAACTAGCTCGATCATGGTTTAATGATTGACAATTGTACTCTTTATTGTGTTTTAATCGCGTATTTGTTTCCACCTATACATTTATGTGCACACCTCAAATCACGGCGGTAGCAAACGCATGATATAATTTTGAGTGTTCAATAAATAACAATTGTCATTTGATTGTAACCAAACGTTGTCTATGACGCACTGATGTTTCACAACCTGCACTGGTTGTATTTTTTTCTGCATGTATTTGGGAATTTTGTAAAATGAAAATGTTTGGACGACACAATATCCTGTTTTGCTTCAATAAATGCTGAACAATAGCTAATATAACATCGATCGCTGATTGTCATTATTGTGAGTTCGCTGTTGTGTCCAGCGGTGGTGAAGTGTCGACGGCGTTACGTGGTGCCGTTAACAATTGTTGACAGAGACACGAGTTCACATCAAGCTGAACTAGATCAATGTAAGCGGGACGACCTACACATTTATTGCCAATTATTTTAATTCGGTTTTTGTAATGTATAACAGTCTGCGCAGTTAAGTAAAGAAACCAAGGTCAAGCCGTTAGCTACTTACACACAGAAGATTTCGTTTGCCCCGCTTTGATAACTTAGATAATATTATAAACACGGAATACTGATTAACTGATCAAACACAACGCTCGAAACATCATGTCGGCCTTGCGCTTTATAAGTTCGGTATAATAATAATAATGTCCTCATTCGCGCTAGCGACACATCTCATCATGTAGTCATCTTAGCTAGAAATTCCAGCATGTCTTATCGCAACGGCTGCGCCGAAGTCGATACCACGATCCGGCCCTGCTTAGTCCCTTCACAATATCCCCGCAAGAATCGTAATTCCCCATCTGAAGGGCGGGTTAAAAGCCGCTAATCCCTCTATCCGGTGATCCCTAATCCCTCTATCCACTATTTTATTCAAAACAACGAATACGAATGGGCCTACAAGTCGACTAGGTTTCGCCGAGCTTGGGCTCGTTTTCAGAATAATTATATCGAATGCAACCAACGGGAGATAATCTACACCAATAAACATACATAACAAACATATATTGTGTCCAGCTACATAAAGTAACTTGTATAATCTCATAATATCACTAGAATATCGATATATGAAGGAGTTGTATAATTTATCATAACGACTTAAATCAGTCAGAGAGTTTCCAGTGGTCCCGCTAGCTCGGTGGGTAGGCGCGTTGGTTACTAATCATTTATTTTACAATCGGTTCAATCCTGACAGCATGCAAACCTTTGATTTTCTTTACACTTTTTTTTTTTATGTTTTCACGAAGTAATATAAACAAAATCATGTTATACTATAATGCACTGTTTGTAAATATTTTTTTATTTTTGTAGTAATTATTTATTCGCCACAAAAATGAAAATATGGTCATTATATATAACGATGTTTCTAAATTGTATTTATCCAGACAGATCTCAATTTGTTTTCACATATATAATTACAATATATTACCGTACAATATATTTACAATTAATAAATTATATATCCATTACATTATATTATTTGTTTGGATAAATAAAATTTAGAAACATCGTTATATAATGACCATATTTTCATTTTTATTTTATTTACAAACAGTGCATTATAGTATAAAATGATTTTGTTTATATTACTTCGTGAAAACATAAACACAAAAGTGCAAAGAAAATCAAAGGTTTGCATGCTGTCAGGATTGAACCGGCATCGCCCGATTGTAAAATAAATGACAGGTAACCAACGCGCCTTCCCACTGAGCTAGTTTATGGTAATACTAATAATAATAAGTATTTTTTTAATAAAAAAAAAACTGATTGATGATGCTTCTATCAATGTGCGTCAAGTTTATTATTAAAATGCCACTATTTTCTTTATTGCGAAGTTTGCTAGCACAAAATAAGAACTTGAGTAAATAAATAATGTTTCAGTTAATGTGCCACGTCACGTATACGTGCAGTAATTAAAATATAAGGTACACAATTACATTATTAGGCTTATATACGAACCCGCGACAGTGTTGGGGGTCAGCCCACTGTTGGTTTTCTCATAGGCGACCATGTTAACGTTTTGTCTGATTATAAGAAAACGTGACCTATAAAATGTCTTAAACTTCTCACCTGCTGTTATTATTATCTCATTGACATGCCGATAGATTTTAACAACAATTGCCTACTTCCAGCTCTCGTAAAATGCCTGTATGTGTGACACCCGTCAATATTTACAAATGCCGGCAAGAATTACTCCGCAAACAGGTCACACAGGCAAATTGCTGCCAAATATCCTTCCGCTTATTCAAATCATCTAGAAATCCACCATTTTACAGTCAACACCTTCTACAGTCACACATGAAAATCTCCCTACTCAAATGCACTTATGTCACAGCATGTGAATTTTGTAAAAAAATCATTTCTCAAAAATACACTGCATTTTTCTTCGGGTGCATCGGACAGGAAGTCTAACTAGAACATGACCCCATTGGGCATCGACTAGTCAATATATGAATGTACTGTCATGGTGCTGCCATCTGGCGGATCGCTCTGCCACTAGATGTCACCTGACCGTGCGACTGACAGACTGATCACGTGGCGGTATCTGGCAATTAATCGACGTCGCGGAGTGCGTATCGCTGTGACAGCCGTGAACATATTTCGTACCTTAACCGGCGTATACGACTGACAGAGGCCGTCAAAATGACAGGACGCGTAGGAAAGACATTGGAATCTGCCCCGGCGGCGACATGCATGAAAATCCTACTGATGGGGTTCAACATCATCTTTTGGGTGAGTGTAAACACAGCGTGACTGCAATCGAACGTCCGACGTACGCGTCATCCTAGCGATAGTTCTTTCCTCGCAAGTCTGTCAGTTCACCGATGCAATAATTTTAGTGCGGACGTACTCATACCTTTCTAGGTGAATGATGATTAAATTACGTATATTTTATACAAAGACGTTACCCCTTATTAAAAGGGGCGTCGTAATCATACGATACATTAAGATAAACAGTAGTTTAATCCACAAATAAACAATGTAATGTGATAGCTCCAGTGTGAGCGAACGACCGGACGGTATCACATTTTTTGATGTCGGGTTTCCCCAGTTGTGTTTGGAAGCCTACAACGTAATTACCCCCGGTCGCCCTAATTACCCCCGGTCGCCCTGAAGGGTTTATAGCTTTCACCCGCTAAATAATGGCTACGTTTCTGAAAGGGGGTAAATGAAGGGTAATAAGCCCAACGTCTGTACAAGGTGACGGTGATGTAGTTTTGAATGCCCGGCTTAATTGGCATTTCGTTTATATATGTTAATAACAAAATACGCCCAAGACTATTCATGTATACTAGGTGACAGTATGCGTACAGTCATATACAAATAAACACAAACACATGTGCCAGTTTATGTGATACGGTTACCAGAACCTGTATATGCGTTTTGTTTTATTTAATTTCAAATGACCATGTTACTTACTTACTTACTTAGTCTTTTGACCGACTTGGTCGTCGCGGGGACATAAGTGACGTTGCAGCTGTGGAGTTCCGCCATTTCTGTCTGTCAGTGGCTGTGATGAGGAACTCTGGCACGGATGCTAGCGTGATGGGTTACGTGTCCAAACCATGTTAGTTTCTTTCTCTTGACAGTTGCCAGTAGAGGTTCTTGTGGGCCCACCAGGGATGTGACCTTTCTCCGCACATACTCATTGGTCTTATGCCCCATGTAGGAGGTGCGGAGAATCTTCCTCAAGCACTTGGTCTTGAACGCTTTGATCTTTTTCTCATCCTTAGCGAGGAGTGTCCACGTCTCACATCCGTGTAGAAAGATGGATAGTACAAGTGATTTGAACAGGCTATACTTGGTTGTGAAGCGTATATTACTACTTTTCCAGATCCTATCCGATCTTGCCATGGCTGCCGTTGCTGACCATGTTTATAGTTAATTTAGAAAGTACTTTGTAAATAAACGTTAACGTATATTGTCTCGCAACACGTCATGTCTTTAATAAGTCATGCCACAGTAAAATATCAACCTATTGTGCAATGTCCGGCTGACATTAATTAAATACAGGTGTCAGCGTCGCTCGGCTCTATTGGTATTGTAATGTTGTCACGACAGAACATTTGGACATGTGTATTCACTGTGTCGTTTTTGTGGGCTAAAGCACCACGACGCTAACTACTCAAAGTCACATGCAACAGTATTTATCAAATCGTCTTTTTAAACGTCATGTGCCATGACAACTGTGTAATCACCACCGTGTGATCGTAGTGGTATAGATAGAGCCCAGTTGCGTTTCCTGTCTGTGGTTATGTTTTGTTAGATCACGCTGCCGTAGAACTGAGGATCTGACAAGAGAGCATGGACATGTGTGACAGAATAGTATTCGCCAGTAATTACAGCGTGGCTGATATCTTTCCAGATAGGTGGATAATTCGAGATTGTTTTCGATTGAACAGTCCTGCCAGGTGGTGAACCGTACATCGCTTTGAGCAGTCAAGTGCCGACCGGGATAAAATCGCGCCATATATGCATACCAGTACCATATTCCCTTTTGTCTGACTGTAAGAAAAGGTGACAATAAAACAGTACAATACGGCTTCACAGCTGCTGACGTCATGTCATTGAAATGCTGAAACTGTTTTTCAAAGTTACGTGACTCCAGCTTTTGTAGAATGTTTGCATGCACGGCAACCAACAGTATAGTATGTTGTGGTAGAACTATAATTATTGTCACTTATATCTCAACACTTTAAAAATGCTAAATTTCAGTGCCAGTCAATCAATTACCACTCAACGTCAGACAAAAGGTGCAGTGGGTGCGTATGAACACCCCGCCCCGGCTGTGACAAAATAGTCCCTCTCGAGACAAACGAGTTCAACTGGATGTCTCAAGAGTGAGCCGTGCACATGGAGGTTATCTGGCAGCCTGGGGGGCGCAGTTGGAGGTTTACAACCTGAAATCGCAGGTCCAACAACGCACACCCAATCAACCAGGCTACGGGCCTGAAAGCGTTTCTTCAAATTTAATAAATCACTATTTACTGGATCCTACATTCATTACCGGAAGGTGGGGTGTGTACTGACTCCCTGCTATAATATCACGAGCAAGGTGGCTCCGACAGACGCCACAATGTTCGCTGATTGCATACGCTGATGCTGATTTAAACAGATCTACTCTGCATGTGCCTACGCATTTATAGTGCATCACCCGTCAATGCGTTGAACACGTAATGGCGCTGAACATGCTAAAACGAGCGTTGTTATTGCTGAAGCTGTTTTGTTTATATGTGTTTCCGTGGTGAATTGATCGCGTATCATTTCCGATCTAGCGAATAGGGCGGTGACCTTGTGGTATCTGCTAAGCAAATTGTATTTTTATTATCAGTCATTTTAGCTCTACCCATGCACCTTGATCTCAATTTGCGCATCAACAAATGAAATTAATTGTTGCTTTGGTAAATAAATAAAACATGAATAAATAAATAAATATTGTAATACTATTTCTCGTAATCGCGAATGTAATTTTATACATCCCCGACACACCACCTACACTCAAGAGGATGCTAATACAAAATTAATGTATCGTGAACAATGATATTTGAGGAAGCTGCACGCTATCCGTGGATCGCCCTAGTTTTCGCATGCATGCACAGCAACTGAGACGGATTTAACCCTCGGTTGGGTAACCCATCAGGGGTTAATGTAAACTGACGTACGGCACTAGTAGTAGAATGATGGTACACCCCCTTAAACTTAATTTGACCCCCGGGGTGGTGGGAGCAAGGTCTGACGTCTACCCCCGTATAATTACAACGTGACATTCCGTTTACCGCCACTCGCTGTCTTTTATTAGCTGCAAGCCGTTGCGTCATTTTCTTAGTAATGGCGTGACGGAACTGTATTCATCGCAATGGCGTTCAGCGATTAATGTTTCAGTGGTTGTGTGTGACGATTGTTTGGCATAGTGGCATTCGAGTGACGGCATTTGACTGCTGACATTTAGTGGATTAAACGACGTACGTAGAAAAGAACATTTAGAATAAAAATGATTGCGACGGCAGAGAGCAAATCGACCTTCTTTTGACATTTGCTCATTGCAACATTGATTGCCGGGACTGGATGCCAGAGCCAGCCGCGATTTCGCCACATATAAAATTATCTTTTATGATATTTGATTGAATCATTCTAAGGGCCCCGTCGGGCCCCCCATGGCCTGCAAAACTGGTAAATGTTCACGTTTTGTCAATTATGTCAAAAACTCTTCAGTAATTTTCTCTGATTTTGCATAGACATTTCATATGGTAGGGCCACTATACACAAGAAATCGGTGTTTGATTGAATCATTGTAAGGGCTCCTCAGGGCTCCCCAAAATGCTAACTTTTCTTACTATTTCCCTACTGCTGTAATAGTCCGGCAGCCAAAGGGCATTTTTTGACTTAACCCATATTTGCCTGATATAGTTTTTGTTGTTGATAATTAATCTCTGGCATGTATATAATGATATCTAGTTGGGTGTGGCGTTCTCACCTTGGTTTTTAATGAAAAAACAAACAAAATGGCAGCCAAAAGAACTTATCATATCTTTGCAACCAGACAAGATACACACATGATTTAAATGTTGTTTTATATGTTTCCAGACATGAGGAATTCGATTCCACCATAATTGATATGAAAAATATTAAAGAAGACACACTGGCGGCCATAAGAATGCTACAAATGGTAGCCGAAGATGCGAAAAAGACAGCATTTCTTTTTCCGTGAACAAAAAAACATAAGGACATAACACAATTAATTTTCCATGTGTTATCATATGAGGAGAATTACATAAGATGATAATTTCTTGAAATTCTTACCTTTTCTCTTCATCTCCATCATGTACAACTTACTTTCCGCTCTCATTTTGGCAGGCCTGTCCACCCTGACATGTGCATAATGGTGTGCATGCCTTGTCAGAGCCTTGTCAGGGCATTTCATTTCGACACAAGCATTTGGTCAGCTTTAGCAACTCAGGTGGGACTAAAGAGGTGTCTGGGGGACAGTAGTTGGACTGAAAGCAGTAGTCCCCTCCTCCTGCGACCAACCGTGAGACGTAGGGTCTAGTACAGGTGGGTTTGGGTCCAAAGCATGAAGCCAAATTGCTACTTGTAGATGAACTCTGGCTACATTTTGTTCGAACGTTTCACTTGTGGATGGTAATGAACACAGCTTTGATGTGGAAACCTTGCTTCTACTTACTTTAGAAAACCACATTTGTTGGCGTGCTTCTGTCATCGAATGACATATTTGCTGACCATAGCGGGCCAACATGACGAGTGTGACCTGGTCAACTGCTTCCGAAAAAGGTGGCCTGCCTGTGTTTCCAAGTAAGTCGAGAGAACGTTGGCCATGTCTCAAAACTTTCATAGTTGCAACCTTGCCAACGCCAAAGTATGACGCCACAATATCACAACCTGTCAGACCGTGAGCAGCTAGTAGATCTGGGACGATGGAGTGATGCTCTTCTGCAGCTGCATTGATATCTAGGACAATTCATCATTGACTTGGCGAAACCATTAGAACTTTGCAACATATACTGCACTTGTGACAGAAATACAACAAGAGACCAAAGACATCGGTGTTATCTGCACCGACTAGGACGGTACCATCCTCTACGCGTGAAACTTGTTGCACAATCAGAGTTTCTCCCTCCTCCTGCGTTATAGCCATGTCTTGTCCATTTGCCATTTTACAGGAACCGGGTCTCTGCCAGTGACGACTAGTTTATGCTTTTGAAAGTCAGCCTTGTGCGAAACCAAATCCTCGACGATGAGAGCAATCAGTTGATCTTTGTTCATGGTGACGGTTAGGATGACTTTTTTGTGGTGGCAGGCGAGCTGTGCAACGTAATGTGTAGACCCTGCTTGTTCCTTTGTCCCTGCCGCGTCGGGTTGCCTCCTTAGTACTGCCCTCAATGTATCTGTCGAACACCAGGTAGACGTCACATTGTGCTAAGTGACTGTGTAGGTAAATGCAGAACAGGACAAGGTAGTCGTGTACAATGCCAGATGTTGGCAAGGCACTGCCCAGAGGACAGCGCACCAATGGAGGAACGTTGCCGCACATCTTTTTTAGCCAGTCGTCTTGACACTTCCACCTTGAGCGCATTCTTGAGATTGGATTTCGTTTTGCCACCCCTCATATTTCCATTTTATCTAACATATATGTAGGGATAGGTGCTAGTTCATGGCCCATTAGCGTGGTTGTGTCAAGATCGCGTGCGCTTGACTGCAAGCCCTGGCTCTTGCATAGATGGTTTCCGAATCAAACACTTTAGCATCTCCTACTTTAATGTGTTTCCTGGATAAAGCCATGGTGGTAAAAATTTATGGTATTGAATCATGAAATCCACCAGGTCAAGTGGGTTCAAAAGACTCCCTCTGTGTTTTTCCCAGCAATTACGCCTTGTCGACATTGACCGAGGAGTAATTCACAACTTGCCCAGTGACAATGTTCATCAGCCCATCTGGATGTTGCTCTGGGTCAAGTGGATCTATGCAAAGCTCCAATTTATTGCTTAGAGCTTTCCTGTCTTGATTGTCTCCTTTTGATTCGTGCGGCCGTTTCTTCTTTGTGCGAAGTTTGGGCAGATATTCGTTCGTTATCTCTCATATCGTTCAAATCGTCGATGATACTATGGCAGGAATGTCTCTCCAAATGCCATTGAACAGACCAGCGTTGTGGTGCATCATGTGCTGTCCATTGATGAATTGCGCACGTATACCATCGGGTAAGCCGTCTATAGATCGTAGATAGTATAGTGTGAACTCGAAATATACCGTTCGTCGCAATTTCGCAACCGTTTCCATTGCGTTCTTTACATTGAACAAATGAAATGATGGTACTATGGAATTTCTTATGTCTGAAAACATGTAAAAATCGTGTGTGTACTTTAACAGGTTGAAAATAGGTGAACATTTGCATAGTAGGCAACCATTTGTAGGTCGCCATTTTGTTTTATTTACATTTGTTCATATCAGTTATGGTGGAATCGAATTCCTCATGTCTGGAAACGTGTAAAACTGTCTGCTATTGTCCCCGTGTCAAACGTAACGATTCCACGTGGGCTGTAACTATAATGTGTAATGGGAATCCCTGCTGCAACTGGCAGAACCTGAGAAACTTGACAACAGCAATAGACGTAATTAGCAATGCAATATAAAGATATGATCTAGGATTAAATAAAATAACTTAGGTATAAAATAATATATAACATGAAATAAATTAGGTATACTCGAGAAGATTAAAGGATATTTAACTCTACTCCAGTTCAATCAGTATTATGTCATTAATTGCTACTCTTTATTCAAAGTGCATGCTATGTATATGTACCTTGTGAACAAATAAAGTTTTTATCGTAGTTCTTTCTTCTTTCCATTCTGGGGGAGGGTGGTAGGAGCACAATGAGAACAGAAAATGTTTGCACATTTTCTTAAACAACCTTTAACTGTGCTATATGCGAGATTGCAGCTCACCAACTCTCATGCGGGATAAAATTATACAGTATTTTTAATAAAACATTAACTAATATATAATATATACAATCTTCACGAATCGGTACACTTGAATATTATATTTCCAGGTGTATCTTCACTGGCGTGGTATGTAAATTAGTCAGGCCAGTTAAAATTCAGCAGGGTCAGTTAAAAATGCATCTGGGCCAGTTCAAAAAAATATGGGCCAGTTATTTTTGTGCTGATTTCAGACACTGTTTATGTATTCTAATATTAAGAACAATACATGTACAGAAGTTGATAAATGGAGAATGGACGTACAGTACCTTTAACTCAAACAGAAATGCACTTACATTCACACGCGTTATCTGTGTACCGTCTATAATGTTTGCAAACTATTGTTACGACAGATGACATTCGGCTGCACGGCTGACCACACGCACACGTGCACGTGTTTACACAGACTTTTACTGCATCACCTCTAGATGACGTGACGGAACGCATTTATTCATACATATTTATGGCACCATATGTCAACTTACTTTATACATTAGTAACCGGTTATAAGATTCCTTTTACAGTTGTACTGTTCGCAACGTTGTGAAACTAAAACGATTGGTTAATCACCGTATACTACAATACCAGACTTCTTCGTGGTTATATTTTATTGGGATTATCGTGAAGTTGCTGCTAGTCCCGTGTCGGTTGTGAATGTGACAACACGACAGCTGGCATGTTTTAACTGTTAATACAATTGTTCATCCAACAACTGTTAATCCAAGATCCGCTGTCAGGTGAATCGACAGTGTATGACTCGTTATTCAGTGACACGCACAGTCACTGTGCAGTGACAAGGTCTTATTTTGTAACTCATGATTGAGTGTCATGTGCTACGATAACCACATTCATGGGATCGTGTGACTTGTTCGTGAGACGGCTCATCTATTTGTCACATCGATAAGCGAGTGTTAGTTGATGATCCTGACATTGGTGACAACGATATTTGTAGTATGAGGTGGGGTGAGGTGGCTAACTGCGTAATACACACATGAACCTCACACGCATAACACACGCATAACACACGCATAACACACGCATGACACACGCATGACACACGCATATAACACACGCATAACACACGCATAACACACGCATAACACACACATAAAACACACATAACACACACACATAACACACACATAACACACACATAACACACACACATAACACACGCATAACACACGCATAACACACACATAACACACACATAACACACACACATAACACACACATAACACACACATAACACACACACATAACACACGCATAACACACGCATAACACACGCGTAACACACGCATGACACACGCATGACACACGCATGACACACGCATGACACACGCATAACACACGCATAACACGCGCATAACACGCGCATAACACACACATACGTATGTGTGCATATAATATCCTATATATTATAACATACATACACGCACTCAAACACACACACAGTCGCGCACGCACGCACGCACGCACACACGCATACATAGGCAAGCATGCACTCGCACACACGTGCTGGCACACACAATGATCAGCACGCACATACACACAAGCGATCACACAGACACACGCACACGCACACGCACACGCACGCACACACACACACACACACACACACACACACACACACACAGACATACACGCACGATCGCTCGTCCGCCCGTCCGCCCGGGCTTGCCTATGTATGCGTGCGTGAATCTACTATCAATCTACTATTTTTGTCAATCCATAATCTTACTTAATGCTTATAGGCCTGTTTGCTAGCTGGGAGTATAGGCCATCGACCATAGTCATCCACAGTTGTCGGTATGATGCCATTTTCTCAATTTCTTTGCTTGTTTTTCCAATCTGTTTTCTTACACTTTCCGTGTCTCTCTGCCAGCTGTTTCTCGGCCTTCCTCTTCTTCTCGTCCCTGGGGGGTTCCAAGTAATTGCGTCGTGTGATGTTTGTTGCAGTTTTCCTCAGTGTATGTCCTAACCACCTCCATTTTCTCTTTTTATTTCGTTTTCTATTGATAGTTGTTTGGTCCATTCCCACAGTGTAGTGCTGGGTACCTTATCTGACCACTCATGAACTTTGTGTTGTCACCCACAATCTGTAGTATCACAATTGTTATTTCGTGACCGTCAGCCATCAGACCAGTGTTGCTTCCGATATTATACCGTAACATTCGATATTATACCGTAACATTATTTATTTATAATTATCGTTGTCGTGTTTACGCCATCGGTTCCTCGCGGGGGCGTTTTTCTTTGTGTCAGTGATGACTTGGCATCGGACTCATCTGTGATAATAACGATTCCATGGTCAATGTAATCTATATGAAAATAATCGACCATATCACATGGTCATGTAATCCATATAATCATGTGTGTAGACAAAATGTCTACGCTCATGATTGTATGGTCACGTATTTTTAAATACTCCGTGTTTGAGGTGTAATGGACACATGCTACCAATATAGACGAACATTTTCGAGGCATTTTGTTTGGCAGCATCTTTATCCCTAACACCTCTACACCGCCGGCTCGTCCGTGACCTCTGTCTTTCCGCTTTAAGCAAAACCCTTGCATAGTAAGGCTACTGTTGTACATATATTCCTTAAACTAAGTTTCGCAAACTCATATAATTGAAACACCATGTTCTGCAATATATATTTGCAGTTCGTCTATTTTATCACTGCTTAACGACCTGGCCTTTACGTTAATCAGGGAAGACAAGCACCATTTGTGTTTTGTGCTCCCTGAAAGTCCAGAAGCACAGAACCGTGTAGCATGAGTCGTCCGTTTGAGCGTCTAATTAATGTCCAATGGCCACAGCGTTCAGGCCGATTTCCTAGTCACATGCTTCTCTTTGTGGACCCGTTCCCCGCACTGACGGCACTGCACTTTCTCGACGTGTTTGCAGGTGGCAGTGACGTGGTTCGTTTCGCCTCATTTGGCACACTTGCCCAGCATGTGCCATATTGTCTGACGACGCTTGTGTGCCGCGCGATTGGTCGTGGATCGCTGCCCCCGGCTTAGCCATGTGTTGATGTTGTTGTTGTTATTGTCGTCAACGACTCCGTGTCTGCACTGGTAGAGCCAGATTTGACAGGTGCAGTCCGTCCCCGACAGATGCTGCCCGGCCCGTTGGAAAGCAGTGTCGTCGATGGCACTGTTGCAAAAAGTTAAGTTGGCGTCGTTGTCGACGAACGTCACGTCGACTTCAACGCATGTTGCCTTCACTAGCGAGGTGACGTCAGCCCAACGTTGAGGATCGGCTCTGAGCTTCCACGGGAGCACGCTGATCATTTTTCCGATATTGGTGAATGTCGCGCCACATTACCTTCGGACCTTGGTGGGGATTCCACCAGTGACGGCCTGTCGTAGCTATTGTGGAAATCTGCTGCTCGAGGCGATGTCTTTGTTCCATTTGTTTCTCGTTAGACAAGGTCAATTCAAATACATCTTGTGTTAATATACCACATACTTCGTAGTCCCAGAGTAATACCACATGTCTAATCTGGTTAAGATGATCACGAGAATGACGACAATATTATGACGACAACGATGAAGAATGAATAATCGCAAAAGTATGGCAACGTTTTATCAGCATCTATTCATTCTGCATGTTTTGTTATTGATTTAATATCGAGTTCTGTTCACGTCACGTTGCGTTTCGTTGCAACGCAGATGCACATTCTTAGCAAATACCGCAGGCTCGGTTTTGTCATTACGTGTTTTGGCTGACCTTTGAGAGTTCCGATAGAACCGTTTTACGCTAATGATATACCAACATCGTCCTGCCCGCCTGAGAGTGCTTCATTTGTCTGCAGATGTTCGCATCACTTATTCTGGCATTAAACCTACAATAGCTGTCTGTCATATTGACCCAAAATATATAAATAAAGCAAATTATTTTCATCGCAGAATTCATGGTGTATACTGTTTTAATGGGGTCACATATCAGATTCGCGGAATAATTGTAACAATGGGTGTGGTGGCGTAGTAGGTAGAATATTGGTATATCAGTCGATGGAATCAGGCATCGGATTGTCTTGCTGCCGATGCGAAGCATTGATAGTTTCGTTCAGGCAATATTGCTTCAGTTCACTTAGGTGTAAAAATGGGTACACGGCTATTGATAGTGTTGGTTGTGTGTGAACAAATAATCGTCGCCCAAAGTTTGCACTTTGCAGCGTGGCTGAATGCTTCCCCCCAAAAAGAAACAAAGGTGGTGTTTAAATTAATTACCACGGTGTAGTGTTAAGAGCGCTTTGAGTAATTAGTCCTAAATACTGCATATTGCGTTATGCAATGTAGCGTAGCAATAGAATGGAAAATGTTACGAAACTTTGATTCAGATATAATAGTATGCAGATAATTATAGTTCAGTGAGCCGTGTTACATATAAACGGCCATCAGAATGCTGTTGTAAAATTCGACTCTGTGAGAACGTAGTTATTACCATGCGTCGTGTTTGATATGTATATTTATTCAGTTAGGTAAGACGTGATGACCAGTTTCGGTACAATTCCCTAATAATAATATAATATAAATATAGCCACGATGTAGAATATATTAATCTGTATTGTATGATTTGTGTTAACTTTGTGAATAACATATGTTGCGGGTTTATTGCTGAGTGTCTGCCCGATAATTGGGAAATAGCAAACGTCAGTTATTTAGAACATTACATAAAACAATAATTGCATTATTAAACCGACTGCGGATATAGTTAAATTATTCACGTGCCATCAAATAACGG
This sequence comes from Paraescarpia echinospica, assembly GCA_020002185.1. Lineage (NCBI taxonomy): Eukaryota > Metazoa > Annelida > Polychaeta > Sabellida > Siboglinidae > Paraescarpia > Paraescarpia echinospica. Next base: position 35,928,351 of record CM034544.1, read on the forward strand.
GATTCGCGAGGAGTTGTCGAAGCATTTTTAACGCAAAGCAGTTAAACATAATCAGGATTGGCCAAACCACACATAACGGCATGAGAGAGAGAGAGAGAGAGAGAGAGAGAGAGAGAGAGAGAGAGAGAGAACGTTGGGCGCATTTTATATTACCAGTAAAACTGTGTAATCTACGATAGCTCGCGGACATAACTGCTGCCTTGCAAAGCAATCTTTTCCAATGCAATTCCACGAGCACGTAGCGAACAAAGGTTGGATGATTATGATTTATCTACTGCCAGATAAGAACAGGAATAGTAAGTGCTCCATAACACTGACATGGAATGTTCAACCCTATCACTGTGGCCGTATGGTGACACTGGTGTACGGTTCGTGGGGTCACTCCCGCGAATTGCAGGGGTAAATGAAATAAGGCGCTATTGGGGTCTGAATTTACTTGATATCACGCCCGATTAAAACATAATTGTCATGGTAGTGTACATCTGAAATATATTATGTGTGTGCGTATGTGCGTGAGTGGGTAAGTGGGTGTGTGTGTGTTTGTATGTGTGTTTGCGCGTGCGTGTGTGTATGTGAGATGTGCGTAAGTGGGTTATATATTCTCAATGATGTACATATGTTCAGGAAATAATTGTTGTGTTTGAATAAACCAGCATCTCGTTTACTGCTTTTATTGTTGGTGTACAGTGCCTCTAATGTATACATTACCAAATTCCACAGCTAATATTTCTAGACTCCTTTTCCACACAGAACATATTTTAACGGTTCTCGATACCCTTTTTAACACTTTGAACAATACGCAATTATTTCCATTATTCTGTTTTAATGCCACTGTGTTCCCCGATATTGCATGAGTGACCCCACATCTGCGTCTCCGAACTTTGTTCTATGGTGGGACTGTTTTCATGGTACGTAGCTGTGAGACTCCGCACGAAAAACGTCTAGCTCTACCACGTGTAAGAAAACGATTAATCCAGGGTATTACATACGGGTAATCGCGTACGGTGATACCAATTTTGATGTATTTAAGTTCAACTACGCCCAACCGAAATTAAATTTAGAGTTTAAATTAGTTTATACGACACACCCAACGAAAATAAAATGCAGAAAGTAAAAATTTGCAATCGGTACCATGTTTTGTGCGATTGTGTCATTAAACGCATCGAACGATTGTATATGCTTGCTAGAAAAATGATGTTCTATGAGCACGATTTAATTTGAAAAAGAAAAAACAAACGTTTGCTCTTTCAGACATTACAGCAGTTTCCCTTCTCTTTGTCCCAGATGTCCGAGGTGATTCATTGGCGTCTTCCCCAATGATCTCACTATCCAATCCCACATACACTCGCGCACACACACACGCACACCCTCACACTCATGCACACGCCCACGCGCATGCGCACACACGCAAACATGTAGGTACCTGCACATTGTGATGTAGATGTGTATAATGCAAAAATAGTTGACATATGGTTTTTATAACTGTGCTCGCATCGCTTCATTTGCATAAGTATTAGTAAATGTTAATTCATGTGAGTGCATGTGCATTTCGTGCGAACATCTGATAAATCAGAATATGTTGATCCTCCGTGTAGAGATAAGTACGAGCAATGCTAACCCAAATGTATATGGTGAAAAGAATATGGGCATACTGCATTTTCTTTGGTAAAAACACAAAACAGAAAGGGCGTTTTTTTGTCAGTTGGGTAATCATTGAGGGTGATTTTGTTGAAACGGTTGTACGGTCTGCATCATTCTTAGGAAGAATGCTGAGGTAGATTTTCCGTATTTTTCCTGCAACAGTTATTTTGTATTCAAAGGCGTAATTATTAACGATAAGAACAACCCGTCCCGGGGCAGTAGTACGAGGAGTGACCTTGGTTGCGCGTGCGGGGAGAGTTTGTCCGACATCAAGGTCGCCACAGAAAATTGGACCGGGGCGAATTCAAGATGGCACTCCACTTAGATTAGAATTCCATGTGAATGCTGCAAAGGCTCCGTGGACCGGGGAAATTTATCGCGGGAAGATCTATGGAGAATCCCCCGGGTGTGCCCAAAGCGGTTGTGGGGATTCTGTTAAAGGTTTCTCCATAATACGATTTTAGATCGCTACATTTCTTACTCATTTCGTGGAGTATTGCACCGATCTAACATCGGCCGTAATATGTAGGTTATCTTCGTCCACCAGGGCGTATTGAGCACGGATAGATCAACACAACGAAACAAGCATTTGTACAATGTCCCAGTTTCTGTCTTAACCAATGCTACTACTATGATTATTCGGTATGTTGACCTTGAAACGGACATTTAAGTACTGGGGTGTTAACTGGCTGATGTAACGTAATACCACGCATTTCGACAAGAGGGAAAATGTTCTGCTACGCTGATATAGCAAGATGCACTAATATAGTTGTCATTCTATATGTAAAGCTGGACATGGTTTACCAAACTTGATTCACACGTGTTCATCATACATTCACACAACAACTGTACAACGCATGGTCTAAACACTACTTAGAGGGTCCCCTATCCGCACGTCAAATACACCTTAGTTCTTAACTTAGGCAGTTAAATGACTCGAAGAGACTAAAAACCAATGAACGTTAGCATTACTGGCTGTAGCGTTCAACTAAGACCGGGCCGGTTGCACCATCCGGCA
>CM034544.1:35933509-36027159 GCA_020002185.1 Paraescarpia echinospica
TTAAGTAATTGAATTCATGATTACTCTAAAAATATTAAAGTATATTTGGAGCACAAATAACCACTAATTTGCCAACCAATGGCAAAAGGTGTGTACGCTTTATCCTGATAAGAACTGCATATACATAAAGAGAACAACACCAATTTACTCCATTTAGTATCGTGCAGTCACGTAAACATCCGATACCCTTCACCGCCAGTTCAGCTGTTTGTGTAATTGTGGTCGTCCCGTGAAAACAAGTTATAAATACCGCGCCTCGAATAATTGCAGTCACCTCATTACTCAGTTACACAATTGTATGACTATTCGAAAGTTGTACGGCCCTTGGGGCTAGTTGTGTACAACATTCGATATACACACACTAGTAGGCAGACATTCATATAAGTCTAAGATACAATGTATACTGATGTTGTTGTTAACAAAATGTATGTTCTGAATATAATACAATGTAATATATTATATTCTAACACATTGACCGCACAACAGTGTTTTAATTAACAGTAATTTTAAATGTAATTTAGCCATTACTTGTATCGTTTGGATGTTACATTATGTATGCACAATGAACGACAGTGTCGATATTCATAATGTACATATAACAGCCAAATTGTATTAAGCATATTGTATTTATCAATGTTTTACTGTTTTTAGCAATATCGTTAAATGCATATGATTATGATTTTTGTGACATGTAAATATTTGTTTTTGTAGCTGACCGCAGGGACAGCGATATGTACCTGAGAAATAACCGTCACTACTTCCAATACTGTTATCACTTAAAAAAAGTATGTGTTATATTTAGACATATGTTAATTGTTGTATCTGTCTCCACAAATCGATTTGGTTTTTATCGTCTTGTTCCGTGCTCGTGTCACAAAACATCGATCATATCTAATATCGACTACTAGTTCTTTTGTACAGAGATGTTTTATTTGATTTAAATTATTTACAAACTATCTCTATGCCCATCAACGTAAGGTGATTCACATTTTGAAACTATTGCAACAGCGCTTGACTATTGCAATTCCCTCCTTTATAAGCCACTTTATTTGCTATTAGTTGTCAACACCCTTGAACAGAGTCCTTCTCTGGATATGAGTGTATAAATAAAGTATATTATTTTACTATTATTATAATATCCCTAGCAAGGATATTATAAAACGTCAACGTGTCAAAAATTGTCTGGCAAGGGTAGTTACTCGTTTGTCTCGCTCTGCACCACTTTTGAAGTCTTTGCATTGGCTTGCTGCACCAACTCTTTGGAATATGCTCCCGCTTAATGTTAGATTAGTTGTAAATATTAAACAATTCCGTCGTCATTTAAAAACTTATGTTTACAAACTTACATAGCGCCTTGACTCATCTGATGACAACTGGAATACTGCTTATGGATTTTGAGATTGACCAATCCTTTTGTCTTAATGCGCCTCTGAGCTTGGTGTCGAAGGATTTAGGCGCACTAGAAGTTATCTTATTATTATTTTACAAAGCAAGTTAATTGTCAACAAAAAGAGTGACGCGCATACTGTGTTTATGCGTTGCATTAATTCGATTGCAGCGGTGATACGGAACAACGCGTTGTCCTTTAATTATAGTTCGTTAAACATTTGTGAGCGAGAATGATATCGTCAAAATACAGTTCGCAATGGAGTGAGTAATTGCGTGCAATAGATTGTTCATCCTGTATTCTCCGGTTGAACTGATTATTGTTCTCTATTGTGTGCTGTCATATCATTGGTTTAATTTTTGTGTAAATGTAGCTATACACGTGCACATTTGTGTATTTTAGTTCGAAGTGAAGGGGCGCAGATCCAGAAAGTGAGTCTAAGGGAGGCACATAAACCTCCACTGACGTTCGAACCAAATGGTGTAGTAGACACGTGTTGAGCCGCTGTCTCGGTTGAACTGGTGACATCGGAACACGAGCGGGTGCTGTTATCAATAATTCTCCCGCCTGGCTTTGACCATCGGAAGACGGGGGGGGGGTGGTTGCTGTTGAAAATGTTAGCGCTGCGTCGCAGTGACGTCAGCTTAGTATAACCTGAACGGGTTGGGGGAGGGCACATTTCAAAGGGTCTGGGGACACAGACGCATAGGCCCATTAAAACAAATCTGCGGGCATGCCAAATTCATAAGCTCGAGGTGGGTAAGTGCCCCCCAGGTCCCCCTGGTTCCGTCTATTAAGTGTACCATACATAATAAACCCGCGTTGAATGTTAATGAATTTTATGCGTGTGGTGGAATTACGAATTGTGTTGTTTATTGGTTGTGCTGGAATAATACCCGTTGCAATGTGACACTGCCCCGATATAGACGATCCTCCCTTTCCAGCCGCAAATCACCGAATCAAACAAAACAGCGTCACACGGGTTTCTTAACAACGATGCCAATACTCATACTTGAAAACTCATAAAAAATCAATACCCAAAATGAGAGGTTCATTTGTGTGTGAAAATTTCACATCTTGAGAATTACAACATTATTTGCCTATTTTGTTTATGTTTTGATTACTATATTTAGTACAGTTTTCAAAGAATCCACGTTGTAATTCCAAGAAAAGGTCTAGTGTCACTGTAAATAAAGCGCTAATTAAAGAACACATAAATTAATTAAAGTGTAGTATAGAATGCACTGGTTTAAACGCTTTGTGGACTTGATAAGGTCGATAGGGGCTTTCTAAAAATTACATACGCAGGGAGGGTAGGGATATCAACGAGAGCTTTCGTAGTGCATATCCGGGGAGACGTCTAGGTCATTTTGCAAGTCATATTTCAGGGGGAATGATTGTGTACGCAGTTCGTACTATAGAGTAGAGGGATGAAGTCTGTTGCAGGCGGTCTACAGTGTGTTTTCAGGGAAGTGCCATTTTTCTGGGATTTTATATATAGGCTTACGCAATTTGTAGATTACCCCTAAATGAGATCTGGACGAAACGTTGGGGGGGGGGGTGGGAGTCGAAACAGCAACACCAAATTCGAACTGCAGATATTTCCATTGAGAATGCGACGATTTCCAATATGGCTACAGTGTTCTATATAACGCACCAACAAAAGTTCACACAAATACCGGGTTATTCACCAAAGGGTTTTTGTATAATTTATCATTTGCTGGCTGCAATGAAAATACTATTAATACGATCGGGATGTTTCGGACACGACCCTTTAACGGCACACCCGTGGCTATTTTCATTCACACCCAGGCGATACAAGCCCGTGAATCTGTTTAACAGAACTCGGTAGACAACAGCTGCGTGAAAATAGGTCAAACGCCGCTGCATGGGCCGGCCGCTTTATTGCTTATTGGGTGACCTAGTCTGTGTCACTGGACGCCAATATAACAGCCTATTGCCGTTCCTCTGTTCGCCTCATTTTAACCTCTGTGCCTCAATTTTTATAAACATTTCTATATTCCTATACATGTGTATCCTCTTCGTGTATCTATATCCCTGTCATTCGTATTTCACGTTTCCCATTTGTCATGTCCACCTCTACACCTAAGATATTATATCGATCCATCTGACACGATATAGACGAAGACGTATTTATAGTTTCCTGAATAGTTCGACATTGACAGTAATCTGCTAGAGCCATTTGAAACACCTACTAATGAATACGTAAGTTCTTATATATGCAGTAGCAAGGCATCCAATCTTTAATAATGGTCAACGCGGTTTACACGTTATACCGTAGCAGACTTGTTCAACGAAACACCATGTCGGCTTCTCTGAGTATCAAACGGACTCTGAGCAAACTACAATGACACACACACGCACGCACGCTCGCACGCACGCACGAACGCCCGCACACACAGACAGGCACAATTAGAACAGAAGCACTACGACGCGGTATCTATACATACTCAACGGACATCTGTAGCCAATTAATAACACATTATTATGTGCTTACTAGACCAGAATTGCTTCATGTCTGAAGCTTGATATATTCCCTAAACATTATCACAATTAAACTGGTGTGCTGCGCTAGATGTCGCCGACAGACATTCACGCATAAATTAAGTGTTTAACAGCGATCCATGACAAAAGAAAATAAAAACGATCAAACAATAGGTGCATTATTTTGTACCATTAGAATATATGGGCATCGTGCGACATGCTGACTAATTAAATTACTTTTATACAAATCAGGCCAAACAATTGGTAACACTGCATATGTAATTAGTTAGTACTGATTGTTTGTTTTTACCCATACTATAGTATATATATATATATATATAAATTAGCTTTTCGCCAGCAAAAATATTCTTAGACTATAACAAAACAGTAATAACTTATTTTCTTCACACGGAACTATACAAAGTGTGTCGTAAATATTTGAAGGTTAACTGGCATATGTATAAATGTCTACACACCGCATATATATATATATATATATGTATATATATATATATATATAAGTATATATATATATACACACATATATACATATATATATATATGCTGCAAATACTATACTAACTCCCACTAAAATATGCCAATAAATGCAATGGTTGCACTGTAATGGGTGAACGCAATTTTATTTATTATCGCATCTCCATTCACGCGGGCGATTGTAGAAGTAAGTAGTGCTATATGTAATACGCCCGTGCGTTATCCGGTTTGCCGAAGTATTAGAACGTAGCATACATTTCGTTTTGTGTCGTACGGTGTTGGAGTGATCCAAGCCCTTTTGTTTTGTTGACAAGCAGATACCTTACACTGTTGAGAACTTATCTCTTTGACCTATCTTTTACAAAATGTGCCGATGACACGGCGTTTTAAATAGCTGGACATGTCAACGAAGTGATTAGGAAAAGACGTTTCAGTAAACACTATTAGGCACTTAAAAGGTCCAAAGTCTGTTCGTCTTTGTCGTAAAGTAATGCCGTATAACTATATAATAAAACATTAGCATCGTGTCCGCAGGAATGTGCAATAATCAACCACCTTTTCTTCTTAGATTGAATAAAATTCCACCATCATTTGGTTATGATGGTGACAATTGCTTCTGAAGTAGCCGCGACATCCAAGTATTGTTTCGAGCATATAGTGTCCTTATTTACGGGAATTAGTTGATGCAACTCTGTCACGTACAAATGTTGCACACACAGGTAATTCCGAGCCGACCATTGACTAACAGACGCCTAAATTATTCATAGCGACCGTCAGCGGCATCGTTATAGGCACCGAATGCTTGATAGCCCGAAAGCGATTCAACATATCAACGGGTCGTCTTGTTAGACAACAGCCTAGGCCGTTAATGACGGGCATACGAATTACCCATTATCTACGTTGGTGTTAACCGCTTGCTGTCATATCATCTACTTCCAAATGGGTGTCGCCCGTTTTTTTAATCGTGCATTGTATTAGTGTTATCGACGTACGAAACAAATTTGACGTCATGAAAAACGGGTTTTGCAGATGTGATGTTTAGCGTCGTGCGTTGGTGTATGTTCCGTCAAAACCTCGTTTATTTTTCGATCACGATTCATAAGGCCAAATAAATTAATTTAACGCTTTCTCGTCAGAGCTTTGTTAACATGTAAATGAGCGATGCGTTTTTTATTGCTAATATGTTGATGTTATTATCGATCATAAGAAGGGTTATTATCAACACTCTTCAACGTAACATGTGTACCGAGCATATTTCTTACATGCGTGAAAGGCGTAGGATCATTTATTCCGGTATGAGTCATAATTACACTTGTTGTGCCGGAACACTTGGATAGAAGAGTTATTATATCATACAAATAAAAAGAAATACAGTTTTCCTGGATCCACTTTTAAATGCGCGCGCTGATGTGAAAACGGAAAGTTATTTAATTAGGCCTAAAGCCCGGCTTACACGTAACGACCCGACTGAGTTTTAGTGGTTTTTTATTTGCGACGTTTTTTTGCGAAAATGCGTCGCGTCGTTACGTGTATGACCCCTCCAGAGGCGCATGCAAGTTACGACGCGACGCGACGGGCAGCTGCGACAGGTTGATGCATGCACTCCTGTTGGTAGCGGCTGGAACTGCCGCCACTGCCTGGCGGAATCATGTGGAACTATTCGAAAATAGCGGGGTTGTCTGCTCATCAATGGCGAGCTATGGCATTAAGCTGCACCTACCTGATCACCCGACGTCGTCGGCAGAGAAGAGAACGTCGTCATTCATGTGGGACTAAACAGTGGTTGTTAAGGCACGACGAACAGTGTGCTTTTAATAACTCTAACTTCACGAATTATGACTTCACGAATTATTAAAAAAGACTGATGCTTCCGCCAAAAGTTGTTCATATACTGTAATATCCGTTAATTTCGCCGTACGCCATCCTCGCAAACCAGGGCTGTCTGCCATGCAAAATTAGTCCTGGAAAATGTCCTACGCGAAGTGCGGAAGTTAGCTGAGTCAAACTAGTAATTGACTTCGCCAGTCGCGTCTGCGTCACCCGTGAGAACATAGTCTCGCTTAACCGACTCTCGCCTGGCTGCGTGACTTCGCCAGAACGATAATCTGGCTCTGAATGGCCCTTCTGAATGTTATGCCATGAGAGCTGCCACCTAGTGAATATGCATGTTATTAAAAGGCATTAACCTACGAAAAAATATATGTTTATTTTGTGTGTGACATGTTTCAATATAAGTTTAATGTTGAATAGTTGTTATAGTATAGTATTATCTGATAAAAGTGTATCCTTATTTAATTTGTTATTTCATAGTTGGCCATCGTCTCTACCCAAATCTGGGGTAAAGCCCCTTACCGGGAAAATTGGCTGGAGCTTAATCCAGGCCGTTGTGATGGAACAATGCTGCCATCTCACGGCGCCTGGATAATCGAGGCTAGTAGAACAGCGCAAATACCCGACCCAATTTGAAGACGGGGATAAACAACTTCCGGGAATCCCAATATATGACCCGTTTGCCCATTAGCACGAGCAGCTGAGCGGTATTGTGTATTTGAATAATTGCTTCTACTTCCTAAACATTGCATGTAACACGAGCCACGGTTGGTTGAAATTTGTTTTATTATGACCACTTGACCTGCCAACGTTCACTGATCTAGTGAGCGATTTCATAGGCTGAGCTTAAATTCAGGGTTTCGCAAAGCGATCAGCCTGGGTGTACTGCTGGCTGGCACTGACGTAATCAGCAGCAGCGACCCCTAGCGCGAGAGGATGTCGTGCAAACCGCCTATGAGTTTGGTAAAATATAATAAATAATAAAAATAATAATGTTGGTAAACTATGTCATTAATATTACAACATGGAACATTTTCATGATAAGTTACACAAATAAAAACAAAAGTTACGTTCTTTTCTAAGATATAATTATTATGATATTGTTACATCGATTTGTCATATCACGTACGGCGAAATTGAGATCCACCGGCAGTATATATATATATATATATATATATATATGTATATATATATATATATACACAATTAGAATCTACAAACATAAAATATTATATACTGCTCAAAATATGGGCCACCGAGAGGTACAGCGAGAACCAGAGAGGTGATTTTCAAATTCCAGGGCAATCGATAAACGGACGCTAGCGAAGAACACCCAATACATCCAACGCAGGGACTCTATGACACATAAACGTCCTGTCGCCCTTCCTCCCAGGAGCTGGCCTTCAAATCCCAATTGCTATATTCCTTTGTCGTGGAATCAAACAAACAAGGCCTCTCCTGACAGAGATCTGTGAATATTTTACCTCTAAATTTTCGTCCCAAACAACGGTTGCCGTCATTTTCTCTATTCTTGGGACAGTCCCATGACTTCTAGAAAGCTCTTGATTGGTTAAGTGCCTCAAGCACTTCTGGAATGCAAAAAAAGGCATCACAGACGCGGTTGCACCGGCATACACGTAACGACGCGACTCGCCGACGGCAATTTGTCTGCGACTACGTGCTTTAAATATCAAACATGTTTGATATTCCACGACGCTGTCGCGCTTACATTTATCCGGGCGTTAAATTTTATCCAGGTGATGTTTATGTGCATATGTAAGGCATAATATTTGGCACCAGTAGATCACGTAGTGATACATATATGCAGTAGTTAAATATGTTTCGTTTGTTGTCGTAATACGAGCGTTATAGTTGGAGTACATAATTATAATTTGCTTTTTCAGATTTGTGACCAAGTATAAGAGTAAGTCACGTGACGTGTGCGTGGAGAGGAAACTGTTTTACGACAAAAAAATGTTATGTCTGTGGGAAGCAAACATTTGATAATTTATGTATATGTATATGTATATATATATATATATATATAAACATATATAACGCCCGAATAAATGAAAGCGCGGCAGTCGTCGATGGTGCTAAATACATTCCCCTAGATACGCGCTCGCGCAGAAACGTCACCCGGATATTATTTAACGCCCGGATAAATGTAAGCGCGACAACGCGTTAAAAACTGGATAAAGACTGCCCTCAAGACAAGCGTCGCGTCGCAAGGAGGCATACACGTGACGACTCAGAGTCTCAGACGCGTCCAAGACACTGAAACTCAGTCGCGTCATTTAGGGTGCTGAATTCAAAGTCTTGTACGGCGTCGATGTCCTTGAAGGTGACTATGCACATAACAGTACGTGATGGCAGTGTGAATGGCATATTTGTGACGCCTAATCACAGACTGATATTATTCAAAATGACATGACGGCGGAGGGGAGGAGGAGCTTAAATAACTGGTATGCGGCTTATTCAAACCAGTTACTTCTTAAACAAACCGGCTAGTCTCGCGTCTACGACCGCCATTTCAGCGACCCGTGTTCAATATCAAGGTTTGCATTTCATTAGAATATGTCGTCCAACATCCTTGTTTTAATACGACGCCTTATCGAACCCGAGCAATGGGTACATGCGCTCGCACGCATGCTCACACGCACGCATGCACGTATGCGCGCACGAACGCACCAGGCACGCACGAACGCACGCACGCACGCACACACGCACACACACACTGTCGTGTGTTATACACACATATCCACATTAAGTTGATACGCAATATTTGAAATTTCTTATCGTTAACGACACAGATAATGTTACCACCTGAATCACATTACTGGGTCAAAGATACTATCCATTTCCCCAGCAGCAAAACTGTTAATTACATAAAAAGCACGTAGTGCTTGCGATAGATGGCGTTGTTGATGCTGGTTCCCCGGAATCGCTTTTATAAACAAAACTAATTGCATTTACTTAAGACGTTTTGGACGCTGTAGGGCTGGCCGTTGAACACATTCTTTCAATATAATGTCAACCTAGGCCACACGAATAGGACCATGTTTCCTGTCCTTCTACAGTTCTAGGTGTCTTAAGGTTTTGTTTGGGGGACGTGACGTATGATCCACGCCGCATTACGAACGCATGTATTTGATAAGCTATGCGATGCATTGCGTTTATGTTATCTATGTTTGAGCAAGCGTATATTCTTAATAAATCGTTTGAAACTTTTACGCGATGCGACTGAAAACCTAAATGTCGCGAGAGTTGCGTAGCGGCATAGTTTATCTTTTCGTTTGTCGTACCATTGCATGTAGAGAACTGCGTATATAAACCGGTGACAGCCTCGGTTCTGCTGCCAAGAAGGAATTGTTGGTATTGCATTAGTGTTGGCTGTAGTGCATTTGCATTCTGCATTATTCACTTACGGAATAAAAACGTCCACTTACAGGCAACATTGCAACTGCGTGGATTGTGTAATTGATTGGTTATTCTATTTCATAAGATAACTTTTTAAACTTTTTTCATAACAATAAAAAGGATTTATCCAGCCGACGAATAAAGTTAACAATTTACATACACAGCACCTATTATGCCAACTAACTTACAACCAATTTACCAACCAACCTACCAACCAACCATCCAACGTACAAAGCAATCATCCATCTCACCAATCATTAAAAACTTGTTACACCCTCCTGACCTATTTTACTTTCATATTGAATTGAAACACATTCAATCCAATCCCCGCATACCTCCCGTATTTCCACTCTCCCTACATTCCATTATCCGTCAAATTCTCTCCCTCCATAGACCTGTGTTCATTTCACCCATATACCAATGTTCCCGCGTAATTTCTCCTGTTGAAGATCCCTCGTCAACAGAGCACCGCTGTGTCCACACCAACCGGATCAATGGTCATCCATTCTCTTTCGCTGGTCTCTCAGGCCTTGGTTCATTGATTGATGCTTGACCGGTGACGGCTGTGTCATTGTCCCCTCGGGTTGACCGCTCTTTCCTTTGTCCACCGATGGACGCACGTGTTGCGCATTCACAACATAGTTATGTGGAGTTATCTTCACAGGATCAAACAAACATTGAACATCAATACATATGTAAAGTTAATGGAATTACGCTTTAATCCACTTGCGTGCGGGGCTTCCTTCAATGGATTTGTCATTGATTTGATAATCTGTTCCACGTGTTCAGTGTAAACAAGTTAGTGATGATAATGATGATGACTGCTACTGCCTCTGTTACTACTGTTTCTACGACTACCACTGTCTCTGCCGCTGCCGCTGCCGCTGCCGCTGCCGCTGCCGCTGCCGCTGCCGCTGCCGCTATTAATACTGCTACTACTACTACTACTACTACAACTACAAATACTACTACCACTACCACTACTACTACTACTACTACTACTACTACTGCTAATAATAATAATAATAATAACAATAATGATAATAATAATAATAATAACAATAATGATAAGAATAATGGTCGTTGCTATTATTTTATAATTTTACTTATCAATTCATGCATCTATATCACAAAATAAACAAGCTACACTAGATACGAAATCGGGTTAGCTTGGAAGTAAGTGTCAGGTGTTTAAAGTATTCAACATGTTGTTGACTATTCATTGTATATCGCCGTCTCGTGCTTCCGTCGGATAGCCGAGCATTGAAGCTAATTATTAGCGTAGTTACGAGCAATTTGACATAGCCATTGTTTATTACGCATGAATGCTACCCGCACAAACGCAACATGGATGTCCTGACTGACGCTACGTGCGCAGTTACATCCCGCCACAACGGCACGTGTAGAGTATGTATGGTTCTGTATATTAGTTGAAGAATTCATTAGGTCATTATGTGGCCTAGCAACCAGGCTCAACATGTTGCCAGCGCATGTGTGAAGTTGTCGGTTATGCATTGTACTTTGGTAGCTCCCAGTTTTTATAATGTACCAAGACAAAGGGCATTGTTAACGCAAACAGACATGCCGCACTAGTAAACATGTGTGGTAAAGCGGCCCTTGACCGAGGCAACGCGTATAAATATGATTATGACGTCGGAATTTGGATTCGTCAGTTGGTCATGACGATGTCGCTGGTGCAAAATACAGCTTGGTAACAATAATAATACGATTTTCATTCTCGTCGTTATACCAATGCGATGATGAAAAATATAATAAACAGTCAAGAGGACCGTATTGTAAGTCGCACCAACATGACATTTGGCATGACAGTTACGATCACATTACGCTTTGTTCACTAAACAAACGGTGTTTAACAAATTCGACGTCAGTCATCACTTTAGTAGCCATGACAACACGATCCACGGCGGATCGTGTATAATTTCTTAGTGTCGTTTTAATTTTAAAAAATATTTAACAGCAGACAGACATACATATTTTTTTAAATAATAATGTACACATTGAAATAATTAACATAAATGTAAGGAGACTACCATTAAGACAACACGTCGCTAACATGGGAGCCCCCTTTTTATAATACATTATTATATAACATTAATGGATGGCAGGCTGATATGCCATTCCTCGTAATGTTCAGCTCAAATTTGGTTGCGAGGAATTGCACAACTTTCTCTTCCAGCGTATCCTGTTGCTCTTGTTCGGCGTCGCCGCCAGATGGCGTAGCGGCTGAACTATAGCTTTACTTTTGTTCATGTAGTTCCAGACCAGAGATCACAAATTTTTTTAATCTCGAATATTGCTCGATGTTGTCTAGACGTGTCTCTAATGCTTTTATTTGCTTAGCTTTTTTAGCGTTTTCTCTTTCTAGTTTTTTTCACAGCGTTCAATACCTGTGCTATCTCCTGCCGAATAGTTCATCGAGATTTGCACTAATGAAGGACATTGCCTCATTCACTTCTGCCATATCGTATGTGTTGGAAGTAGCACGCGTCCCCTTTGGCATTTTTAGTAAGTGGCGGCTCACGATGTGGTTGCTAGTGTATTGCGCGCCATGGGGGTCGGCGGTGGCTCACTGGGTAATGATGCCGCTTACAAAGTGTGTCGTGCGCCGTGGGAGTCCACTACGGAGGTCATACGTGACCGACGGAGATCATGCCTGACATAGATCCAATTTACAGGCAAGGGGAGCAATAATATGTCAAGCAAAGACAAGCAAAAGTCTTTTGAACGGTTTTTATTACAATGTTCAGCAGAATGTGAAACCCTGTTGATACTTCAGTTACGTATCGGACTATTCACGGTGACGTTTCGCGATTGCCTGTTGATATTACAGTGACTTGACGAACCGTTTATGCTGACGTTTTGTTAAACTCGTGTAGGCGCCGCAAGCTTCGCAATTCGTATTAACATACGAGATGCTTCACGCAAAATGGAGTTCAAAGCAAAGTAATACCATTAGCACGTCCATAATGATCCGAAACAGCCACACGAAAATCCTGTACAACTGAAGTGTTATTGCTTTTTTAAAGAATAAAAAATAACATACAACCCTCTCATAGTCACAGTTATTTGTGCTGTCTTCCACGAACCCGGAATCAAAATAGTGATGCGTTCCTTATTGATCCTTGAACGTTGTTCGAGTATGCGGTTACGTCTAACACTGTAAGTGTATTTGTGCTGCCACCTAGCGAGTTAAACCTAATGAAATGATTGTACAAACGCCATTCTTGGTGTTTCCGCCAGGAGCCAAAGTTGTGGTCTCCACCGGATTATTATAATTATGGTGTAACAATCGTTCCCAGAGAAGTCGCGATGGTGTTCGATTGAGCAGGTCTGCCAGGGAGTAAAGTGTAAAGCGCTTTGAGCAGTTCTGAGGACTGGATAATGCGTTATATATGAACATACCTGTGTATATCGTTTTTTTTTGTTCCCTATATGCTTACACCATGTAACTATAGTTATGTTAAGATCGCTATATTATAATTTTAATTTTAATTTTTACTATTCTATTATTTGCATTTTTTTTATATATAATTTATGGATCTCCTAAACAACACCTTGTAACGTATTGGTTGTGCACTGTGTAACAATGACGCCAGTCGTGTTTTAACACTGTGTTATATATACACGTATGCACGCACGCACGCATGCACGCTCGAAACACGCGAACACGCGAACACGCACACGCGCCACGCACAATCACACCGACACGCATTCGCACTAGGACTCGCACACGCTCGCTCGGCTATCACTCACTCACTCACTCACTCACTCACTCACTCACTCACTCACTCACTCACTCACTCACTCACTCACTCACTCACTCACTCACTCACTCACCCACCCAGGCACCCACCCACCCACGCACGCACGTACGCACGCATACAACAAACACAAACACAACCGTGATCTATAAGTTCCGTTCATTTGTTCTACCAGTTATCCGGAATTATCATGCTAATCGTCGGAATCGCGATGAAAGTTCGACTGCACATATACGCCGAACTTTCATCGATATACCCCAGCGAGGCGACGTATGTTATCATCATCGTCGGTGCCGTCATTGTTGTCGTCGGTACGCTCGGCTGCTGCTGCACGGTGAAAGGAAACAGCGGCCCGCTTTACGCGGTAAGTAGCCACCACGGCGCGTCGAACTTTTTTAAAGGCAGGTAGACCATTCCTCTACGAGAATTAGCCAGCGTAATAATTTAGTAATTTGTAACAGGAAGTCTCCCGTGTTGAAAGCGAGAACATGTGAGATGTTTGGACATGAAAGTGTATTGCATTTATTTCAGCCGCACTGGGTGTTTTGAACACGATGCGGAGTTGAAACTTTAAAATTGCGAAACAATTACCGGCTTACTAAACATTTTTTTCGCGGGCAGTATGCCTTCAGCATGTTTAGTATAGTCTTAAGAACATTATATTAATTATTAAATCAAGGGATGTAATGCCTCATTTTAAAGCGAGGTTATGTGTTCCGTTACGCACTGACGACGGGACGAACTTCATTTAAAGCGAGTTTGTTTATTGCATTACACGCGTCAAGCCAGGCTTAGTCATTATTCCGGGAAGTTCGCTGTGCTTCGTCCTTTTAAGACTTTTATTAAGGAAATAAATAATAAAATGGCAGATTCTAAATTACAGATAGGTGTCCTCGCGACATATGTGTTTGTATATTGAATGATTTTTGTATACGTTTTGTGGACGAGACACTCAAATTGCGAACAATATTTAGTTTATTACTTGTTAAACACAATGGAGCATGCAGTGCAACTTAACCATAGTTAGTATAATGCTGTTAGAGACGTTATAATAATAAATTCGGAACAGCCAGCTACAGTTTAAGTTATTTTGTTGACACCATTTATACGGTGAAGCCAGTAATCCCAACCATACCGTCGGAAAGTATGTTGCGGCTTGTTTAATTACGCTACTGTGCAATCACTATTTAGTCATAATCTTTGTTTTGTTATGTTCCCGGGAGGTAGTTTTTTTTAAACATATTTAGTATATGCTAGATTTGTCTTCGTTTGAGACAGTTTTAATGTTTACGTTCTGTTTTGAATTTATGTCACTTTCACTTTCAGTATGCTGTCTTCCTGATGCTGGTCTTCATCGTTGAATTGTCGGCCGCCATATCTCTGTTCGTCTACAGAGGAAAGGTGAGGATAGCAACGCATGCAACGTCACGAAAGTTCTAAGTTGTTACATTGTTCATTCATTTTGTTCCACATTGCATGCTCATGGCATATAATTATGCCGAAGAGCAAGCCATGACTAGATTTAAAAAGAATACGTTATGTTTTGTTTCCATCAATTGGGTCTCTCTTTTTCTCTATGAAGCCATCAACGATAAAATTCGAGTCTTGGCAAATATTGTTCCTATTTGTGGCTGATCTCAAGTAATTTTGATCGGATCTGAACGAATTATGTTTGAACCTGAACGAATAATGTACGAGGCTGAACGAATTAGCTTCTGGTCTGAACTATTTGAAGCCGAACAGATTATGTTCTGGTCTGACCGAATAATGTTTGGACATGAACGAATAATGGTCGTGGCTGATCGAATTGTGTTGAAATCTGAACGTACAAGGTTCGTATCTAAACCAGTTTTGTTCGAGTCTGAACAAATACTTAATTAATTTATTATTATTATTATAAAACATTTATAGAGCGCCGTGTGTCCGGATAACAAATCTGCTAAAAGGCGCTGACAATCGTAGAGCATAAGTAAAATTACATTAAATGACCTAAAACACATTAAATAGAAATATTAAATAGAAAGGTAAAAAGAAAATAATTTAAAAGTAGCATATAAAAATTACGTCAAATGTTAGTTAGATAAACCTGAATAAAATAAATACAAGTGTATATATTATACGTAAGTTAAATTAATTAGCCGTTTAAATACCTAAAATAAATATTGTGCCTAAACAAAATAAAATAAATACATCTAATATGCTAATTAAAAATAATAATAAATAAATAAATAAGTAACTGTCACCTAAGTACATAACCGAATGTCAACATTGCACAAATGTCACTGATGCGGACTGCAAAGTTCTTTGAAGGCCTGTCGAAATAAGTATGTCTTTTAGAGTGATTTGAACGTGGCAACGCAGTTTGCATGCCTGATTGCACGAGGCAGGGCATTCCACGGGATCGGGCCAGCCGCCGAGAAGGAACGACGGCCATAATGTTCAAGGTGATATCTCGGAACAGTCAACAGACCTTGTTCGGCCGATCTAAGTGATCTGGTCGGCGTGTAGGATGTCACGAGCGATGAAATGTACGCCGGGCTGAGGTGGTACACTGCACGATATACCAGCAGTAACAGCTTGAATTTGATCCGCTGACGTATAAACAACCAGTGTAGACGGTACAGAACAGGTGTTATGTGTTCTCGTCTCCTTGTCCCGGTAATGAGACGTGCTGCGGAATTCTGTACCATCTGCAGCTTTCGCAAGTGCGTCTCCGGCAGACCATATAACACTGCGTTGTCGTAAACACTGCGTTGTCGTGACATGACTAAGGCGTTCACAATGGTTCTGCAGGCATTAGTGGTAAGACATTTACTACATTTACGCGAAGCTTCGGAGGTAACAATATGCCACCTTGCAAACACGACGCACTTGGTTCGTCATCGACATAGTGTTGTCGAGTAAAACGCCGATGTCGCGGATAACCGGCTTCGGCGAAACAGCACAGCCACATACATCAATGACTTGGTCAACAAGTTTCCGATTGTTCACTGCATATATGACGATCACCTCGGTTTTGTTCTCGTTAAGCAGGATATTATGGAAAGACCTCCACGCTTTCACATCGGTGGTACAACGAGACATTCGATCGGTGGCCATTGTAAGTGGCAGGTCACGGGGAAAGTCCACATATAATTGCGTATCATCAGCGTACATATGAGAGCGCAATTGAAGATGTTAAATACGGTGTAAAGGTATGGTCTGAAAGGATGAAGTTCGGGTCTAGAAACCTTTGAAAACAACACTTTGTTTCCACATAAAACGCGAATAATGACTTCGACAAGATGCCTCTTGTTTGGTAGTAAAAAAATTCGTGTTATGTTCCAGGTGCGAAGTAGCCTGGAGGAAGGCATTGAAGACGCCATGAACAATTACTCGGAAGATAAGACAATGAAGGAAGCAATTGACGGAATTCAGAGCAAGGTGAGAGATCGCGATGATAGGTATGCGTGTGTGTGTGTGTGTGTGTGTGTGTGTGTGTGCGTGTGCGTGCGTGTGTGTATGCGTGTGCGTATGCGTGTGTGCGGATGCGCGCGTGTATTTTTTCGTTTTCAGTAAGTACAGTGCAATTCGGTCGATCCGGATAGCGCAGTTTTGATCGCTAGATAGCGACAACGTCGAACGTCGCTAGGACGTCTGTCAAACACGTGTCCTTCGTGTTAACTTCGACAGTTAACAGCTTATGATAGTATGGATTTGCATCATTGTGTAGTAAAATTTTGAAAATTACATGTCGTGGTATATCGGTTTTCATGAGTAGATACGTAGCGTATATATTGTTTAACTATTTGCTAAGCACACTTGCACATGGACCGGCTATAACTTGTTCCGATGTGTCCGCGTTATGGTCATAAGCAAATCTTAACTTATTAATATCATACAACCACGGTCCACCCATAGAGCCGCGGCGACATCGTCTAGGAAACATTACTCCATTCTCTTAGGTAAGAGAAAGATCCTTTAGTAAAGCAAAAATATGTAAGTGCATAAAATTGTGAATACCTATAGTAGTGTTCGTGAAATGCATGGCGTAGTTCAGAGGCCAAAGGTCAAAGGACGGGAATAACACATTAATGGCCCAGTGGACCTCGGCACCTTGCGGAGATGCAATTACAATAAGTATTAGGTGGACATTCCTGGACATTTCCTGGACATTTTATGATAATGATTTTATATTATTGATTAATATAATTTTAGATGGTTTATTATATTACTTTATTATATTGATTATATAGATATTGATTTCTAGACTTTTTGATAACGATTCTACATTACTTTTATAGCGATCTTATAAGGTTTATTGTTTGTATGTTTTATAATAATGACACTAATTTTATAATCTTTGTGCTTATTATATCTTCGAATAATGCTTTTATAATTCTTAATATGACTATTTTTAAATCATCAATTGTCACATCCTGTGCAAAGTGCCTCTATATGGCGGATACCAGCACTATAAATTACTCACGTTGTTTCAGTTGCAATGCTGTGGCCGGTACATGTACAACGACTGGTTTAACATCACATGGGCCGGGGAAAACACGACCGCTCACAGCGTTCCACCTAGTTGCTGCGTCAAGGAAGGATGTGTGAATACTAATCTGGGGAAGAACACAACCGCTGTGTTCCAGACGGTTAGTGTTCTTGAAACACACCAATCTCTCCACAAAATATTACACATACCAAAATACTTATGTAGATGATGCTGGATACAAAGAGGTTGTGGCTGTTTTGTGCTGCAACAGCAAATGTTATTCATCTTTGATGCAATCCGACATGTGGATGCTGCACTGCATAATTAAACGCCAATACACAGGAACTTTATATTATATTATTATTTGTTAGTGTGTCACATTGTGTCCTATTGTTTGGTGTTGAAAGTTAAAACTCGTGTAGTAAGTATTGCTATTATTGTTATTAGCATTGGTGTTACTGTTGTTGGTATTACGTTTAATATTATTATTGTAATTATTGTTATTATTATTATTAGAGTACATATCAATGTACTCAAAACAGTAATCCTGCAACTTAAGTAATACCTGTCTTTTTGTTGTGTATGTTATTATATTTTTATGACCTATTGAAACATATCAGACTTTCTAGAATTTGCTAGAAAAAAATTGAACGTTAATTAGCATCAACATAACTGGTCATGTCGAGCTTGCCTGTCTACTTTTTTCAAGCGGAATTGAGTGAATATCGATAGTGCCGGTCATATTGCAGATTTCGTTTTAGCGAGTTCTATAATTTTTATGTGAACGCTGCTATGTTTTCCTTCAGGGATGCTTTGATAAGGTGACCAGATTCACGCAGCAAAACTTCAGCGTCCTTGGCGGCGTCGCCATTGGTTTCTGCTTCCTTCAAGTAAGCATTTCGAAACATATAATGGTTGTATTATGTGACATAGAAACGTTCCTTAAGTGTGCCTCATAAAATCGAATTGCCCTTTTGTTTTGATTGTCTGTAAATGTGCCAAACAATGTCGAAGCTATTTATCAGTGACTATGGTATGTCATGTATTGTATGCAACATATGTATGTAAAGTCTAGTCAACAATTTGTTTATTGAGCCTACACAAAAAAATGGTCCCATCTGTATTATAGTAAAACACAATTATGTTAAAGGAAACAAAAGGCAACGTTTTAAACACCTAAAAGAGTTAACAAAAACTAACCATTTGCATCTACAATCAACATTTTCAGTTCAGTGGTTTACTCAGAATGTAGTCTTAAAGTGGAAGGTTCTAAAGAAATCTGCGATAACATGAAGGCTGCCATCTTACTGATGACGCGTTGCCTTTCCCGAAAGCAACCAATAAACGAGCAGCATTATTGTTGCTGTGTACGTCACACTGTCTAGAGTTCGCGTAGTTGGTTAATTCAGTTGCCAGTACTCTTTATGGCATGCGGTTCGTTATATTAGAATCAATTCGGCTTGCAATGAAAACGGTTCTTGCAATGTGTCATACTGTTCTGCATACGGTTGTAACAATAGTACAGCGAAGGATAATGAGATTTGACAAATGAAACACAAAATATCACTGATAATTATAGCCAGGTCATCCTGCTCTCGCTGCAGTGTCACACGACAGGATGTCCGCAATAATTTTATAACAGAAACGAAAACACGACAAGATTGTTTCCCTTTGAATCGACCAGAACTGAAACAGTGGATTCATAACTGCGTACGGGCTGGTAGGAACTGTCTTGGAAGCCCTCGAAATAAACTTTGTTCGGCTCATTTTGAAGATACGTGCTTTGAAATATATGTATATCATCAGTTAATGGGACAAGATCCGACAAAATGTCGCCAACGTCGATTTTTGAAGCCAGGAGCAGTGCCGACGATATTCAGTTCCCGGACCTCCGCCGTCGAAGCGACGCATATTTTCGGTCAAAAGCGCCGAGAAATAAGATCGCAAGAAGGTTAGTACTACGACGTACTTGGTATCCAATTATAATCTTTTGTCATTTGAGATGTTGAAAGATATGCTGGAGGCAAGGTAGAACAGTAGCAGAAAGAACTACATTGCACAATGGAGTTTAGTCTTTAGAAGAAAGCTGAATGGCAAAGTTAACGACAATCAAGTCGCGTGAGCGATATTACAGTAACGGATTATCGTGGGCTGGAATAATTGTCGTTTAACAATAACATTGCAAAACTTACTATATTTTGAGTTAAATGAACAAAAACTTGTAAATACGTTCTGGTGAATAGGTATCTTATCCATTTATATTGCATTAGACATTGTCATATATCGAAATGTTTGACCTATTATTTATGTCATGATGTCATATAATTATGTGTGACTTCTGTTTATGTGACGAATAATATCACCATGTACTTTATTGTAAAACGTTTAAAATGTGTTCATTTGTATTTAGTAAAATAAGTGTAATGTTATTCAATTATAGTTAAGGGGATACAACCCAAGTTAAAGTGGGGTTTTTTTCAGAAAAAAATACTAAAATGTTTTTTATGCCAGATTATGATAGCATATTGTGTTTACTCTAAATATATATCATTTTACAACAACTACATACCTTTAAACCACTCTTATCCATGGAATAAGGGAGTCAATATCAAGTAATTTTTATTCATTATGCTATACTTTATGGCCATTTTCTCAAACAAAACATTTCGATTCTGCATTTGGAAGAAGGATATCTCTGAGATTAATTGTGTGATCCAAATATAGTTATCAATGAGCTCACTAGATATACCATGTTTGTATTATACAAATACTGGCATCACTCAATAATCAGATGTTGTTGAAATATCTTTAATGACATACTGTGTGCACACATCTTCACTAACTTGTTATTTGCACACTAATAGCAAAAACAGGGAACAGCTGTTGTGAAAATATCTTGAATTTGGATCAAAAATATAAATAATTGTATTTTGCATTTCAGCTCGATCACCAACATCAACCGCAAGTTTACTGCGAAGGCCCGAGACAAGGGACGCGAGGACATCCTTTGGATACAGAATGTATCAAACCATCTGTGGTGGTGTTGTGCAACATGCAACGGTGAAGCAGAGTTGCTGAAGTAAGTACCAAACTTGACATGTATTCATTTTATACCTGAGACATGTCCGAAACAACAAGTAACCGTTAGATTTTCAACAATAGATGATGAGTAGGGACCACGACCCAAGTAGTGTAAGGTGAATTCCAGTCACTGACTTGAATCCCAAATACACTAAATCAGCTCCTATGCATAACTAACAGTATAATAAGTTTTGAAATTACTGCATTTCATAGGCATCCAACTCATTTTTTAGGATGGCTACTCAAAAGTACCAGCCAGCATGACAACTACCTTATCAGTAAATGTGTTTATTCAGACTTCCAAAACTGATAATGTAAATGTAGTTTACATGTTATGTGTTAATATGTGGACCACCGACTTATGTATGGGACCACAAATGTTACATAGTCAAAGTTACTGATGAACAATTTTTCAGTAGTTCAGTTACTCAGATGTGAGGGGGCGAATGCTCCACATATGGACATTGCCCATTCTGTATCACCCTACCAACTCTTTGTAATCAGTTCCTGTGTACATTTATGAGTACAGTTACTTGAGTGTAATACATTACATATCCATGTAATAATTACATTCCAGAATGCAATTGTCTGTAATGAAATAAATAAGAGCACTTGTGTCATTATCACCAATTTTACTAAAGAAATATGAATTCAAAACATTATATCAAAAAACAGTGACTGTATATACAGTACATACAAAAATTAAGAAAAAAAATAACAAAGTTATAATAAATTATGTGAAGGAATATGATGATGGAATGCCTTATTTGTAAGGATCATATTCATTTTATTAATGTACCAGTATGATTGCCATGATTGGCCGTTGTATTGTGACTAAAAACAACCAACACTTTACACAGGAAAAGCATTTTAAAGTTCTCTGAATAAAAATAACAGCAGCTTACTAACAACATGTAGACTGGAGTGTTCCACCAGTTGTTTGCAGACATTTTATTAGAATACTGCATGCACTATTCTTCAATGTAGGAAAGAAAGCTTGATTGATGCTGTCTGTTCTGGCGTGGAACTACACCTCCCAGCCCTGACAAACATGTTGAGACTGGTGTCGTGTGGTCCAAAAGACGCAAGCAATGGGTGCTGCGTAACAGACCGCAGCAGGTGAACCCACGTACCCACCTACCAATACTCATGGATCGAGTGACAGATGTGTTAAGAAATATCACACTGCAACCGATCACAGTCACTGGGGCAGATCTGCCAAATCCAGAGAAGGAGGATCTGCTGGCAGCAAGAGTCAGTCGATTTGTAAAGAAACAGTAAATACTGCCACCACCCACCTACAGCTTCATAGGTCACATATACACTGTCTAGTTTAGTTTTCAAGTCCAGAGTGGTATCCTTCATGTTGTTCCCCATCGCATGCTGATAGAACTCTCCGTACCCTTCGGTCCAGCTTGCCATGGATCCACCAGGTAAACTGTTTGTATGCAGTCCACCTGAGAAACATGAAATAAATTAGGCTCAAATAAACATTTGACATTGTAAATAAGTGACATATAAAAATGGTTCTATAATGACACTGTTCCTTTATATAAATTGTTTACCAATAAACCTCTGTTCATCTGGAATAAGGCAAATATTGATAATGTTGCACTACATAACAAATTATGATGGTTCCTGAAGCATTGTATCTACAAGTTATGATAACTTATTTATAATAATATAAGTGGAACCATTATATTAGTTCTGTTGTGAGAGAGTATCACTTTATTCATACAGTAGCATACAATAAAGTGTGAAACGATAACCCAAGTACCTGTGTGAATACAGTAAATAGCATTTATTTGCATGTATAGTAGTATATTGTAGCAGGCTAGGGTAAATAATGACTAACGGTTAAAGTAAGTCATACTGAAAATTAACACATTTATGTATAGGATTACTTGCTGTTGAGGGGAATTTTATTTTGTAATTATTGTCATATTAGGGTGATGGTCATTATCTTTCAATTAATCTCAAGAATACAATATGATTAGTTGTTTTGTTTATTTTGTTGGTGGTTTTATTCCAAGAGATTTCAAGGAGGTTGTCAGTCTTAGATTTGTTGGGTTCAGATACATAGTCTCTGCAACCTATTTCAATGAATGTTAATTCTGATTTTATTCCATTATTGTTCATATCATGGATTAGTGAGGCATACTTGTTAGTTTTGAATGCATGATCTTTCTTGAAGTTAGTTTCAAATGGTAGTCAGTTCAATGGTGTGAATTTGCTTAGCATCTGGATGGTAGATGACGTAAGGTAAGTCCACTAATGTAATTTCCCTGGAAGATTGCTAATAATTTGGACATTGGGCATGAGATTGCTGACGAAATGATCGATCTATATATATATATATATATACATATATATATATATATAATTTGTATTGCTAGTGCTACTATGATGTTGTATTGTGTTCATTATTAATACATTTCAATAAATATTTAACAACACATTTCACTTGTCTCGTAACAACGCATGCACATATATACGTTCTTGTTTGTTGGACGGTCTAGTTCCCAGTCATCTAACTGTATATGGCTCATGGCAACTAGTACATTCTGCAGCACCACCTGCTCCAAACAAAGAATTCTCAAACCCCTGGTGTTTGTTTTGCACAACAGTCCACCTGTAACAAAGAATTAAGCATTTAAATACAAGTTTTACGCGAATGTTAAGCAAACATGGATTATTATTCTGAACATATTTCACAAAGAATGCATTACGATACTCTAACTGTATTCATCCCAGTATTATACCTGGGTCCATAGAAATATCAAGCAGATTAAGGATTAGCAGATTATTGACATTTCCACTACCCGTGGGTCTTCCTGTTCGTACCCACCGGCACGGGCCTCTGCCCTATCTTCCAGCACAGGCCCTTGTTTTTGTGGTTCAAACCGGTAACCGGCTGCTTCGGAATCGATTTGATTTTCGTTGTCTTCCCGTATCGACATGCCATCTTATTTACACACAGTCACAGCACATGTGCGCATAGTTTAATTAGTAAACTTACTATAGCGCCACTTTACGGAATTGTGAACAAATGGTATACAGAAAATTTACGACGTGAGTGACAGACAGTGTGACGTCATTTGCCTCTAACAATGGCGCAGTCCATAGAAATTCGGTAGTTGTGTGTTCAAAAATGTTTTCCTGGTAAACCGCTCACGTTAACAATTTGATTGTAGTTGGAAATTGTTAGATGCTTAATACCTTTAACATCTAACCACCACCACCACCACCACCACCACCACCACCACCGCCACCACCACCACCCCTCACCACCACACCCAACCACCACCCCTCACCACCACACCCAACCACCCCCACCACCACAACCCCCCACTACCACCACAACCCCACCACCAACACCACCACATCCACCACCAACGCCATAACAATCACCATGACCACCTCCACCATTACCACCGCTATCACCACCACCACAACCACCATCACCACCATGATCAATACCACCACCATCATAACCATCATCACCACTATCACCATTACCACAACCACCACCACCGTCACTACCACAATCACCGCCACCGTCCCGCCACGACCAACACCATCATCGCCATCACCACCACAACCACCAATAACTGCACCACAAACACCAATACACCACCAACATTAGCTGCAGCACTACCAACACCACAGACGCCATCATTACTATATTATTGTATATATTTCTGTTTTCCAATTTCAGCTGTTTGGCAGTCTGTTCGCTTGCTGCTTGGCACGTGTCATCAACAAGGCAAAGTACGAACAAGTGGCCTAACCTCGATGACCAGTGTTTGACCAGTGGTCAAGAGGACGCTGCGGTTGTGGTCACTCATTCTGTGCCCACCACAATGGACTTGTTTCATGACATCTTTTTTGAATTCTTGTATTAGGGATTATGTCAGTCGTATCACACAGGTCTCTTCTCCAGAACAAAATGGTTAATTCTGATAAAGGTACGCTACATGTAAACATTATCCAGAAACGCAATATTGTTTTTACAGTTTACATTCGAAAACAGAAATAAGATGCATGATAAATCATGTGAAACAGTGATTTAAGATAAATAGTATTTAATTATTATTGTATGATATATAGGTTGTTTTCTCTTTAGTGACATTACACCTACAGCTGAAGTGTGACACGCTTTCCTTTTGAAAATGGTTGGTATGTTGACATAATCTCTACGTCATCGTCGTGATTGTTGCTTAGGAGCCATTTCAAAACATCACTGTTTTATATTATTTGAAAACAGTAACCTAACATTATACCCCACTTTCCCCTATAAAGACGTTTGATTGACATTCCACTGTCGGTATTCGTGAATATGTTCCGCCCTTCATGCCGGCATCACATTGACGTGATCTTAGGAGAATGTTGCTCTTTCAGCTTTATGCACAATTAATTTTTTTTAATAAACAAGCAAAAACAGTTTTCAGTAACATGGGAAGTTTTAACGAACGTTACGACACAAACGTTATGACACACCTGGCAAGAGCGGATTATCCAGTAATAAAAATCGTTTGAATTTCCTAAACCCAGTCGCCTCCGAACCCACTTCTCAAGTTTATGTCTTACTCCCGCTCATAAATAATATGAGCCTAGTCCGCAAATGGAAACATCAATGTTTTGAAATGGCTTCTTTACTTATAGTATATATATATATATATATATATGTAATAAAGTATGTATTGTTATTTCAGCGTAATTACATTATCATAGATCTGAATGTGTTGTGCATTTTGTCATGTTTCTACGTTGTCGATATGTGTACTTCATAAACATTTCAGCAGGATTATTTTAGCATACGGATAAATTATGTATCTGAGTGTTTGCGTTAATTTCTTCTCCATCTACACCACGGTTGCTTCATCAACGTATTGAACAAAAAGGTATCGCGAGGGAAATATATTTTATGATACATCTAACACAATGCCCATATTGACCACACTGTTTATCTACAGTTGTCTACTTTCGAATAGTAGTAGAATCTACATATTTCATAACTAACGACATGAAACATTATTTTTGGGATAACAGTAACGATATATCTTCGTGTTCGTCATATCTTGATGTACATTATGTCAACGAAAACGATGATATTTGCAACTAGCATTAATTCGGTGTGTCTTCGTCCGTCTCACAGGCAAAGGTGTTTGTGAAATGACGTCATATATGACGTCATACAATTTGAAATCTAACTACGATGAAACCATTGAACGTCCTGAAGTCGTGTTTGCTGTCATTTCTATTGTGTGCCCATGATAGTTCACGATTGGTGTTCCGCACACGATGGTCTGAATACTGTATGTTGGTTTTTCGGTTTTTCCGGCAGATGACCCTGGTTGTCTCATTAACGGATGTTGAAAGTTCTTCGAAAATAATTTAGCCATTGTCGTCCTCCAGATTCATAGCATCAATTCTCGGATATTGTTTGTACTGATACAAATGATGCCATTTAACGATCAGCAGTGCAAAGTAAATGTATTGCATGCAAATGTGCATGTTGAAAGCATCGTTTTTATGGTATGTCAATTACTCTTCATGGCGATTTTTACTGTACTCTTGAAATTACTCTGGTGTAGGGACATAAACATTTAGATAAGGTTCACGTGTATTGTAGGATAACTGATAAATGCATTATTCAAATGTTCACACTTTCTGTAGACATAGGCATAGTTATTGTGACGTGTCACAGCTGTTGTAGTAACATTGACATTAAATGTTGCTTCACATTATGGTGGTGTTGTTTCGTTCTTTCTTTGTTTCGTGTGTGTTTGCGTGCGTGCGAGCGTGTGTGTATGTGTGCGTGTGTTGTGTGTGTGTGTGTGTGTGTGTGCGGGCGTTTGTGTGTGTGCTACGGCTGCTACTGCTACTCGCTACTGTATGGTCAGCCACCGGGGACATCCATGGAGTCTGCCCGCTTCGCACTCTTCACCAAGAAGAAGATAAGTCACAACGTCAAGGTCCTACCTCCAACAACCACCTGAGCGCCCATCTGCAGGCCATGCTGTGCAAAATGGCAGACCAGCAAGTCCCCCTCCCCCAAACACGCATTTGTTATGTCGGCAACAATGATCGCAAGTGTGTCAGTGTTCTGTTTTACATGATCTGATAGTAATGATAACGGATGAAGTATGCAAGACGTACACATTCTAGCGATGATAGCCGTTATTTCACGTGTTGTTTTCGGTTTAAATGTGTCAATTGGTGTGACAAAGCGACGTGTTTCACGCGGCTGTGTGATGCGATGTCTGGCAGCATGTAAGCTTAGTCGAATTTCAGCTACCTTGTTGTTGAAATAGCCCGAAAATTAATCGCAACAGGCAACGACGGAATCATATTCGGGATACGAACGTGATGGCTTCCCACTTATCGATTTCATGATGTTGAACATGTTTTTGTTGTAAGCGTTCAGAAGTTTATCTCGATAGAAGTTGGTTTTCGAGAGGGCAATGAGCTTGTTGCACTCATCGCGTGCATCGACGTACATTTGTCGATGAATCTCAAGCTTTGTCCGTCTCCACAATGACTCGTTCTTTCGCCGTTGTCTCCTCGCGTCATCGATGTTGCTGTTGTACCACGGGTTTGGTATATTACCCTGCATGGCGTCCCCTCTCCTGTTATTGCTCAGGATGACAAAGGTCCACCACACCTATGTGATGTGATTCATTGTGAGTGTAGGGCACACGGCAAGACGTGCAGCACGGAGGTTTGTGGCTGCCACAAAGAACATCATTCGTGCACGTCATACTGCAACTGCTCTGGCGAAGAGGGCTACTGTACACTAAGGTACAAGAGGCTCAGCTGGAGACGAGGAGGGTATCGAGGATGCTGGGTATCGAGGATGCTGAAGATGAGGATTTTGAGGATGAGAGTGTAGAGGATGAGGATGTAGATGAGGAGCGTGAAGGCCATGCGGATGTTTGAGGATGGTCTTGCTGATCCTGATTACCTGGATGATGAGTGGGAGTTGGTAAAAGGTGAAGACTATTAGGCGATATATAAATGCAGTTACCAAGATAGTGTAAAATTTACGCTTATTGCATAGCATTGTATAAAACTATCTTTTGTCTGTAGTTATGGATATCAATCGTTGTAACATCCCTACAATGACTTTCCTCCATGATTATTTAACGCAATAATTTTACTCACAAAGACATGTGAATGAAACTGTTCATAATGATATCTGCACTATACACTACGTGTAACACATGTGAATACGTGTTTCAAGTATGACTGACTACTGTTTTTTCTCACGAACAAATGTGTCAAATATTGTAAGATTATCCATTTGTGTGCATGAATTAACTAAAATGAAATTTAGTAGAAGTGTCCATTCGTTGTCCACCGAGAGGTCAAATTTGACCTTTACCTGACCTTCAGCATCTGATCTTCACCTTGAACTGAAAAAAACCCACCAAAAATGGATTATACGCCCCCCAACATCCTATAAAAGAAGTATTATACATCATTCTAGAACAAGTGGTTCAAAAGTAAAATTGTCAAGATATCGACCAGTGGCCATCTTGGATGTATGCAAATTACAAGAGTTGCCCAAAGTTGCTGTTTTTTGGCAACCAAGCTGAATTTGTTCTAGGACCACAAATCAATGAAAAAAGTTCATATGATAGAACATTTTTAGGTTCATGAAATTACAAATGGACTACATGTATAAACGAGCTAGCATGTGTGGGTGTGGGTGTGTATGTATGTATATATGTATGCATGTGTGTGCGTGTGTGTGTGTGTGTGTGTGTGTGTGTGTGTGTGTGTGTCCGAATGCGTGTGTGTTCGTGTGTGTGTGTGTGTGTTAAGGTTTTCCTCCTAGATTGCATTCTCATCGGACGTCAAATCCATTTGATAATTGCCTTATGCATCGGTTTCTTTTACAAGCATTTTATATTGTCTTTTGATAGTCTGCTGCATTTCACATTAGAAACGTCATTAGTATCACTGTTAGCAACAGTAGAAGGCAGTATTTTAGTGTCCCGAAATATGTTTACTTTTTTCCAAATGTGTAATATATTTCCATAAAACAAATGAATGTTCTTATAAGTTCTACGGACGTCATTTAAATCAATAACTGGTACTAATTTAGAATATCGAACTCACGCAACATACTTTTTTGAGATTTTAATGAAAACAGCATGTACGATTTACTTTCCACAGAAACTGTTTGTGTGTATGCAATTGTGTATTTAAGCGCATGCAAATGGCCACGTTCGTGCAGATGAGTGCATAGCTCGTTAAAGTTGTCGTCCGTATACCTTCGGTTCAACCGTCATAACTACGCAACCTCGGGATTGTCAAACGTTTCACCCAATCAAACAATATTGCCCAGCCCGCTTACAACCCACGTCTATTTAGTCCATCGCGGCGATGTGAATGTTTCCCAGAGAAGTCGAAATGGTGCACGTTTAAAAAGTTCTGCCAGATAGTAAAGAGCAAAGCGACTTCAGTAATCAAAAGGACTGGATACTGCGTTGTATAAGATGTTAGTTTTTTACATGATTTATAAATGGACTACTATATAGATGGCTGACCATCGCCGCATCTAGAATGACGTACTGTATAAATAACAGGTTACGCATTTGATTAGTAATTACATGAATGTATGTGTGGAAGTAAACGCAGTGACATGCGAGTAATCCACCTGGAGGCACACACGCACACATATTAATGTACGTACATGCACGCGTCAACTCTTGCACGCGCGGACACATGCACACGCACGCACGGACACACACACACTCATACGCACTCACCCATACGCGCAATTAAGCACTCACGCACTCTCCTACGCGCACCGCTCACAGGCACACAGGCATGCTCTTTGCAGCGAGTGCACATCCGCTTTTGTACGCACGTTCCCACGTACATTACACACATGTAGGTAGATATGCACGTCTACATGCTCGACACACGGACAGGCGCGTATTCTTACTGCATGACACTTTTTTATAGACGTATGACTGTTCACGAAACTATCACACAATTGATGAGTGGTGTGTTCCTGCATGTAAGAACAAAGAACTACCTTTCTTCGCGTGATTACAAAGACGCCCTTGTCTTCCATCGGTAGTCTGGCGTCATAAGCATCATTATGAGGCCGACATCACAAAACTGTACAAAAATACACCGAAGAAGACATTGTTCTGCAATACAGTACAAATTAGATAAAAATAAAATGCATCCTTTGAATAGCTTTACTTCATACCGGATCCAATGTGGCTTCTGGTGGGTCACTCTGTTGCCAGATTTCTAACTGCTAACGATAACTGCACTCTCTAGATATTTTCACCATCGTGTTAATAACTCTCACTAAAAACGGATCCCAGGTAGGTGTCGAATGTAGACTACTATAACAGGTGTGTGCAAAAACTTATTTAATGACACACTGTACACATTTTCGTGTTTTCAACAACAGCTTAACTTACAAGATCGCTTGTTTTCCTAGAAAACGCTACACCCGCTAAGTTGTTGATGTGGAATGATTAGAACGTCTCGCTGTTCCTGTTGAGGTAATTATGAGACGGCCGTGTCGTGACAAATTAAGAACTTATCAGGTGCGGGTCATCAAACAACCACACCGACAGAAGGAACGTTGTCAGCAAACATAAAGCACGATTTGTTTGTTTGCTATGTGAGTCAGTTAATGGTATTAATTCGTTTTTAGTGTTAAATTAGCTTCAATAAGACATATATATGTTTGTGTATGGGTGTGTTTGTGTGTGTGTGTTTTTGTGTGTGTGTGTGTGTGTGTGTGTGCGTGCGTGCGTGCGTGCGTGCGTGCGTGCGTGCGTGCGTGTGTGTGTGTGTGTGTGTGTGTGTGTGTGTGTGTGTGTGTGTGTGTGTGTGTGTGTGAGAGAGAGAGAGGTTCACTGTAGCACATTATTATATTTCAACGCACCATTTTGTTACTATCTCGTTATTAATATTTGTTGAATGTCATGATGTGATAGAATATTGCAATTACACATCTGGCAAAATAGTGTTTTATATATATATATATATATATAGCGGTTCATTGAAGCACACCAATACTGTATATAGTAGAAAATAGATACACTTTATACTTTATAACATCATTTTACAATATCGCCAACATTGTGTTGACTTGTTGTTATCATACAACAAAGTGTCAGTTTAATTGAACAAACAATGGTAATTCATCACTGTTTCGTATCACAATGTTAGCCCACCGTGTTGTCAGTCTAAGTACTGGTAGGTTGTTGAGATGTGAGAATTGCTATGCTAAAATTGATTATTCTTAATATTGTGGTACACATTTGAGTATAATAAATATATCCGTGATCTGTTGTTTTATTATTATTAGAAACGGATGCTCTCTTCCAGCTGTTTGCCTTTTTATTACAAGAGCACACATTTTCAACTGATACAACTGACTAGGACAAAATGACCTACAATTATTTTTAGTTGAATGCTTTACCACTTGTCGCACCCAACAACAAAAAATATGCCTTCCCAGTGGGGCATGGTGACATGGCTACCACTAATGTCTTACTGTTTTTTTAGTGTTATTATTATTCTGTTGTCACCCGCGCAACGGAAGCTTACCAAAAACCTCCTTAGTCGTCGAGTCTCGTACGTGTATATAACAGACCGGTGACGTGACTGTGGACATACGCTTCACGATCGGTGAGTGACGTTCAACTATCCGAAGTTCAAGAAACCATGACGTCATCGACGACTTTACGACGCAGTGTCTTTGCTGTGGCAATTCTTGCTGTCGCGCTAACGTCAGGTAAGAATTTGATCGGGAGTGAACATATTGGTAGGTCGAAAGTAACTGTAGCGTTATCGCACGGTGTCGACGCTACGATAATCGTATAGTCTTAAGTCAGTAGAGTTGGTTCTTATGTGAACTATTCTGCACAATTAAGGTTAAGTTATAAGAAATCAAGTATTATTATACGACATGTGATATATCATACCATTTTCAAGCTGTTCCTTGGTGTATATATGTATAAAAGTTCTAATTATTATGCACCCTAGTTTATGTGTAATGCAAACAATCTGTAATAAGGAACTTGACATATCGCTTTATGTGTACCGTAATGACCGTATGTATTGGGACACCGTATGTTTTGGGACACCGTATGTTTTGGGACACCATACAAATCTAGAAAAATAATTATCTTTCTGTTCCGTAGGTTTTGGAACACCTTAGTCAATACATTAATTTTGTCCCTATCTATTCTGACACACGGGATATAGGGAGAGCCCTTGAGACACTCCAAAATAGTTAGTAACAGGGTAGTAGACATGGACGACATGACGTCAGCACTCTTTCGCGTCCCTAAGTATTGGGACAGTGAATATGATATTTATTTTTGTGCACGGTATGTTTTGGGACAGCTGATAGTTTAATTATTTTAAAGTGTCCCATTGCATACCGTCAATACTGTAGATTTAGTTGTTCAGTTAAGTATATCATGAATGATATACATGCTACCAGCTTGCGATATTTTAGAACAACGAAACACAGGAAGAAGTTACTCTATCAGCACATTTGACAGACACCTATAACATGTATACAGCCGTACATGATTATATGTGTATAATCTCTAAAGTATGCTGGACAGAAACATATGGACTCCAGTTTCTTGTATCCGTACATGTGTGTATGTTCTGTCGAGTCTGGAATAAAGCTATTGAATTGAATTGAATTTGTTCGTGGGGTAAATGTAAAGAGAATGTTGCCACGCAGTGCCATTGTGGCGACAATTATTTGTTGTCGATTTTTAAGACAGGTAAAAGTTGGGTCGGATATGAACATATTGTTAGAGTTACTGTCTTAGAAAGCCATTGGTCATGCAAGATAATGATATTGTGAATATTTATTGTTGTTTATAAATATATGTGTGTTTGTCTGTCCGCTTGGTTGTGTGTGTGTGTATGTGTGCTTTTTTTCTGTGCGTTCGTGTGCGTGCGCGTGCGGGTGTATGCGTGGGTGTTTGTTTCTGCCTGTCTGTGCGTCTGTGCGTCTGTGCGTATGTCTGTCTATCTGTCTGTCTGTCTGTCTGTCTCCCTGTCTCCCTGTCTCCTTGTCTCCCTGTCTCTCTGACTCTCTGTCTCTGTCTGTCTATATGTCTCTCTGTGACTCTGTCTCCCTGTCTCCCTGCCCCCTCCCTCCCTGTCTCCCTGTCTCCTTGTCTCCCTGTCTCCCTGTCTCCCTGTCTCCCTGTCTCCCTGTCTCCCTGTCTCCCTGTCTCCCTGTCCCCCTGTCTCCCTGTCTCATTGTCTCTCTGTCTCTCTGTCTGGTTGGCTGTCTATCTGTAATCCTAATTATTTGTCTCTGTGCGTATCTCTGTATGTGTCTGCCTGTTTAGTCGTTTGTCTGCTGTCTGTATGTACGCATGTATGTGTGTATTACTGTCTGTCGGTTTGACGGTCTGTTGTATGGCTGGATATATATCGGTATGATTCTTTCTCCCCTTTCTCATGTTCAGTGACACGTGTGCCTGTGTTCGTGTGTGTGTGTGTGTGTGTTTGTGTGTGTGTGTGTGTGTGTGTGTGTGTGTGTGTGTGTGTGTGTGTGTATGTGTGTTTGTTTGTGTGTGCATGTGCAAGTGTGTGTGTGTGTTTGTATGTGTGAGGGTATGTATGCGTGCGTATGTATGCGTGTACCGGCGTGCATACACAAATGCGTACGTGCGTCTAAGAGCTTAATTGCTTGCCTTTTTCTGTGTGCGCGCTTATGTGTGTTTGTTCGTGCGTGTTCATGCATGCGTGCGTACTGAAAGTAGCAATGTTTTGACGAGACACCGTTTATATGCGTAGTTGAATTAGGTCATGTATCTAAGCTTTCTGTGTCTTGTCTTCTTTTCTTCCCATATCGGCGTCTGATTGATATTCCTATTTTTCTGACCTTCCATTATGTGTACATTCTGTGTCCTTGTCCGGATCTACCATTAACGCATTTCTATAGAGATGATGATTCTTACATCGGGAAATATCTGCAAAATTACGATTACGCATTGTCCCTGTATTACTCGGGAACGATTAATGTGCCACAAATGTGTTTTAAGCGTAACTTAATTGTATATTCATTAAGCACAAACATAATTATGGTTCACTGAAGCACTCTTTTTCGACTTAGCCCAAAGCTCCAAATATTGTTGGCCCAGTCGATGTCCACATATTGTTGTTTAAAAACATGATTAAGTCAATGTAATATGGTGCAAATATGACGTTTAAAATGTATGGGGCTATGTAACCAAAAACGTGATATAAACATCATATCAACATACAAATATAATAATCTATATAATCATGTTATATTGTTTAATTAGTTGTAATTGTTTTGTGTTACAGTTGACAGCAAATGTGCCAGTACGGGCACAGTCTGCGTTCGCTCTTGCAAGAACAAACTTACCGGCTCCTACCAGTCATGTGACGGGTGTCATGTGTATGTCACGTGCGTCCACGGCAGGATTTTCAAGAACTGGCCATGTCCTGATCCTCTTGTGTAGAACGACTTGTTGAAAGTGTGCGACAGGAAATCAAGCACCTGCAAGTGTATCAGTAAGTTGAGGACAGTCAGCTTCATACAATGGTAATAGGTTCGGTGTATTGGTGGAGATATAACAACCCACTTTAGAAACAGTGTGCGTTCTCTACCCGAACATACGATAAGCCGATTCGCATGAATATGCACAATGTGAAATATATATATATATACCAAATATTATAGGTATTGTAATGTTATGGAGCATATACAATATACATTCTAACACAATGAACGTTCAT
This sequence comes from Paraescarpia echinospica, assembly GCA_020002185.1. NCBI lineage: Eukaryota > Metazoa > Annelida > Polychaeta > Sabellida > Siboglinidae > Paraescarpia > Paraescarpia echinospica. Next base: position 35,968,272 of record CM034544.1, read on the forward strand.
TAAATCTAAATTGACCATTGAATGTGCAAGAAAATAAGTATTCCATACTCTACTCTGGCGAATATTGTTGCCGAAAATGTCCTGTAATATTACGATATATGTACGTGCGAATTGAACATGATATTCGACCAGTTCGAATTTGTAAGAATAAGGAAGGCTGTTTACCTCTTATCCCTCCCTACATGTTTAAAGTTGCTATGACAACTACGCGTGCATGGAACAATATTACGGTTAATTTTCTGAGAATCTCAGAATCTCATAACTCTCAGATCAGATATGATACCTTCTCTGAAGAACCACGTCTTACAGACATGTTTTAATTATGATCGTTGTAATCTGCATGCGTAACAACGCGTAACATAAATATGCAAAGTGGAGCGTTGTGGCGTTTTGGATAGAAAATCAAAGTCTAAATCGAAAGAACTCGGATTCAAATGTGGTGCCTTTTCGAAACTGCAATAAGTTCTTAAATTCTACGTTACTCCTGATCTCACAGCTGTATGAATGAGTATCTGGCTATATACAGTGGTGTACATTTGTTTACGAACAATCTTCGTGCACTGACTGCTGCGCGGCTGAATTCTTCCCAGCGAAGTCGAGACGGTGTTCGATTGTACATGTCTGCCAGGCTGTAAATCGTGTAGCTCTTTGAGCAGTCCTAAGTCATTAGCGCTATGTAAGAACTTGCCTTTACCGTTTTATGCTTTCTATCCACAGACGACCGGTCTGGTCCGGTGATTGACGGACAGTGGTCCGATTGGGAGCCGCGGACCTTTTGTTCAGCCACGTGTGACGGAGGAACGCAGCTACGCGCGCGACACTGTGACGATCCGTCGCCACAAAATGGCGGCTCTGCGTGCGTCGGGATGTCTACTGAGATTCGCGCGTGCAGCGTGTGGGCGTGTCCAGGTATGGCAATCGACGGGCTTTCACGACATAGCGCATCAATGTAGCTATATGCAGCCACCAATAGTGGATATTTGCGGGCATTAATTGCAGCGCGGCTGGATGCTTCCTAGATAAATCGATACGGTGCTCGATTGAACAGGTCTGCCATGGAGTAAAGTGTAAAGCGGTTTGAGCAGTCCCGATGACTGCATTTCTGCCCTGTATAACTTACCTTTACTTTCTATGTAATGTTGTATTGGGCAAATATTCAAATCAGTATACTAATGCGAAAAGGAAACAGGAAAACGATGGTAAAAGTTGGAAAATTGGAGAAAAGGGAGTTAGGCATACATACATGTAGAAATGCCGGCGGAAAGGCAGATAGTAGTTGCTATGTTGTTAAACAAAGAAAATGAAAATTGAGGGATACAAACACCTAGGAAAATTTTGCCCCAGTTCATTCAGCCGTGTGAATGAATGTGTGGCTATATACATTGGTGACTATACAAACAATCTCAGGCAGTACTTTCAGCGTGACTGAAAGTTACTCATATAATTTTATGTCAAGAGAGTGTTCAATTCAACATGTCTGCAGGCAGAAAACTGTAAAAGGATAACGCGATTCAGCAGTCCTGTTGACTGAATACTTTGCAAAACAAGAAATTGGATATGCATGGACCTTTAGGAATACGTTACGTCCTTTCATTTGGTTCTCAGAGACGTTAGTTTTTTGAAATGCAGATGGTACGCTCAATTGTCCGCCACGAGGCATACTTGCTGCCGACGGTTCTCACTGTATCTGCTTAGGCGACAGGGTCTCTGGCAGGGTGACAGACAGACAGAGATCTCTGGCGCTGGCAAATGTCAACATATACACTGTCGGACGAGAGTGGACGCCGTCGGCTCTTAGTGGCAATGACGGCAAGTTCACGATATCCGGAGTCTGTGTCGAGGGACTGAAGCTGACGGCGAGAAAAGAAGGATACGAGAGTGCATCTCAGGAGTACATCGTCAGTGCCAACTACGAAAATGAGTTGTGTCTGGGGAACTGTGTGTAATTAGTCGATCTAATAGAACCTTCTAACGCAGCCCTTATGATATTAATGCCGCGTAGGTAAATGTAATGTTGTCGCGATGTCACCGTAAACGCTTCCATTGAATATCAATGTAGAGAAGCCGACATTCAGCGTGGAGCCGTCGAGTACAGCGTGGTTTGTTGGCGGCAAGGCAAGCTTCAGATGCCGGGCCACGGCTGAGCCGGACGTCTCACAATACGACTGGTGAGAACAATATTGCATAACTATTTATTTGGTAAATACTGTTCTATCTAATATGTCGATTAGTATTACAATTGTTGTTGCAGCATGTCGTCATCATTATCATCATAATCATCTCCATGATTGTTGTTGTCATCATCATGATCATAATCATCAACATCATCGTTGTGGCCGTTGCCAACAATCACCATCATCACCAGCAGCAGCAACATCAGCAGCAACATCAGTAGTAACAACAGCAGCAGCAGCAGCACCAGCAGCACAAACCTGTTCCTCCTCATCATCATCATCGAAATGACTGCCACTCTGTTATCACCATGATTGCCAGCAAGTAGATTCCGCCACACAGTTACAGTCAATGTAGTCATCACCACAAATAATAATAATAATAATTAGAAGAAGAATATTAACATTAATATTAATAACAACACCGCTACTTCGTAATTTTTTGAACAGGTTTAAAGACGGGAACCTGCAGCGGAAACAGTGACGCCACCTATGAGGTGAACAATTTGAAGAAGGGAGACGAAGGTCTGTACGCGTGTAGGGCTGTGTCTCTCGGCGGAGAGATCTTCTCTCGCGGAGAGAACCTCGTTGTTAAAGGTAAGTTAGACAGAAGGATAATATTATATTGTGAAGTCATGAGACATTGTGGTTCTTTCTGCCACATTAAAAATAGTATGTACATACACAACCGTAATGACATGAGAAGAACAAATGATATTTGCAAGATAAAATATTATAAAAAAAGAACAACAAAGATGGTCCTGAATGTAAAAATCGTCTTCTTATACAACAGCAACTAGAGTGATATATGATGGATTGTTGAAATTGTTATCTTACTATATACACGTTAAATCATGGAATCCTGTGTAATTGGCTGTTTGTGAATCGGTGTGTTTTTGTCTCAGTTTTCTCAGTTTGGTTTATAGGATTTCTACAAATGTGAATATTGTTACATTTCACAGATGCCGGCGCATCCGACACATGCGACAACAAACCTCAAGATATGTGGGTTGAACTTCCATCGACCTGCACTGCCACTGAAGGTGGAGTCAAAGTCAAATTAGTCAACATCGGCCGGTGTATCAATGTGCCGTGCGTGACGAGAACGTCCCAGAACTCTGACAGATTATGCTGCGTGCCGAGCAGCACTCGCCAAATGGAGGTCAAATGTGACGGCTTCAGTTACATGGTCAACCAGGTCATGTCATGCGGATGCGCTGAGTGTAAGGCTGCAGAATAGCAGAGGTGATACTTGTTTAGTTGACAACAAAACCAACAATCATAATTCAGACAAACTCGTGCTCTGATACCGCTTCCCGCGTTGTTTCAGACAAGATATCGGTTTGTTGGTGGGGTTAACAAACTGATGATGGTGCCAGTTAACAAGCCCCTTCTGCAATTCCACAGAAATAAATTGCCGACCCGAAATTAGGGATACAGTAAGCAAGAGTGAATATCGTACATGGAATGCTGCAATGCAATGCTATCAGCCAATTTCCTTCTCTTGGGATGTAAGCCTATTTGCAATCGTCCTTGAAATGTTCTGGGGTGGCCAAAATGTTGGTTCCTGGCTCATGACTTAAGGCAGGGGTCGTCAACCTGCGGCCCGCGGGCCAAATGCGGCTCGCGGACTAAAACCGAAATGGTCCACAAGGATGACAACAGTAGTTGCAACTTCTATGGTAGGACAAACTGCTGTATCATCCCTCAAGAAAAGCCAACTTAATCAAAATGTAGAAGAGAATGAGAGACATCAAGGAGACCGTGAACTAAGTTCGGGCTCGTGGCTTAAAGCACTAGCAGTTCCAATACCTTCTGGCTGAGATGACTGCGCAGTATCAAAACCACTTCTATTGCGAAGAGCGCTAGCTGGGTCGAAGTGCTATGCTGCGCCGCCCTATGGGCTGACATATTGGATTATTGAGTGGTCACGGAGCAGAAGTACCGAAAATTGCAGACCCCAAATGGATTTGCGAGAACATCTCATCAGTTAGATTTCCCAGTTCGTCTCCACTTATAGCACTCGACCCCTTTGACTGCGTGATGATGTCGCTTACAAAATGTGTTGTGCGCCGTTGGAGTCAATATCGGAGGTCATGGGTGACCGATTGAGTTCATGCTTGACCGACGTAGAATCAATTTACAGGTAAGACGAGTGATAATATGTCATGCAAATACAAGCAAACATATTTTGAACGGTTTTTGTAACAAATGTCCAGCAGAATGTGAAACCCTGTTGATACTACAGTTACCTGTCGGCTTATTTAGCGTGACGTTTCGCGATTGCCTGTTGACATTACAGTGACTTGACGAGCCCTTTATGCTGCTGAATCTTCAAAACTATTGATATTTGGGAATTTTCCTTCTAGACAGGGTTTGTTTTCTGTCGGGCAGAAATGTATTTCTGCCGTGCCCAGGGCAGGAATAGGGTAGAAAGTATTTCTGCAAGGCAGAAACTGTTTCTGCCAGGCAGAAACGGCAACTATAGGAAATACATACCTTTGATAGACAAACATGTTCTTTTTTTTATAGAAAACGTCAGTTTCTTTCTGTACCTGTCTACGTGTGATAACTAATTGTCCTGCCCTGCTCACAACAAACATCACATGAATGTCAGAAGGAAGATCACTGCCACGTAACTTGTGGATAATTAAAAAAAACTGCTCTGCTACTGCTTTGTGAACAGTTAATTTGTGGCACAAGTTCAAATACATCAGGATGTTGTTCACAGCTGCATGGTAGGTTAGGTTCAGTAGTGTCAACCATTAAACATATAGGCTTGTGTGAAAGGGAGAGTTGGCAGAAGAACTCATTTCAAAGCAACATTGCATCCAGTTAGCCAGGCAGCAGTCACCCAGTCCCAGTGTCTGCTGTGTAAACTCATAAAGCCTGGAGTAACTAGAGGAATATTCTTTGTGCAAATTCAACTTGCAATTGCACAATTTCATTGAACTTCAGTACTACAGTAATGTTTACATCCTTGCCGAGTGCCATATTTTCTCCATCTTGCCAACTTAGTTTGATTCTCTTCAACAGGCAAAACATGTAGTGGTAGAAGTAGTAGTAGTGGTAGTGATAGTGATAGTGATAGTAGTATTAGTAGTAATAGTATTAATAGTACTAGTAGTAATAGTAGTATTAGTAGTATTAGTAGTAGTAATCGTAATAGTAGTAGTAGTAATAGTAGTTGTAGTAGTAGTAGTAGTAGTGCCATCTGCCGAACAGCCTACATGCACCTACACAACATTAGCCGTATCAGACGTTACCTTACCTTAGATGCGGCGAAATCATTAGTCCACGCCTTCGTCATGTCCAGACTGGATTATGGGAATGCGCTGCTTGCTGGACTACCACTTGAACATTTGAATAAACTCCAACGCATTCAAAACATGGCAGCAAGAATCATTACTCTTACACCTCGCCGAGATCACAATACCCCAATCCTGAAAGAACTGCACTGGCTACCTGTGAAATGTAGAATCGAATTCAAGATTCTCATGCATGTGTATCGATGTCTGAACAGCACCGGACCATTGTACCTGGAGAACATGCTGAAGAGACAGTGCTCTGCAGGGGGCACACGTTCGTCCCAACAATATCTGCTACACGTGCCGCGAACGAAGCTTGTTAGTTTTGGTAATCGTGCATTCGAAGTGATAGGACCTCGATTATGGAATCTGCTGCCGTTTCACATAAAATGTAGTGGAAACCTAACACTGTTCAAACGGACTCTGAAAACGCACATGTTCATAGCGGAATACTGTTGACATTTTACTTTCTTTGACATTTTACTCCTAAACTTATATTTTATTTATCTACCCATGATTGCATATATGTAAATATTATATATATTATTTATTCTATATATACATAAAGTATCTTATATATCTTAATAATATTTAAATAACAGCTTTATATATATATTTATTTATTTATCTATTTTTAGTGAATTAAATAAAATTGTTCTGTTTTTATAATTATTATATCAAATTTGTATTTTATATATATTGTGCACATACCTTTGCTAAATTTTAATGTTTTATGATATTAGCTTCTTGTACAGCGCTCTGAGCATTTTATTGGAAATTGCGCTCTATAAAAAAAATTATATTATTATTATTAGTAGTAGTAGTAGTTGTAGTAGTAGTGGTAGTGATAGTGATAGTGATAGTAGTATTAGTAGTAGTAATAGTAGTAGTAATAGTAGTAGTGGTAGTAGTAGTAGTAATAGTAGTAGTAGTAGTAATAATAGCAGTAGTAGTAGTAGTAGTAATAGCAGTAGTAGTAGTAATAGTTGTAATAGTAGTAGTAATAGCAGTAGTAGTAGTAGTAGTAGTAATAGCAGCAGCAGTAATAGTAGTAGTAGCAGTAGTAATAGTTGTAATAGTAGTAGTAATAGCAGTAGTAGTAGTAGTAGTAATAGCAGCAGCAGTAGTAGTAGTTATAGTAGTAGTAATAGTAGTATTAGTAGTATCATCATCATTATCATTCACATTGTTTCAGTTGCAATGCTGTGGCCGGTACATGTACAACGACTGGTTTAACATCACATGGGCCGGGGAAAACATGACCGCTCACAGCGTTCCACCTAGTTGCTGCGTCAAGGAAGGATGTGTGAATACTAATCTGGGGAAGAACCCAACCGCTGTGTTCCAGACGGTTAGTGTTCTTGAAACACACCAATCTCTCCACAAAATATTACACATACCAAAATACTTATGTAGATGCTGCTGCATACAAAGAGGTTGTGGCTGTTTTGTGCTGCAACAGCAAATGTTATTCATCTTTGATGCAATCCAACATGTGGCTGCTGCACTGCATAAATGTCCGCCAACAAACAGGAACTTTATATTATATTATTATTTGTTAGTGTGTCACATTGTGTCCTATTGTTTGGTGTTGAAAGTTAAAACTCGTGTAGTAAGTATTGCTATTATTGTTATTAGCATTGGTGTTACTGTTGTTGGTATTACGTTTAATATTATTATTGTAATTATTGTTATTATTATTATTATAGTACTTATCTACTCACAACAGTAATCCTGCAAATTAAGTAATGCCTGTCTTTTTATTGTGTATTTTATTATATTTTTATGACCTATTGAAACATACCAGACTTTCTAGAATTTGCTAGAAAAAATGTGACTTCCATCGTTAATTAGCTTCAACATAACTGGTCATGTCGAGCTTGCCTGTCTACTTGCTTTCTAGCTGAATTGGGTGAATACCGATAGTGCCGGTCATATTGCAGATTTCGCAGTATTAGCGGAGGTCTATAGTTTTGACGTGAACGATGTTTTCCTTCAGGGATGCTTAGAAAAGGTGACCGGTTTCACGCAGCAAAACGTCAGCGTTCTTGGCGGCCTTGCCATTAGTTTCAACTTCTTTCAAGTAAGCATTTCGAAACAAATAATGGTTGTATTATGTGACATAGAAATGTTCCTTAAATGTGCCTCATAAAATCGAATTGCTCGTTTGTTTTGATTGTCAGTAAAAGTGCCAAACAAAATCGAACCTATTGATCATTGACTACGGCATGTCCTGTCTTGTATGCAACATATGTATGTAAAGTCTAACGAAAAACTTGTTTTTTGAGCCTGCACAAGAAATGGTTCCATCTATTTTATAGTAATACACAATTATGTTAAAGGAAAACAAAAGGCAACGTTTTGGTGTTAAGCACCTAACAGAGTTACAAACTAACCATTTACATCTACAATCAAAATTTTAAGTTCAGTGGTTTACTCAGAATGTAGTCTTAAAGTGGAATATTCTAACGAAATCTGCGGTAACAGGAAGATGCCATCTTACTGATGACGCGTTGACGTTACCGAAAGCAACGAATAAACGAGCAGCATTATGTTTGCTGAGTATGTCACACTGTCTAGATTTCGCGTAGTTGGTTAATTCAGTTTTCGATACTCTTTATGGCATGCTGTTCATTACGTTAGTATCAGTTCGGCTTGTAATAAAAATTTGACTTGCAATGTGCCATACTGTTCTGCATACGGTTGTAACAATAGTACAGCGAAGGATAATGAGATTGTTTCCCTTTGAATCGACCAGAACTGAAACAGTGGATTCATATATGCGGACTTGTTGGTTGGAACTGTCTTGGAAGTTCTCGAAATACAATACACTTTATTCGGCTCATTTTGAAGATACGTGCTTTGAAGTAGATGTATATCCAACGTCTATTTTTAAATGCATCTACGTCCAGATCTGCTCGATTAATAATGAACGAAGTCGGCGTTTTTTCTCGAGCAGCTCGACGAATCAGAAAAGTCTTCATTTCCAATCAGAACGGACAAATACAGGCATGCACGAAACGATCAGACTGCATCGGATTTACTTCAAGCAATTAATATGTCCACGTAGATGCCTTGAAAATATATATAAGTGCACATGCATGCACGTCCAGATCTGCTCGATCAATAACGATCAAAATCGAACTACACAGATTAATAACTACCTTCAACAACAGGCTGTCGAGTCGCAACCACCTCCTGGCAGCAGACATTCTTGTTCCTGAACACGGAGATCGTTGCGGCATTTTCCACACCGACACCAGTCAATGTTATATCGGCATGCTATGCGCCTCGACATTTCCACTGCCCGTGGGTTTTCCTGTTCGTGCCCACCGACACGCGCCTCTGCCCTATCTTCCAACACAGTTCTGGTTCAAACCGGTAACGAGCTGCGTCGGTTTGTATTAACTCTTTTAGATGCTTAACACCAAAACGTGTTTTCCTTTAACATCTAACCACCAGCACCACCACAGCCACCACCACCCACAACCACCCCCTCCACATCAATCCCCCCCACTACCGCAACAACCCCCCACCTTCACCACCAACACCACCACCACCACCACCACCACAACCACCGTCACTACCACAACCACTGCCACCGCCCCCGCCACTACCAACACCATCATCACTATCACCACCACAACCACCAACATCATCACCGAAACCACCAATAACTGCACCACAAACACCAATATTAAGACCACCAACATTAGCTGCAGCACAACCAACTCCACAGTCGCCATAATTACTATATTATTGTATATATTTCTGTTGTCCAATTTCAGCTGTTTGGCAGTGAGTTCGCTTGCTGCTTAGCACGTGTTTTCAACAAGGCAAAGTACGAACAAGTGGCCTAACCCCGATAACCAGTGTTTGACCAGTGGTCAAGAGGACGCTGCGGTTGTGGTCACTCATTCCGTGTCCACCACAGTGGACTTGTTTCATGACATCTTTTTGAATTCTTGCATTAGGGATTATGTCAATTGTTTCACACATGTCTCTTCTCCAGAACAAAATGGTTAATTCTGATAAAGGTACGCTACATGTAAACTGTCACGGATTAGCGAGGTCTCCGTACACTAGATGGCTCAGTCTAGTAGGGTTCTTATATATCAAGGTCAACGCATATGAGAAAGAACGGTGATCGTGAACAAGCAACAAAGAACGAGGAAAATGTAATACTTTATTACAAGATATCTTCCTTTTGGTAAATATCTCGATTAACAAAATAAACAAAATAAAGAAATCCCGTAACCAAATCTTAATAGAACATAATAAACAATAACACTGAATCTTTCGATTATCAAATTCCATTTAAGGTGGATTATACCGCTATACGACCATACACTAGGCGCCAAGTGTTATCTAAGAATAACTCCCATAATATAAATACACAGTATAGGCTAGTCCTCGCGGACTCTCATTACAATAATATGTTACAACACACACATATATTTATATATGTGTGAATACATCATGGGTAATAATACCTCACTTCAAAACCAGATAACTACTAATCATAATACAGCAAATAATAGATACGTTCAATAAGAAAATAGACATTTACACTGGGCTAGTCCCATCTCGAATATATACGAACGTTTGTTGAAGTCAACACGCCGAGCTCAGAACACAATTAGAACGGTGTATCTCGGCCGCACGAGTGATGATGTCGGGCAATTGACGATTGCCGTTGTACGCCGCGAATTCTGAGTCGCGTCCGTTCAATGATCGCACGATCGCAAACGATTGCAAAGTCAGTTGAATACGTTCAACTGAAAGACGAAGCCGGGCAGTAGACGATTACCGCCGGCCGCTACGAATTCGAACGAGAGGTCTTGTTTTGTGGCAAACGATCGAGAAGTCGGATGAACGGGTTCGCGCGAATGACGACGCCTGAAAGAATACGTTTACCGCCGGCCGCTACGAGTCGCAATCGGTCAAGCTTTCTGACGATATCGCTGTGAGACCGCTGTTCGAGGTTGGCCCGTGCTGGGTGAGCGCATCGCGATTATCGCTCATCGACCCAAATACGTTGGGGCCGACCGGAAGGTTGTTTCAACATACAGTTGACGTGGCGACATAGCTTCTTCGAAGCTCGATCGAACAGTCACTCTGGACACTGAATATTACACACACACCAAAGCTTGGTAACGTAACCCACGTTAACGATTCCCACCACGCTTTACGACTAGACTTGCCATTCTCTTGGCAGCAGGGCAACCTGTCTCGTTCAACCCTGGATCTGTCCCAGTCCTTCGCCAGCGCCCAGATGGCGAAATGCGTACAACAAACGTTTATATAAGCAGACCTAATTACACATCATATGACAGGTTTCCATCATTTCTATTAGCTAATGCAATATACTATTCAAACTATGCATTGTGGAACACCCTCTCTACGATTACAGTGAAACCACCTGCTTGCCTAGAAACACTAGCAACAGAATACCACGCTTCACTGAGCGCATCTGCAACCGAGTTGCTGTAATTACGTAACTAAGGCTGTTGGTTAACAATATATCTATCTACTGGCTTGACCTTCCTCATTTATAAAATTAAACCTCAGGAAAGTAGATTTAAACATCTAGAAATAGCACAAATGCTACATTACTCCCCGCTAAGAATCTACTTCCGGAACAAATATATTAAGGAATAAATGTAATACACTCATTTAATACATTACATTTAATATAATAAATAACCAGGCGATCACTCGCCGAACTAGTAACTATCTAGTTGCACAACAAAATTCATGACACTTCATTGTCTCAACTAATTTGATGGAACCTACATCTATTCCATTCGGGTTAGGTAGTCAGCACCTATGTTATCTGTTCCAGGGATTGACTCTACCCGGAAACGATAGGGTTGGACTTTAAGAGCCCATCGCAAAACTCGATTCTTTGTCAACTTCGCAGTGTTTAGGAATTTCAGGGATCCTTGATCACACTGCACAATGAAATATCGCCCATATAGGTATAAGTGAAATTTCTCGAGTCCCCAAACAATTGCCAGGCATTCTCTTTCTACCACGCAACGAAAACTTTGCGTGGGATTGAGCTTCTTGCTCGCAAATGCGACTGGGAATAAGACTCCGTTATTCTCTTAGAGTAACATTGCTCCGAGTCCGGTATCGGACGCATCTGTTCGCAAGACAAAGGGTCTGTTGACGTCAGGCAATTTGAGGATAGGCGCCTTACACAGGGCCTGCTTCAATTGAATGAAGGCCTTGTCCGCCTCATCATTCCAACTTACCTTGTTGGGCTGTTTTGCCTTTGTAAGATCAGTCAATGGAGCCGCGATTCTGGAATACCCATTAACAAACTTCCGGTAATATCCTGCCAAACCTAGAAAAGACCTCACTTGTTTCTTCGTGGTAGGAATGGGCGCATTCCTAATCTTGTTTTCCTTGTCTTCCTGGGTCTTCACTTCTCCTTGACCTACTTGGTGCCCCAGGAAATCGACGGATTCAAACCCAAGATAACACTTCGACGGTTGTATAGTGAGACCCGCCTGTCTCACTCGGACGAACACTGCCCGCAGTGTTGATAAGTGATCGGCCCATGTTGAGGTGTGAATCAATACATCGTCAACATAATTGGTAACACCACCGAGGCCATCTAAGAGTATGCGCATCATGCGACTGTACGATGCGCCGGCGTTGACTAGACCGAAAGGCATGACGCAGAATTGGAACAACCCTTGGGAGTACAAAATGCGGTTTTCTCTTTATCTTCCAGTTCCATCCTTATTTGCCAGTAGCCTTTGCAGAAATCTTGTTTGGACAAGTACCTATCCTGCCCCACCTCAGCCAAGATATTATCGGGATTTGGCATAGGTTCTGCATCGAATTTAGTAACCTTGTTTAACTGGCGAAAATCTACTACCGGTCTGTATGTGGAGTCAGATTTACGAATTAGCAACAAAGGCGATGAATACGGTGAATGAGATCGCTCAATCACGCCCATTTCTCGCATCTTCTCAACCTCCTGTTTTACCACTCCCAACTTGGCTAATGGAATAGGGTACGGTTTGCATCTCACGGGACTAGAGGACGTTACCTCAATGGCATGGGACAAGAGACTAGTTTGCCCCGGAGTGCTCGAATAGATGGAAGGAAATTCTTCCATTAGCTGTTTCAAGTCTCGTGTCTGATCAGGTGATAAACTGTCACTCACATGGACGTCCCCAAGGTTTTCCTTTCTCTCGGACGTCCCCAAGGTTTTCCTTTCTCTCAGGAATGGAAAAATCCTCATCAGTCTCACAATCAGGTTGTTCTTCGACAACAGCAGCTAAACCTAGCATCTCCACATTACCTCTCTCATAGTATTTCTTCATCATGTTGATGTGGAAGAGTTTACGATTATCTCCGATCTTTACCCGATAATCGTTTATCCCCACTCTCTCTGTCACCTCACATGGACCCTTCCATTGCATGAGCAACTTGTTTGAATCAGTGGGGAGAAGGATGAGGGCTTTGTCTCCTACTTCTAAGGTTCTCACCTTGGCCTTTCGATCAAAGTGTTCCTTATACCGGTCTTGAGAATTCTTAAGATTCTCTCTAGCTAGTTCGCAAGTTGATTCTATCCGATTACGGAGATCCACTACGTACTGGTACGTTTCTACTAGCTCATCGTCTGGTTTCTCATTCTCCCGTAACTCTCTAAGAGTCATCATAGGCCCCCTGACTGTCCTTCCATAGAGTAACTCAAAAGGGGAAAATTTCATGCTCTCCTGGGGTGCTTCGCGGTATGCAAACATGAGAGATTCCAGATACCGATCCCAGTCTCGTGGACGTTCAGAGCACATCCGCCTTAGCATCCGTTTTAAGGTACCGTTCCATTTCTCTACCAATCCATTTGCCATGGGATGGTAAGGAGAAGAGTGGACTTGTTGGATAGAGAGTAACCTAGCTACCTCGGTCCTAGTTTTTGACACGAACTGACTGCCATTATCGCTGAGTACTACTTTAGGCAGACCCATCCTTGAGAAAATCTTCAGAAGAGCCTCTGCTATCGTTTCCGTGTCGATATTCGACACTGCTACCGCTTCTGGGTATCTAGTAGCGAAATCTACCAGGGTTAAGATCCACCGATTACCTCTCTCTGTCACTTGGGTTATGGGACCAACCAAATATATCGCTACCTTTTCAAAGGGCGTGTTTACGATGGGGATCATTTGTACGGGAGCCTTAGGGACATTGCCTCGACTATCGGTCCTCTGACAGATGTCACATGACTGGCAGAATCTGTGGACATCACCCACTATCCCTGGCCAGTAGAAGTTAAGGAGGATTCTGTCTGGCGACTTCCTAATTCCCTGATGTCCAGATAGGATGGTTTCATGTCCTAACGTCATGACTCGATTGCGCAAAACTCGGGGAACTACTAGTTGTTTCACAGTCTCACCCTCTTTCTCTTTCTGAAACAAGCGATAAAGGAGCCCCCTTTTGATCACGAATTGACTTGTTTGTTCTCCCTTAGGTTTCCCTTTAGTAACTTCAGCCGAATCAAAGCATTTCTTTAAGGTCTCATCCCCTTTTTGCTCTCTCAAGAAATCATCGCCGGATATACTCGCACCAACAACTTGAGGCACTATCAAAGGTTTTGTGGGTTTAGAAAGGCGCTCCCGTTGAGCACGGGTTTCTACAGCACAACCGGTGACTGGGATGTCATTCAAAGGGGTCTCAACAGTAACGGGGACACCATCTGACTTGGTTCCTCGAAAAGGAGAACCTTCACTGTTATCGGAAAAGGGCAAATTTAATTCAACAACGTTGCCAATGACTAAGTCATAAACGGGGTTGTTTAGGCATAGGGCTTCAATTTCTCCTGTGAAAAAGGGAGTTTTCACATAGCACCGGGCAGTTGGGACTTCAATGACGGATCGGCCCATCAGCATAAGGACGTTGGTTTTCCCAGTTAACTGATTCTCCGGAACTAGGCTACGTCGTACAACGACTCCGTTACACCCGCTGTCGCGTAGTACTTTCACTGGGGATCCCCCCACATACCCCTCGACAACAGGTAAGTTACAACCTTTTTCATGTTGTACACAATCACTAGCAATTACGGGGATCTTACATCCACATTGCAAGGTGACATCAGTCCCACCCACAGGACATTGGTGACTAGGGGAATTCTGGTTTAGCACAACTGCACAATTCCCAACCACTGGTTTCATCCTTTGCTGTGGAGGATTCCTATTCTGCACTCCCACTGTACACTGTCTCGCGATGTGACCTGGCCGATTACAAAGGAAACATGTACGCGGCGGAGGAACGGGCCGCGGGGTATGGCTAGAAATAGGGTACCTCCCCTCCCCTGATCTATTTTTAGGGACGGGTGAAGGGACGGGAGTGGGTCGGACTCGGTCTTTACGATTTTACGGTTTACCATATGATGAATGGGCATATGTAAATGTTCTCACCAACTCTAACAAATTCTCTTTCCCCACCGGTTTGTGTTCTCTCAGAAACACGGGACAGTTCCCTAGGGCACATAAACAAGAATTGCTCTCTCAGAATGAGTTCCTTAAGGCCCTCGAAAGACTCATTAATGTTTGACAAAGAAATCCACTGAGTCAAATAATGCTCCATACGAGCAAAATACTGCGACACTGTTTCGGTCGAATTTAGAGAACAGGTGTAAAACTTCTTACGAAAATCGCCTACAGTTAGTCGGTACCATCCTAGCAATGCTTGCTTTAACTGGTCATAATCGCTGGCCACGGAAATCGGGGAACGGGAATAAACTTCCAGTGCATGACCAGTTAACAATGCGCTCAGAAATATAGCGTAATTATCGTGCTCCCAACCCAGGTTTTCCGCATATCTTTCAAAGCGCTGGAGATAGGCATCAATCGAATCCCTGTCTTCGTTAAAACAGGGTAACGGAGGACTACGGACTCCCTTAGTAATGGCTGAAGCATTACTCACCGAATCTCGGTTCTCTAAGGTAATAGCCTCGTTGTGGAGCCTGGCCATCTTTTCT
Organism: Paraescarpia echinospica; assembly: GCA_020002185.1. NCBI lineage: Eukaryota > Metazoa > Annelida > Polychaeta > Sabellida > Siboglinidae > Paraescarpia > Paraescarpia echinospica. The sequence goes on from CM034544.1 coordinate 35,983,748, forward strand.
TCATGCTCCATTTCACGCGCGCGTATATTGGCCTGCCTTGCAGCCTCCTTTTCTCGGAGCTCGGCCTGGAGCCTCTCCGCCTCGCGAGCGGCCTGTCGCTCAGCCCGGGCGGTTCCTTGTTCATCACGAGCAAATGCCTGAAGTTCGGAACCTGTTAACCCTAACTTCTCGCCTAACTCAATTAATTGAGCAAGATCCATGTTTGCAAACTAGTGCAACACACGAAACTATCACTAAACGGATATCACGTTTAAGTAATACACAAGGTCAATCACCTATAAACCACAAAAGTGCTAGCTACGCTACAACACTCCACACAATCTTCTCATAAGATTGGAATAATGAAATCACTATACGATTTCAACCACGCCGTGTCAATTATCAACACACGGAAATTATGTGGGACTTTAATCTACCCAATGCCAACTCGGCAATTGCAACAAGTAATTCAACTTCCTCGTACAGCTGAAAAATAACAAAGCTCCTACTTACAATAATTATACGATTAATTCATGGTCCTTTACTGTTGCAATAAACAAGTATAATGCCTCAAAACGTGAATGATACACTATAAATATAACGAGAAATATGGGACACAGAATTATGTCCGGGCAGAAACGACAAGGGGCATGTGAATTACCCTACACTACAGCTACTGGAATATATGTAGGTTTCGTCTCTAGCCACGGAACAACGCTGACACTCCACGGAACCAGAGTGCAGCTAAGTTCTCAGGCATGTTCTATGTTGCCGACACGTGTTACCCGCAATTCATAGCGTTGACCGAAGGTGTTATTTTAATTTTTCCCTCGCCGGAATCCTGCGTAAGAGCCCCCAATTATGTCACGGATTAGCGAGGTCTCCGTACACTAGATGGCTCAGTCTAGTAGGGTTCTTATATATCAAGGTCAACGCATATGAGAAAGAACGGTGATTGTGAACAAGCAACAAAGAACGAGGAAAATGTAATACTTTATTACAAGATATCTTCCTTTTGGTAAATATCTCGATTAACAAAATAAACAAAATAAAGAAATCCCGTAACCAAATCTTAATAGAACATAATAAACAATAACACTGAATCTTTCGATTATCAAATTCCATTTAAGGTGGATTATATCGCTATACGACCATACACTAGGCGCCAAATGTTATTTAAGAATAACTCCCATAATATAAATACACAGTATAAGCTAGTCCTCGCGGACTCTCATTACAGTAATATGTTACAACACACACATATATTTATATATGTGTAAATACTTCATGGGTAATAATACCTCACTTCAAAACCACAGATAACTACTAGTCATAATACAGCAAATAATAGATACGTTCAATCAGAAAATAGACATTTACACTAGGCTAGTCCCATCTCGAATATATACGAACGTTTGTTGAAGTCAACACGCCGAGCTCAGAACACAATTGGAACGGTGTATCTCGGCCGCACGAGTGATGATGTCGGGCAATTGACGATTGCCGTTGTACGCCGCGAATTCTCGAGTCGCGTCCGTTCGATGATCGCACGGTCGCAAACGATTGCAAAGTCAGTTGAATACGTTCAACTAAAAGACGAAGCCGGGCAGTAGACGCTTACCGCCGGCCGCTACGAATTCGATCGAGAGGTCTTGCCCTGTCGCAAACGATCGAGAAGTCGGATGAACGGGTTCGCGCAATTGACGACACTTGGCAGTATACGTTTACCGCCGGCCGCTACGAGTCGCATTCAGTCAAGCTTTCTGACGTTGTCGCTGTGAGACCGCTGTTCGAGGATGTCCCGTGCTGGGTGATCGCACCACGATTATCGCTCATCGACCAAAGTACGTTGGGGCCGACCGGAAGGTTGTCTCAACATGCAGTTGACGTGGCGACATAGCTTCTTCGAAGCTCGATCGAACAGTCACTCTGGACACTGAATATTACACACACACCAAAGCTTGGTAACGTAACCCACGTTAACGATTCCCACCACGCTTTACGACTTGACTTGCCATTCTCTTGGCAGCAGGGCAACCTGTCTCGTTCAACCCTGGATCTGTCCCAGTCCTTCGCCAGCGCCCATATGGCGAAATGCGTACAACAAACGTTTATATAAGCAGACCTAATTACACATCATATGACAGGTTTCCATCATTTCTATTGGCTAATGTAATATACAATTCAAACTAGGCATTGTGGAACACCGTCTCTACGATTACAGTGAAACCACCTGCTTGCCTAGAAACACTAGCAACAGAATACCACGCTTCACTGAGCGCATCTGCAACCGAGTTGCTGTAATTACGTAACTAAGGCGGTTGGTTAACAATATATCTATCTACTGGCTTGACCTTCCTCATTTATAAAATTAAACCTCAGGAAAGTAGATTTAAACATCTAGAAATCGCAGAAATGCTACATAAACATTATCCAGAAACGCAATATTGTTTTTACAGCTGACGTTCGAAAACATAAATAAGATGCATGATTAATCATGTGAAACAGTTATTTAAGATAAATAGTATTTAATTATTATTGTATGATATATAGGTTGTTTTCTCATTAGTGACATTACACCTACAGCTGAAGTGTGACACGCTTTCCTTTTGAAAATGGTTGGTATGTTGACATAACCTCTACGTCATCGTCGCTACAATGTTATTGTTGCTTAGGAGCCATTTCAAAACATCACTGTTTTATATTATTTGAAAACAGTAACCTAACATTATACCCCACTCTCCCCTATGAAGACGTTTGATTGACATTCCACTGTGAATACTCATGAACATGTTCCGCCCTTCATGCCGACATCACATTGACGTGATCTTTGGAGAATGTGGCTCTTTCAGCTTGATGCACAATTAATTTTAAAAATATATCAAACAAAATTACTTTTCAGTATCAAAGGCATTATTAACAAACGTTATGACACACCTGGCAACAGCGGATTATCCAGTAATAAAACATTGTTTGAATATCCTAAACCCAGTCGCCTCCGAACCCACTTCTCAAGTTTACGTGTTTCTCCCGCTTATAAATAATATGAGCCCAGTCCGCAAATGGAAACATCAATGTTTTGAAATGGCCTCTTCACTTATAGTATATATATATATATATATACATATATATATATATATATATACATATACGTGATCGTCATATATACTTTATTATGTATATATATATATATACATAATAAAGTATGTATTGTTATTTCAGCATAATTACTTTATCATAGATCTGAATGTGTCGTGCATTTTGTCATGTTTCTACGTTGTCGATATGTGTTCCTATTGTTAGAGTACTTCATAAACATTTCAGCAGGATTATTTTAGCTTACGGATAAATTATGTATCTGAATGTTTGCGTTAAGTTCTTTTCCATCTACACGATGGTTGCTTCATCAACTTATTGAACAAAGATGTAAGGTATCGCGAGGTAAATATATGTTATGATACATCTAACACAAAGCCCATATTGACTACACTATTTATCTACAGTTGTGTCTACTCTCGAATAATAGTATCATCTATATATTTGATAACTAACGACATGCAACATTATTTTTGGGGTAACAGTAACGATATATCTTCGTGATCGTCATATATTCATGGACATTATGCCAACGAAAACGATGTTATTTGCAACTAGCATTAATTCGGTGTGTCTTCGTCCGTCTCATAGGCAAAGGAGTTTGTGGAATGACGTCATATAGTTTACGTCATATAATTTACGATTGGTGTTCCGCACATTATGGTCTGAATACTGTATGTGGGTCTATCCGGCAGATACCCTAGTTGTCTCGTTGACGGATGTTGCAAATTCTTCGAAAATAATTTTGCCATTGTCTTCCACAAGACTCATAGCATCAATTCTCGGATATTGTTTGTACTGATTAAAGACCAGCAGTGCAAAGTAAATGTATTGTATGCAAATGTGCATGTTGAAAGCATCGTTTTTATGGTATGCCAATTACTCTTCATGACGATTTTTACTGTACTCTTGAAATTACTCTGGTGTAGGGACACATTATGGTGGTGTTATTTCGTTCTAGCCGAAATTCTTTCTTTGTTTCGTGTGTGTGTGTGTTTGCGTGCGTGCGAGCGTGTGTGTGTATGTGTGCGTGCGAGCGTGTGTGTGTGCGGGCGTTTGTGTGTGTGTGTGTGTGTGTGTGTGTGTGTGTGTGTGTGTGTGTGTGTGTGTGTGTGTGTGTGTGTGTGTGTGTGTGTGTGTGTGTGTGTGTGTGTGTGTGTTTGTGTGTTTGTGAGTATACTGCGGCTGAGGCAGCGGCTGCTCATGCAGTTTTCCCCCATTGTATTCACTGTACTTTGTGAACCTCTTATTAATCCATTCGTGTGTATTCAATAGCCAACCTAGAAATGTGCTATCCAATGAATTGTGTTATTGATTTGTACTCATATGGAATTCTAGAACAAATTCAGCTAGGTTGCCCGAACAGCAACTTTGGGAAACTTTGGTAATTTGCATAACTGCAGCGTTCATTCAAACACTTCCAATAGCAAAGCCTCCCTAGCGCACAGCAGATACACTAAATAATCAATTGACTCAAGTTACATAAATATCCAGAAGATAACGCCACCGTGCGTTGTCAAAGTTTGTTGCCGCAGCGTATCGGGGGCTGACAGGTATCGTCAATGAGAAATCCTGGGTTAAAATCAAGCCGTCCTTTCGGAGCGTGTCAGCGGCGCACTTGAAGCGGTTTCTATCAACAGGACTGAAGACATTTGAGCAGATGGAGCAGAAAATGAACACTGCTCGCCTCCGTCCAACTGGTCGGCATTGGGTGGACAACTTCCTTCTCCCCACACTCTTCGTCCACCAGTTTGAGCGTGCAGAGAAAGAGAGGATGACATTTACTTCAAGCAGCTGACCACGGAGCGCATTCTGAAGTACTTCTTCCTCGCTTGTCATGTGCAGTACACCCGCTATCCCACTCAGTACCTACTGGAGACGCAGGCGCTCCCTCCTGAGGCCTGGGCGGACCTTGTGTCCGGCGGCTTTGTCTGTCGACACCGTGGGTGATACTGGAACGTTGACTCTGGTGATCAGTTTGGCGAGCAGACTGCAATTGAGATCGGAAAGGGAGCTCTGAAGGGCATGACTGTGTCTGCTGAGCTTGTTGTGAGTGGATTGACGTCTTCCCCATCACCGTGCACGTGTCCGAACGCGTGGACTACACATACTCTGCTGATCCACCAGGCCAGTCTGCGCAGAACCAGCACAAGGAGTAGTTGAAGCACAGGCGTGTTTTAGATGCGGATGATCGGGGTCTCATTGATGCAGAGATGGAGAAATACCCTCACCCACTGGAATCACCGCCCTCATTTGTATAATCCAGTCACCGGCCAAATTGCTCCTGCTGAAGTGAATGTGGCTGATTCGATTGTGCTTGTATAAAAGATGGAGAGCAAGTACCAAGATGCCAAGTATCATGAGAGAATACGGCGGGCTGGTGAAGTTACCCTCATCTACGAGCTATTCTTCACCAGTCCTCTGCCCAAAAGAGATGCAATCCTTAAGAGCATGAACAACAAGCTGGCGAGCGTGTTCTATACCTTCAGTGCAGGTGAGAACCTGACGATGGAGACTCGTGACGATGGTGCGTTTGGTTATGATGAGGTGAACATCACCATGATCTCATGTCATTGAGGCTGCCAACTCTGGCAAAAGCGTGATCCGTGTATTTAGCGACGACACAGACGTGTATATCCTATTGGTCTATTGGGTGTATCGGGAGGAGCTGGAGTGCAAGGTGCAGGTGGAGCGGGGGATGGGACGACCTAGGGCCACAGTGCCTGCAGCTGCTTGGCATGCAGGCACGCTCTCAGCGGGTGCAACATCACCTCGTATTCGTATGCCAAAGGCAATATCAACGCATTAAACACCTTGCTCACTGGGGACTTCCAGTTTTGGATGATGTGCTGGAGGGGGGGGGGTGAGCACCACGCAGCGGATCTGATGGAGACGACGAAAACCTTCTTCGTCGCTCTGTATGGTCAGCCACCGGGGACATCCGTGGAGTGTGCCCGCTTCACACTAATCACCAAGAAGAAGAAAAGTCCCAAAGTCAAGGCCCTGCCTCCAACATCCACTAAACTGTTCCTGCACATGCTGCGCGTCCATCTGGATGTCATGCTGTGGAAAGCAGCAGACCAGCAAGCCCCACCGATGAGTCAGCTGATACCACTCACTTCGAGTAGGAGATCCGGAATGGCGCCCACTTGTCTGTTATTGCTCAGGAGGACAAAGGTCCACCACACCTGTGAGATGTGATTCATTGTGAGTGTAGGGCACAGGGCAAGAAGTGCAGTACGGAGGTTTGTGGCTGCCACAAAGAACATCTTCCGTGCACGTCATACTGCAACTGCTCAGGCGAGGAGGGCTACTGTAATCCGTACACTAAGACACAAGAGGCTCATTTGGAGACTAGGAGGGTATCGAGATGGAGGATGCTGAAGATGAGGATTTTGAGGATGAGAGTGTAGAGGAGGAGGATTTAGATGAGGAGCGTGAAGGCCATGCGGATATTTGAGGATGGTCTTGCTGATCCTGATTACCTGGATGATGAGTAGGAGTTGGTAAAAGGTGAAGATTATTAGGCGATATATAAATGCAGTTACCAAGATAGTGTAAAATTTACGCTTATAGCATAGCATTGTGTAAAACTATCTTTTGTATGTAGTTATGGATATCAATCGTTGTAACATCCCTATAATGACTTTCCTACATGATTATTTAATGCAAGAAAAGGCATGTGAATGAAAATGTTCATAATGATATATGCACTCTACACTACGTGTAACACATGTGAATACGTGTTTCAAGTATGCTGATCCTGATTACCTGGATGATGAGTGAGAGTAAGTTAAAGGTGAAGATTATTAGGCGATATCTGCGGTTACCAAGGTAGTGTAAACGCTTATTGCATAGCATTGTGTAAACTTTCTTTTATCTATACTTATGGATATAAATCCTTGTAACATCTCCACAAAGACTTTCCTACATGATTACTTAATGCAAGAAATTTCCTCACAAAGAAATATAAATGCCAATGTTCATAATTATATTTGCTCCACACACTACGTGTAACATATGTAAATACGTGTTTCAAATATGACTGACTACTGTTTTTCTCACGAACAAATGTGTCAAATATTGTAAAATTATCCATGCATGAATAAACTAAAATAAACTGCAGATAGCGCAAACCTTACGCTCATAGCATAGCATTGTGTAACATTTTCTTTTATGTATACTGACGAATGTAAATCCTTGTAATATTCCCACAATGACTTTCTTGCATGATTAGTTAAAACAGTAATTTTTCTCACAAAGAAATATGAATGTCAATGTTCGTAATGATATTTGCACTACACACTACGTGTAACATATGTGAATACGTGTTTCAAATCTGACAGACTAATTCTAGGACAAATGGTTCAAAACATTTTCAAGAGTTGTCCAAAATTATTGTTTGGGCAACCAAGCGTAATTTGTTGTAGGATCCCATGGAGTACAATTTAAAAAAAAGTTCATAGATAGAACATTGCCAGGTTCATGAAATTGCAAATGGACTATATCTATAATAGGACTAGCATGTGTGTATTTGTATATATGTTTGTGAGTATGTGTGTGTGTGTGTGTGCGTGTGCGTGCGCATGTGCGAGTGTGTTTGTGTGTGTGTGTGTGTGTGTGTGTGTGTGTGTGTGTGTGTGTGTGTGTGTGTGTGTGTGTGTGTGTGTGTGTGTGTGTGTGTGTGTGTGTGTGTGGTTGAATGTGTGGGTGTGTGGGTGTGTGGGTGTGTGTGAGTGTGTGTGTGAATGTGTGTGTGAATGTGTGTGTGCCCAAGTGCGTGTGTGTGTGTGCTTGTGTGTTTATATGTTTGTATGTGTGTGGTGTGGTGTGTGTGTGTGTGTGGTGTAGTTTGTGTGTGTATGTGTGTGTTTGTGTGTATTAAAGTTTTCCTCCTAGGTTGCTTTCTCCTCGGACGCCTAATCCTGCTGGTATTTGCCGTATGCATCGGTTTCTTCTACAAGCATTTTTGCCGTTTGCTATTTTGTTGAATTTCACATTAGAAACGTCATTCGTATCCCTGTTAGCAATAGAGGTAGGCAGTATTCTTGTTTCGCGAAATATGCTTACTTTTCTTTCCCAATGTGTAATTTATTTCCATAAAACTAATGAATGTTCTTATAAGTTGTACCGACATAATTTAAATCAATAACTGATTCTAATTTAAAATATTCAAATCACGCGCCGTCTTTCTTTAGATTTTAGTGAAAACAGAATGTACGATTTACTTTCCACATAAACTGTTTGTGTGTATGCAATTATGCATTCGAGCACATACAAATGGCCACGTTCGTACAGATGAGTGGATAATTCGTTACAGTTGTTGACCGTCATAATTACGTAACCACGGGAGTGCCAAACGATTCACCCAAACAAAGATTATTTATTTAGGGACTAGTATATAGATGGCTGACTACCGCCGCACCTAGAATGAAGTACTGTATAAATAATTTATTTTACTAGTAATTACATGAATGTATGTGTGGAAGTAAACGCAGTGAAATGCGAGTAATCCATCTGGACGCACACACGCACACATATTAATGTACGTACATGCACGCGTCCACTCTTGCACGCGCGTACACATACACACGCACACACGGACACACACACTCATACGCACTCACGCATACACGCAATCAGGCACTCACGCACACAGGCATGCCCTCTGTAGCGAGTGCACATCCGCTTCTACACGCACGTTTCCACGTACATTATATACATGTAGGTAGACATGCACGTCTACATGCTCGACACACGGACAGGTGCGTGCTCTTACTACATGACACTTTTTTTATAGAAGTATGACTGTTCACGAAACTACCGCACTCTTGATGAATGGCGTGTTCCCGGATGTAATAACAAAGCACTACCTTTCGTCGACGTGATTACAAAGGCGCCCTTGTCTTCCCTCGGTAGTCTGGCGTCACAAACATAATTCTGAGGCCTACATCACAAAACTGTACAAAACTGCCAGGTTCTTAACATAAAAACGGCGTGTCTGGAAACAGAACGTAATCTTTGTTGAATGTCATAGCAACTGCAAGTAATGTTATATTGGTTGTTTCTGTAGGCACTTTTTGAAGAAAACATCCATATCCATATAGGTCAATGGGTTTACCAGTCAGCTCGTAGACGTTAACTCAATCGATATAAATATTAATGACACATTGTTCATATTTTGGTGTTTTCAACAACTGCTTCACTTACAAGATCGCTTGTTTTCTTAGAAAAAACTACACCCGCTAAGTTGTTGATGCGGAATGATTAGAACGTCTCGCTGTTCTTGTTGAGGTAATTATGAGACGGCCGTGTCGTGACAAGTCGCTCCCAAATTAAGAACGTACTAGGTGCGGGTGGTTAAACAGCCACACCGACAGAAGGAACGTTGTCGACATCGCAGGCATGCACCATTCACAGCAAACATAAAGCACGATTTGTTTTTTTTTGCTATGTGAGTCAGTTAATGGTATTAATTATATTCGTTTTTATTGTTAAATTAGTTTCAATAAGACATATATATATGTGTGTGTGCGTGTGCGTGTGTGTTTGTAAGGTTCACTGTAGCACATTTGGGCTGTCAAGATGATAGAAAATATTTACAATTTATATTTCAAGGCATCATTTTGTTACTACCTCGTTATTAATATTAGTTGAATATCATGATGTTGCGCTTGAATATTGCAATTACAAATCTGGCAACAACAAAAAAAATATATATATATATATATATATTATATATATGTATATATAAATAGCTGTTCATTGAAGCACACAAAGACAGTCAATATATTAGAAAATATATACACTTTATATTTTATAACATCATTTTACAATATCGCCAACATTGTGTTGACTCTTTGTTAGCATACAACAAAGTGTCAGTTGAATTGAACAAATATGGTAATTCATCACTGCTTCGTGTCACAATGTTAGACCACCGTGTTGTCAGTTTTCTAAGTACTGGTAAGTTGTTGAGATGCGAGAATTGCTCAGTTGATAAATGTTCAGTTGAATGCTTTACCACTCCCAGCAACAAACAAGTTATGCCTGCCCAGGAGCATGGTGACATGGCTGCCACTAATGTCTTAATTTTTTTTTTGTATTCTGTTGTCACCCACGAGTGATATTGTTGGCAACGGATGCATATCAAAAACATGGACAGGAAATGACTATGTTACCTCACCTAAAGTCCCTCCCATTTTTGTATGCGTCACTGTCATGTGTCATCAAGTCACTCCTTAGTCGTCGAGTCTCGTACGTGTATATAACAGACCGGTGACGTGACTGTGGACATACGCCTCACGATAGGTGAGTGTCGTTCAACTATCCGAAGTTCAAGAAACCATGACGACATCGACGACTTTACAACGCAGTGTCTTTGCTGTGGCAATTCTTGCTGTCGCGCTAACGTCAGGTAAGAATTTGATCGGGAGTGAACATATTGGTAGGTCGAAAGTAACTGTAGCGTTATCGCACGGTGTCGATGCTACGATAATCGTATAGTCTTAAGTCAGGAAAGAGTTCTTATGTGAACTATTCTGCGCAATTAAGGTTACATTATAAGAAATCAAGTATTAATATACCACATGTGATATATCATACCATTTTCAAGCTGTTCCTTGGTGTATCTATGTATAAAAGTTCTAATTGTTATGCACCCTAGTTGATGTGTAATGCAAACAATCTGTAATAAGGAACTTGACATATTGCTTTATGCTTACCGTAATGACCGTATGTATTGGGACACCGTATGTTTTGGGACACCATACAAATCTAGACAAATAATAATTTTTCTGTTCCGTATGTTTTGGGACACCTTAATTAATACAATTATTTTGTCCGTATCTATTCTGACACACGGGATATAGGGAGGGCCCTTGAGACACTCCAAAGTAGTTAGTAGCAGGGTAATAGACAAGGACGACATGATGTCAGCACTCTTTCGCGTCCCTATGTATTGGGACAGTGAATCTGATATTTTTTGTGTGCACGGTATGTTTTGGGACACTGATCATGTATGTGTTTTTTGTATGCGCTCGTGTGCGTGCGTGTGTGCGTGCGCGTGCTCGTGCTCGTGCGTGTGTGCATGGGAGTGTGTTTCTGCCTGTCTGCGTGTCTGCGTGTCTGCGTGCCTGCGTGCCTGCGTGCCTGCGTGCCTGCGTGCCTGCGTGCCTGCGTGCCTGCGTGCCTGCGTGCCTGCGTGCCAGCGTGCCAGCGTGCCTGCGTGCCTGCGTGCCTGCGTGCCTGCGTGCCTGCGTGCCTGCGTGCCTGCGTGCCTGCGTGCCTGCGTGCCTGCGTGCCTGCGTGCCTGCGTGTCTGTGTGAATGTATGTCTCTCTGTCACTCTGTTTGGTTGGCTGTCTACCTGTTATCCTAATTATTTGTCTCTCTGCGTTTCTCTATATGTGTCTGCCTATTTGGTGGTTTGTCTGCTGTCTGTCTGTACGGATGTATGTGTGCATTACGGTATGTCGGTATGACTGTCTGTTGTACGGCTGGATATATGTCGGTCTGATTCTTTCTCCCCTTTCTCATGTTCAGTGAAACTTGTGCCTGCATGCATGCGTGCCTCTGTTCGTGTGTGTTTGTTTGTTTGTGTGTGTATGTGCACGTGCGCGCGTGTGTGTGTTTGTATGTGTGAGGGGGTGTATGCGTGTGTATGTATGTGTGTACCGGCGTGCATTCACAAATGCGTACGTGCGTCTAAGCGCTTACTTGCTTGCATTTCTGTGTGCGCGCTTTTGTGTATATGTTCGTGCGTGTTCATGCATGCGTGCGTTCTGAAAGTAGCAATGTTTAGACGAGACAACGCGTATATGCGTAGTTGTATTAGGTCATGCTTCTAAGCTTTCTGTGTCTTGTCTTGTTTTCTTCTCAGATCGGCTTCTGATTGATATTCCTATTTTTCTGACCTTCCATTATGAATACATTCTGTGTCCTTGTACGGATCTTCCATTAACGCATTTCTATAAAGATGATGATTCTTAAATCGGGAAATGTTTGCAAAATTAGGATTACGCATTGCCCCTGTATTACTCGGGAACGATTAATGCGCCACAAATGTGTTTTAAGCGTAATTTCATTGTATATTCATTAAGCACAAACATAATTATGGTTCATTGAAACACACTTTTTTGACTTAGCCCAAAGCTCCAAATAATGTTGGCCCTGTCGATGTCCACATATTGTTGTTTAAAAACATGATTAAGTCAATGTAATATGGTGCAAATATGACGTTTAAAATGTATGGCGCTATGTAACCAAATACTTGATATAAAGAAATACAAATATAATAATTTGTGTAATCATGTTATATTGTTTAATTAGTTGTAATTGTTTTGTGTTACAGTTAACAGCAAATGTGCCAGTACGGGCAAAGTCTGCGTTCGCTCTTGCAAGAACAAACTTACCGGCTCCTACCAGTCATGTGACGGGTGTAATGTGTATGTCACGTGCGTCCACGGCAGGATGTTCAAGAATCGGCCATGTCCTGGACCTCTTGTGTGGAACGACTTGTTAAAATTATGCGACTGGAAATCGAAGACCTGCAAATGTATCAGTAAGTTGAGGACAGTCAGCTTCATACAATGGTAATAGGTTCGGTGTATTGGTGGAGATATAACAACCCACTTTAGAAACAGTGTGCGTTCTCTACCCGAATGTACGATAAGCCGATTCACAAGAATATGCACATGATGAAATATATATATATACCAAATATAACAAATATTGTAACGTTACGGAGCATATACAATATACATTCTAACACAATGAACGTTTATTAAATATAAATTGATCATTGAATGTGCCAAAAAATAAGTATTCCTTAATCTATTCTGGCGAATACAGTTGTTGTCAAAAATGTCCTGTAATATTACGATATATGTACGTGCGAATTGAACACGATATTCGACCAGTTCGAATTTGTAAGAATAAGGAAGGCTGTTTACTTATCCATACATGTTTAAAGACAACTACGCGTGCATGGAACAATATTACTGAATCTCATAATTATCAGATCAGATATGATACCTTCTCTGAAGAATCACGTCTTACAGAAATGTGTTAATTATGGTCGTTGTAATCTGCATGCGTAACAACGCGTAAAATATAATACATACAACGTGGAGCGCATTGGCTAAATCAGTAAACGCTCGAGTCAAGAGAATTTCAGAATATTTAGTGAAAATATATTGCTTGTAAATGCGTCAATCCTGGACTGGAATACCTTGACTATTTGATTACGGCAAGTTGTGTAATGATGTCAATAATCCAATTACTAATTCCTGTTAATGATTGTATTTGAATGATTGTAGTTGACAATGATCGCAATAAAACCAATGAGTCATATGTATATGTAAAGTTTAAAGTCTTAAAGTTTAATATAATATATATACATTATATTTAATTATATATATATATATATATTATTTATGGAACGTACACAGTGACCATGCTTAATGCGGATAAGCACGCACCAGCTCTATCGTCGACCAATAGTAATGCTATTTCATATAAATGCAGTGACCAACATTCTGTTCCTGTTAATAATAATTTATCCCCCTTTGATACAAAACGTATACAGACTGGCACGCCTGTATATCCCACTCAACAGCTTAATTACAGCGAAATGTATAGATGTATTAAGTATAATTGAAAACATGTTCCGTTTCAAGCGTTTAATTGTTTCTACGGACATATATAAATCCAATCATTTAAATGAAATTAACCAGTATGGAATTCCTTCGCAGGTATCTGCCATTGGAGAAACACCTTCATTACTAAGTATTAACTGTGCGTGTGTGCGTGTGTGCGTGTGTGCGTGTGTGCGTGTGTGCGTGTGTGCGTGTGTGCGTGTGTGCGTGTGTGCGTGTGTGCGTGTGTGCGTGCGTTGTAATCTGCATGCGTAACAAAGCGTAAAATTTAATATATACAACGTGGAACGCATTGGCTAAATCGAAAGAACTCGGGTTCGAATGTTGTGGTGCCTTTTTGAAACTGCAATAAGTTCGTCAATTCTTCGTTGCTCGTCATCGTACAGCTGTATGAATGAGTATCTGGCTATATACAGTGGTGTACATTTGGGTACGAACAATATTCGCGCACTAACTGCTGCGTGGCTGAATTCTTCCCAGCGAAGACGAGATGGTGTTCGATTGTACAGGTCTGGCAGGGTGTAAACCGTGAACAGTCCTAAGTCTTTAGCGCTATGTAAGAACTTGTCTTTACCGGTTTATGCTTTCTATCCACAGAAGACGAGTCTGGTCCGGTGATTGACGGGCAGTGGTCCGAGTGGGACCCGTGGACCTTTTGTTCAGCCACGTGTGACGGAGGAACGCAGCTACGCGTGCGACACTGTGACGATCCGTCGCCACAAAATGGCGGCTCTGCGTGCGTCGGGATGTCTACTGAGATTCGCGCGTGCAGCGTGTGGGCGTGTCCAGGTATGACAATCGACGGGTTTTCACGACATAGAGCATCAACGTAGCTATTTGTTGCCACAAGTATTCATGTCAATATACTAATGCGAAAAGGAAACATGAAAACCATGTCAAATGTTGGAAAAAAGGTAGTTAAGGAGGTATGTAGGCATACATACATGTAGACATGCCGGCAGATAGGCAGGTAATAGTAGTTGCTATATCGTTATACAATGCAAATTGAGGGATACAAACACCTAGGCAAAGTTGCTCCAGTGCACAAAGCCGTGTGAATGAGTACCTGGTTATATACATTGGTGACTATGCGAACAGTCGCAGGCAGTACTTTCAGCGTGACTGAAAGTTGCTCCCATGTGTCAAGATAGCGTTCGATTCATCATATCTGCCAGGAAAAAAAGTGTAAAACGAAAAGGCTATTCTGCAGTCCTACTGATTGGATACCGTACAATACAAGAAATTGGATTTGTATTAACCTTGATGAATAATGTAATATTATCGCCTAATGCGTGTCTATATTAATTATATATCTAGCAGAGGATGTTATTACATTAACGGTGCCAATTTAGAATTCGGAAACAAAATATGGAATTGTCATAAATTTCACATTTGTAACCTACGCTTTCAGGGGAATAAATATTAACATAGCCGCTCATCGCAAGGTCAAATTCCACTGATACAAGTGTTACGTCCTTTTAGTTGGTTCTCAGAGACTTCTGGTTTTTTAATTGCAGATGGTACGCGCCTTTGCCCGCCACGAGGCATAATTGCTGCCGACGGTTCCCAATGTTTCTGCTTAGGCGACAGGGTCTCTGGCAGGGTGACAGACAGACATACATCTCTGGCGCTGGCAAATGTCAACATATACAACGTCGGACGAGAGTGGACGCCGTCAGCTGTCAGTGGCAACGACGGCAAGTTCACGATATCTGGAGTCTGTGTCGAGGGTCTGAAGCTGACGGCGAGAAAAGATGGATACGAGAGCGCATCTCAGGAGTACATCGTCAGTGCTGGCAGCAGTGTCAGTGTGGTCATGTACAAACTTGGTGAGTACATCGTCAGTGTTTGCAGCAGTGTTAGTGTTGTCATGTACAAACTTGGTGAGTATGTTGTCATTGATGAAAGCAGTGTTATTTTTATCACGCCTAAATTTAGTGAGTACGTCATCAAAGCTGCATAATATTATATAATATTATGAATCCCTCACGAATACTGGAAATTGTATATTTATCATATTCTTTGTATCAGGAAAACAAACTTCGAAAATTAGTTGTGTCCGGGGAACTGTGTGTAATTAGTCGATGTAAAAGAACCGTCTAACGCAGCCCTTATGGTATTATAACCGCGTAGGTAAATGTTATATTGTCGCGATGTCACCGTAAACGCTTCCGTTGAATATCATTGTAGAGAAGCCGACATTCAGCGTGGAGCCATCGAGTACAGCGGGATTTGTCGGCGGCAAGGCAAGCTTCGTATGCCGGGCCACGGCTGAGCCGGACGTCTCACAATACGACTGGTGAGAACGATATATTGCATAACTATTTATTTTGTAAATACTGCTATATATAATTTTGTTGATTATTATTACTATTGTTGTTGCAGCATGTCGTCATCATTATCATCATCATCATCACCATGATTGTTGTCATCATCATCATAATCATAATAATCAAAATCGTCGTTGTGGCAGTTGTCAACAATCATCATCATCATCGTCATCATCATCATCATCATCATCAGCAGCAGCAGCAGCAGGAGCAGCGGCGGTAGCAGCAGCCGCAGCAGCAGCAACCTTTCCCTCCTCCTCTTCTTCATCAACATGACTGCCACTCCGACATCACCATAACTGGCAGAACATAGACTCCGCCACCACATCCACAGTTACAGTCAATGTTTTCAACATCATCAACACCAATAATAATAATAATTATTATTATCATTATAGTAATACTACTACTACTTCTAATAATAATAATATCAATAACAATATTAACATTAATATTAATAACAACATTGCTACGTCGTGTTATTTTTAACAGGTTTAAAGACGGGAACCTTCTGCACAGTGACAAAGTCATCGGCAGCGGAAACAGTGGCGCCACCTACGAGATAATAAATTTGAAGAAGGGAGACGAAGGGCTGTACGCGTGTAGGGCTGTGTCTCTCGGCGGAAAGATATTTTCTCGCGGAGCTAACCTCGTTGTTAAAGGTGGGTAAAGACAAACGAGAATATTATATTGTGAAGTCTCGATATATTGTGGCTCTTTCTGCCACATTAAAAATAGTATGTACATACACTACGATAATGACATCAGAAGGACAATTTATATTTGAAGATAACATGTTACAAAGAAGAACAACAAAGAGGGTCCTGAATGTAAAAAATTAGTTCTTATGAAAACCAGCAATTGGAGTGATATATGATGAATTATTAAAATTAGAGTTAAATCATGGTAATTGGCAGTTTATGCATCGGTGTTTTTTCTCAGTTTTCTTCGTTTAATTTAATGGATTTATACAAATGTGAATATTTTTACCTTTGACAGATGCCGGCGCAACCGACACATGCGACAACAAACCTCAAGATATGTCGGTCGAACTTCCACCGACCTGCACTGTCACTGAAGGTGGAGTCAAAGTCAAATTAGTCAACATCGGCCGGTGTAACAATGTGCCATGCGTGACGAGAACGTCCAAGAACTCGGCCAGTTTATGCTGCTTGCCGAGCAGAACTCGCCAAATGGAGGTCGAATGTGACGGCTTCAGTTACAAGGTCAACCAGATCAAGTCATGCGGATGCGCTGAGTGTAATAATGACAACCTTGTTACTGTGAGCGGAAGAGTGAAGAGCACAGGCGCATCAACATCTGGTGTTGTGATCACGCAGGGTAATATGCAGTATCCTCTCAGTAATAATAAGTTTTTCTTTGAAGCAAAGCCACGAGCTGGACGAATCCTATTCCAGGTTAAGTCGAATATCTTTATGCCACAACTGGTGACATTGGACGTTAGCGATGGCATCACTGAAATTTATGTCGAAGTTACCCTTGTAGATAAGCCGAGTCCTGACGTCGTCGATGCTGCATCTGGCGCCCAATTAAAAGTGAACACTCCTGGGATGTCTTCGGCTGTTTCTGTTAAAATTGCACCTAATTCCTTCCAGGATAGAAACGGTAACCCGGTTTCTGGCAATGTAAAAGTCTACTTGACCTTTTCTGACCCTCGACAACCTGACGGTCTTAGCAGTGCTCCGGGACAGTTCACTTTCGAAGATTCGGAAGGAGAAACTCGGCTGTTGAAGACATTTGGCGTCGTCACCTTGCTGGCGGAAGATAAAAACGGAAATGACGTCTTCCTCAGTGGCAAAACGACTATGAATTTCGACGCTGATGCGTTGGGAATCGAACGTAGCGAATCTGTCTTCCTTTGGAGCATCGACGGCATCAGTGGAGAATGGCAGAAGTCGGGAACTTTGACGTACACCGGCAGTCGAAGACGGAAAAGACAAGCAGTCACAGCAGGCAACAGCGTGGAGGGAGAGACGGAAATACCACCAAACATTCCCTACTTAAACTGCGATCGACCCATCCTACGCGGTCGCCTTTGCTCCATCGCTGTCTACGTGTATTACGGCGGCGACTTCTCCATTCCGTTACAGGGCGAACGAGTGACAGCCTTCATCATGGAGAACAGAAGATTCATCGGCCGTACTTCTGGTTATACGGACCAGAACGGCAAGGCATGTCTCCTAGTCGCATGCGGACTGCAGCATATCGTTAGACTCGAATCTCCTGATGGAGTGATAGTCCACCCCACTCATTTCCTTCCGACCCAGTTCGCATTCACAAACAGGGTCGATGGCTTCAAATTCACGGCAACGTCTCCTGCAACGCAAGTCAGCAACCTTAAAGGGCCTGTGTTTCGATACCGGGCATGGAGAAGCAGTTGCTACTCGGCCAATTCCTCGGCATACCACTTCATTATTGCTAAGCCGCCTGTTCGCCCGTCACTCTACGGTTCCCTGAACGCGGTCGAGATGCGACCTGGATTAGACATCAGTTGGTTCCCCAATAAGCCCTCCGAGCGGGAAGTCTGCATCCTTCAAGTGGGAATCATGGTAAGTGCAATCAATAAAATAAGCAGGTACATTTTAAAAAGTAAAATTGGTACCAAGTCAAATCAATATGTTTTGGAAGTGCAACATATATACATAATGAGTACCGAATTCCTTTTGCGTTTTGCTGTTATTTTTGAGTGAACAAAAAACCATTATGCACTTTTTATTGTCGACTTTATCGTGATTATTACAAAAAATTAGAAGCGGTATGTTTTATTTTGTGTTCACTAATGTTGTTCCTGTCTCGAACGTCCCGTGTAGCCAACACCCGTGTGATATAACAGCCGTTGTAAGGTAAATGGCAATATAAAGTGATATACTTCATAATGGTAACTTAGTGGTTGCTACATTTCCTGGTAAAACTATTCCAGTTCAGGTTGAAGAACATTCTCGCAAACAGCTTAAATACCGTTCAGTTGAAGTGTAATGTAGGTTGGAGTTGGTGCCCGCAGTATTATTAATGTTATGTTGTTATATGTAGACAAAAGAACCGTCCAAGACGAAAATGGTTGGCATCAGCAGCACGGTAGATGGCTATCTATATGGAACGTATACGTCGATCATGCTGAAGCGAGCATACCAAAGGCATGTAAACAACCATGTAGCTTGTGTGGTCATTCGCTGCCCGACGGAAGCGAGCAATTATACGGCCGTGGATCTACAGATCGCCTCTGACAAGCGCTCTCAGTGTCGACTCATGTGAGTACCGTCACTGTCTTTGTTTGCACCATATGCCATCAACAAAAACCTGCGTCCAGCCAATCTGTCTCACGTTGCATCTTTGAAAACTGATAATTATGTTGCGTTCCATCTATCCTGTAAGTGGTGTTCTTCTATTCCACTTTTAGTCAGTGATGTCTACCTGTCAACATGCTACCTTCGATTGCACATATACGCACAACACACGCTCGCACGCACGGATATACGCACATAAGCACACGTACACATACACACACACACACACACACACACACACACACACACTCACCGCACGCACAAACAAACATAACCAATATTTGTTCCAGCCACATACATTCTTCTTATAAATGAAGTCCCAAAATACGTACACTAATCACAATTTGTTAAGTTGCGATGGTGCACCCATCTTCTGTTATAGCTGGTCACCGCTCATCAACGTCAAAGATGATCGTGAACGAGGGCGCAACGACGGAGCGACGAAGTACGTCTCCCACAGTAACAGCAGCGTCCAGGTCCGCGTTCTAGCAAACGTCACCGTCACCGAAGGTTCAGGGGGGGTCACGGGGGCTCGAAGCGAACACCGAAATGCCTACGGTGTTGGTCTTTACCGGGCCTCTGGTCCCGGAGATCTAGCGTTCTATCGTGCGATGAAGAAGTGCATGAGAAGTTGGAACACCGTTGCGTATTTCGACTGCTCCGGCGGAAGTTCCGGCGAAAGTGGCGGGACTCCTGAACCACAATAGGTGTAATATAATAATAATTGGATCAACATTAAAACAGTTGAAAATCATGCTTGTAGTAAACGCTCAAGTCAAGAGAATTTCAGAATATTTAGTGAAAATATATTGGTTGTATATGCGTCAATCCTGGACTGCAATACCTTGACTATATGATTATGGCAAGTTGTGTAATTATGTCAATAATCCAATTACTAATTCCTGTTAATGATTGTATTTGAATGATTGTAGTTGACAATGATCGCAATAAAACCAATGACTCATATGCATATTTAAGGTTTAAAGTCTTAAAGTTTAATATAATATATATATATATATATATTATATAATTATATATATATATCATTTATGGAACGTACACAGTGACCATGCTTAATGCGGATAAGCACGCACCAGCTCTATCGTCGACCAATAGTAATGCTATTTCATATAAATGCAGTGACCAACATTCTATTGCTGTTAATAATAATTTATCCCCTTTTGATACAAAACGTATACAGACTGGCACGCCTGTATATCCCACTCAACAGCTTAATTACAGCGAAATGTATAGATGTATTACGTATAAATGAAAACATGTTCCGTTTCAAGCGTTTAATTGTTTCTACGGACATATACAAATCCAATCATTTAAATGAAAATTATCCAGTGTGGAATTCCTTCGCAGGTATCTGCCATCGGAGAAACACCTTCGTTACCAAGTATTAAATGTGCGCATGAGCCTGTACACGTGTATATGCGTAAATGATCAAGTGCGTACGTTTATGCGCGCACATCCATGATTATGTGTAATAATTGTTTTCAATGAATGTCTTAACTAATGTGTCACAATCAGAATATAGGCAGTTTCTTTCAAAAGAGACTGCCCTCTTAAAGTTTCATAATGACTTTAACTTGAACATTAACAATGGTAAAGTGACTGCACTTACCTTACTAGATCTCTCTGCCGCGTTTGACTCGATTGATCGCAGCATTCTCATTGAACGCCTATTAAAGTGGTACGGCATATCTGACACAGCTCTAAGCTGGTTTTCTTCATATCTAACTGATAGATATAAACTATAAAGATTGGGGGACTGCTTTTCAGCTGCACTGCCGGCTTTATTTGGTGTTCCCCAGGGTTCTGTTCTTGGGCCTTTGCTTTTTACTCTTTACACCACGCCACTAAGCTCTTTTATACAAAGACATAACTTGGATCATCATATTTATGATGACGATACTCAGATCTACATTTCATTTGCTACCCCGGATACAAATCGCTCCCTTAACCAACTTAGTGATTGCCTTCAAGATATCTTCCACTGGATGACTGACAGCAAGTTGAAATTAAATGCAAATAAAACTGAATTGATAATTATTGGTACTCCAATGCAGCGTAGTAAATTGGATGTTTTTTCCCTACGCGTATTTTAATTCAGTGTATCACGCCAGCAACCTCGGTGCGGAATCTAGGAGTGATCTTTGATAGTAACTTCAATTTCCGACAACACATATCTCAAACATGTCGCTGCTGTTTTTATCATATTCGTGATCTTCGCCGTATTCGCCGGTATATGTAATTTTCTGTTGCTAAGACTATTGCAACAGCACTTGTTAGCAGTAGACTTGACTATTGCAATTCCCTCCTTTATAATATCGCTAGCAAGGATATCACTAAACTTCAGCGTATCCAACATTGTGTAGCAAGAGTAGTTACAAGATCTCCTCGTTTTTCTCACTCTGTACCACTTTTGAAGTCTTTGCATTGGCTTCCAGTACGATATCGTATAATATTTAAGATCTGTACCATTACATACCAGGCACTGTCCAATAAGCAACCATCTTATTTGCATTCATTGGTTACTCCTGTAAGAAAACCTATCCAGCTTCGATCATTTAGTTCTGACCTACTTTTTGTTCCTAGAGGCAACACTAACATAGGAACTAGGGCTTTTTCTGTTGCTGCACCAACTCTTTGGAATATGCTCCCTTTTAGTGATAGATCAGTTGAAAATATTACAAAATTCCGTCGTCATTTAAAAACGTATCTTTACAACCTTGCTTATCCACCATAGCTCCCTAGCGCCTTCACCCATCTGTTGACAACTGGAATTCTGCTTATGGATTTTGAGATTGACCAGTCCTTTTGTTTTGATGCGCCTCTGAGCTCGGTTTCCAAGGATTTAGGCGCAATAGAAGTTGTCTTACTATTATTATTATTAGTCATTTATCCGGGGTTTTTTTTATTTGGTGCAGCAAACTTACAAGAATATGAGGATATTTGATCAAGATAAGTGATACTACTGAGTATATATCACACATAACGTAATTGTAGATACATAGTAAGCAACAGTTTTTGTTAAAAGTTAGCTAGCGGGAGTAATCTAGGATAGTTTAAAACAAGACGATTTGCGAGCGATAATTGGGGACGTTAATGTAATTGGAACGTTATTAACAAATTTGGTCACTGGTAAAGTTAACGTAACGTGAACGACAATAGATTAGGGTTAGTTGAGATAGTCTTTGTAGTTAAATGAGTAATTAAAATGTGAAATAACAAACTTATCAAGGTATATATTAGTACACAGGAAACAGTCTTTGTAAAGACTACCTTGAATATAAGCCTAACTTGAATACATCGTGTGTCACTCTGTGTTAACAAATATAACAATATGTTGTAAATTGTATACAGAAAAGTATTTTTAAAGACTACATAAAACTATTTTGAATACAAATAAATTCTGATATGGCACCTTGCAAGCGGTAACTCAGGACAAAACGATACTTAGTTTGCAAAGACTGCCAGAGGTGGGTGGATTTTGCGTTGTCTGGCTGTCCAAAATCATGGGCAGAGACCAAAGAAGACGGATTCACTTTTCGGTGTATGTGATAGTTTGGAATACTATGACACATTATCAGAAAGTGCTGGAGGTGATGAACAACAGTTTCTACTTCTACTACAGGACTGTTTCCTTACCCAACATGTTTTATATCCAACCAGCGGTGGGAATGTGTTGGACTTAGTGTTCTCTTCGCAAAACGAATTAGTTGATAATGTTAAAATACATGAACCTTTGGGATCTAGTGATCAGAACAATATCCATTTTTGAATAAAAGTACAATCAGGGAATAATGGTAAAAACGATGAAGGAGAAACTTTAACAAAGGCACATATACACAAATGAGAAAACTATTTAGCAAATATGGACTAACATAATGAAGGACAAGACAGCAACATAATATTGGACCATTTTGACAAATGATATTCAGGGCATTATTGAAAGATTTGTTCCCCTAAAAATGCAAGGGAAACGATCTACAAAGAAAACACATATCAAAAGAAGCTATGCAAAAGATTGCTTACAAACAAATTATGTGGAGAGTTTACAGAAGCACTGGAAATGTAGAAGATTATGAGAGCTACAAAGAGGCCCTTAACCTAGCTAAAACCGATACTCGAAAATCGAAACGAACTTTTGAGCAAAAAGTGGCGAATTATATGAAAGATGTTTCTATGCTTATATAAGGAGTAAACAGAAGGTTCGTGATAAGGTGGGACCACTAGAAAACAATGCAGGAAACGTAATATCTGATGGGTTTCAAATGGCAGAGGCCTGAACAAGTATTTCAGCTGAATGTTTCCACAGAAGATATAAGTTCACTGCCATTACCAGTTAATACATTTGAGGAGGATAAATCAAATTAATTAGGGCAGTTGTTTGTTACTACATCTTACTTACGCATCCACACAGGGCATGGAAATGTGAACAAAGAATACATAATGGGATATATTATATTAGGTAAAACTGTAAAAGAAAGGACATATGAGTAACAATTAGTGCTGACATGACAGTTTCGGAGCAATGTGGAATTGCTGCTTCAAAGGGTAACCAAATACTAGGGCAAATTACGAAAAGTATCACATATATACTGAATACAATGCGTTATATTTTTATTTCCTGCAAAACCATTGTGTATAGTTACGAAACATGGTGATAAATTAGCCAGTGTTACAATGGCCATCTTTAGGAGAACAACAATAACACACATTCTGATGAAATCAGATGCTGCCTTCTACAAATGTTTCCACTTCAATGATAGAGAGGTAACATGGAGGCATGTTTGCAATTTTTTGATTCTGGAAATACCTCTAACTACTGGCATAATTTGTGGGATGTTCCTATCCGATTCTCGTGCGGGCACGATTCGAATAACTACAAAAGATTCCACTTGTACCGAAAGTGCATGGGGAAAGGGAAATACCCCTATAGTGACGTCACTTCTATGAATTTCGGGTACGACTCAAAT
Source organism: Paraescarpia echinospica (assembly GCA_020002185.1). Lineage (NCBI taxonomy): Eukaryota > Metazoa > Annelida > Polychaeta > Sabellida > Siboglinidae > Paraescarpia > Paraescarpia echinospica. Next base: position 36,008,103 of record CM034544.1, read on the forward strand.
TGCTACCTGATTTTTCTGCACAAGAATCCTCGTGAAAAAGACACCCGCATACGTACAATATATAATCACTCCGATTTAGTTTTCATTAGGGACTGTAGTACTTTCCTTGTTGCACACCACGTCATACTATACATATTAAGTTAGTTAAGTTATTAAATAAATTCCGATTGTGATATGGCGCCATGCAAGCGGCAAGTCAAGGCAAAGCGACACTTGGTGTGCGATCACTGCCACAGCTGGGTAGATTTTGCATTGTCCGGCTGTGGGAAGTCATGGGCAGAAAACCACGGAGGAGGGATTCAACTTTCAGAGCGTGGGGTGTTGGAAGGTGGAGTGTCTGCAGAAGAAGATAGTTGGGTTGACAGATATTGTGAAGGAGATGGAGATGGGAATTAGCAAGGAGACAGGTGGAATGGAGAGAGACAACAGGGAGAGAGGTGAGAATACTGCAAGACTGAAGGAGAATAGCACTGGCAAGAAAACTGAGGAAAGGACATTGAGAGGAGGGAAGGTGATTGGAGGTGAAGAAATTGGAAAATCTACGACAGAAAACGTGACAAGCGTGAAGGTGACAGGGGATAAAGTGACCGTAGAGAAGGAGGGAGGGAAGATGGGAAGGGAGAAAAGAGAAGAAAATGAGATGGGAGGAAAGATGAAGGGACGAAAGGAAATGAGAGCAAATGTGATAGAAGAGAAGTCGATAAAAGGGACGATGACAGGAGGATAAGAGACAAGAGAAAAAGCGACAGGAAAGAACGGATCGGAAGAGAATGTGACAGGAGAGAAGACGGCAGGGGGGAAATACAACAACCGGACATGTGCAAACCGGAGTGTTAAGAAAGACGGACAAGACACTAAACGAGGGGAAGGACGTCGTTGTTTGTCTACGTGGGCTAGGATAGAACATGAAAGGGTAGAGAAGGTATTGGGGCACGACAAGGGAGGGTCTATACTAATACACGTAGGAACAAATAATGCAGATAGGGAGGGAACAACTGGGATAGTATAGAAGTATAGACAGTTAGTGAGGAAGCTAAATAAGACAAGAGTTGAACAGATTATTCTCTCAGGAATGTTGCCAGTAATGGGAGGAAGGGGGGGGGGGCAATGTATAGAAACTGCAAGAGGATGGCGATCAACGCACTAGTTGAGCAGATGTGTGACGAAGAGTGGATGGGATTCACAGATTTATGGGGATAATTTGTTGGGAGGGAAGATATGTACATGAGAGATGGCCTCCATCTTAGTGGAAAGGGGGCAGCAGTTTTCTCAGAGAACCTGCTGCGATCTGTTGACAGTGGGACAGGTTGCATCTATTTAAACTAGATTCACAGGGGGGACTCACAGAGAACCTTGAAACTGGAGGCATAGATAAAGACAGCACAAATAAATCAGCAAAGAACAGTCTGGAAAACTCTTCTGATGCTGGATATAAATGTGTTTGTTTAAATGCAAGGAGTATAGTAAACAAAAGAAATGAACTAAACATTATGGTAGAAGATATTGACCCTCACATAATAGGTATAACTGAATCCTGGACCACCACCGATATATCAGATGCCGAATTGGGACTAACAGGATATGTAATGTTTAGGAAAGATAGAATAGGAAGATAGGGAGGTGGAGTTATTTTATATATTAAAGACTTATGAAATAAAATTAGTAAGAGAAGCAGATTGCAAAGAAACTGTTTGGTGTAACATAGTTACAGGAAACTCAACGTTAACAGTTTGGTTAGTTTAACGAAGTCCAAACATAAGCATAGAAGAGAATGACAAAATACAAAACGCTATAAGGGAAGTAAGCAAACGGGACTGTATTATTATGGGGGATTTTAAACATGGGCATATACAATGGAAATCTCTATAGAGTATTGAGAGTAAGGACCACACATTTTTAGTTTTAGTTCAAGATGTTTTCCTTTCTCAACATGTGCTAGAACACACCAGTGGTGAAAATGTGTTAGACATAGTTTTGTCTTCACAGAATGAATTAGTTGACAATGTCAAAATATGTGAGCCACTGGGGAGTAGTGATCACAACCAGATACATTTTACCATCAAAGTAAAATCAGAAAGGAATAGTAAAAAGCAGTATAGGAGAAATTTCTACAAAGGAAGGTATAATGACATCAGGAAATATTTATCTAAGATAGATTGGAATAACACACTGAAAAATAAGACAGCTACATAATGCTGGAATACATTAAAGAGTGAAATTAAGTGCATAGTTGATCAATTTGTACCCTTCAAAAACAAGGGAAACGGTCCAAAAAGAAGCATTTATCGAAAGAAGCCACTAGAAAAATTAAGTATAAACAAATGATGTGGAAATCATATAGATGTACAGGAAATTATGAAGACTACAACATTTAAAAAGAAGTATTTAACCACTAGTTTGAATAAAATAGTTCTGGAAATATAATATCAGAGGGATTTTTAATGGAAGAAGACCTGAATGAATATTTTATTTCCGTGTTTACCATGGAAGATATTAGTTCACTGCCAGTACCAGAGGCTAAGTTCAAGGGGCAGATTCAGACTATTTAGGACAGTTAATAGTAACCCCGGAAGCGTACCGCTTGCCACAGTTTTTAATTTGTCATTAGAAGAGGGAGTGGTTCCTTTAGAATGGAAAGAGGCAAACATTATACCGTTATTTAAAAAAGGTTCGAGAAACAAGTCAGAGAACTATAGACCAGTGAGTTTAACATCAGTGATTTGTAAATTATTAGAAAGACTACTTAAAGATCACATGGTGGATTTTCTTGTTAAACATAACTTGATAAACCCATCTCAACATGGGTTTTTAAAAGCGAGGTCATGCTTAACAAATATGTTATGTTTTTTGGAAAACATCACTAAGTGGGTAGATGAGGGATCACCAGTAGATATCGTCTACTTAGATTTTCAAAAAGCTTTCGACAAAGTGCCACATCAAAGATTACTGCTTAAACTAAAGGCCTATGACAAAGGAAAGGGTATAATAAACTGGATCGAAAAATGGCTGATTGACAGAAGACGACGTGTAGTAGTTGATGGGGAGGCTTCAAACTGGAAATCGGTATTGAGTGGAGTACCACAGGGATCAGTACTAGGACCTATATTATTCTTAATATATATCAACGATTTGGATAATGAAATAACAAATAAATAAAAGGGTTGGACTCTCGATAAGCCAAAGGGCTTCCTTGTCCACCTGCCACCTAGAGTTAATTCTCTGGGTGGCAATCTTGTTAAATCTTGTTAAATATTGTATTAGGCCATCGGTCAGATATGCCCCTCTTGCACACCCCCCCTACAACTCTACCAACCCATATTTTTTAAGCTTTTGGGTCCCTTGAAGATGATTTCAAGTGGTAACAGTGAAAAAGTTGGGTCTCACTACCTATTTCCAATCTGTCTTGGATGGTACCCTGACATATCGTATTTGTCGTCAATGTCGCGTGGTGTGGTATTACGCCAACATTGTCATTATATAGTCAGTCATATATGTCTCAATATGCACATATATTATGTCAAATTGAAGGTGTTCATTTGCTGATGATTACAATAGCATTCAGTATATATTTACTATTATGGCATGTGCCATAATTAGCATATCATAAATATACCCTATTCTCACTTGTGACCGCATATTATTATATAATTATTGTTGACAAATATATCAATTTCCCTTGATCCCATGGCCTCTTTAAGATCAAAATAATAATGCATGACATTTTGAAACATCATAAATCATAAATTTCATTTGATATCAGAATTGTCTTCCTGTCATTACAAATTGATTAGAATATTTATTATATTTAGATTTATTATATATATATATAAATTACATAGCACGTTCTAGTGACCTTTTGAAATTGATAACGTATGCTGACGACACCACCCTTAGTAGTACACTAAACACATTTAACGATTCAAAAAGCCAAATGCGAAGTGAAACTGTTAACAAAGAACTAACAAAGATTAGCAATTGGTTGAAAGCCAACAAACTGTCACTAAATGCCAAAAGGTCTAAATTTTAGATTTTTCTCATGTCTCAGAAAGTAGAATACCCTGTATTACAAATAGATGGGGTATACATTGAATGTGTAAATAATTTTTTTTAGGCATCACAATAAATATCCATTTAAACTGGCAGAGTCAAACAAACAAAATAGCAAATAAAATATCTAAAACAATAGGCATACTAAATAAACTTAAACACGTTTTACCAATGCTCTTATTCTCCCTCATATTAATTATGGCATACTTTTATGGGGTCATCAAGCACATCGAATTTTCAAATTACAGATAAAAGCAATACGAATAATATCCTTAAGTAAATATAATGCTCACACAAGTCTTATTTTTAAAAGACTTCAGTTGCTAAAGGTGGATGACATTTTCAAAATCCAACAATTAAAATTTTACTATAAATTAATTAACAATATTTTACCCTAATACTTCAATGTTTTTTTAAGCACACACATTTATGATATTCACCAGCACTGCACACGTAAAATAAATAATCTGTATATGTCCAGATTCAAACATGAATTTGCGAAAAAATGCATTAGACACAACATAGTAGAGACAGTTAACAATACACCAAGTGATTGTCGTGTCTCTTTTCTTGAATTAAGACGTATTGCGTCCACCCGGCCGTATCTTTCCAAAAGTGCTTCTGCTAGACTTGTCACTGCTTTAATAACGTCCCGTCTCGATTATTGCAATTCGGTTTTAATGGTCTGCCTGCTGAACAGACAAGTCGATTACAGAGTGTTCAGAGCAGTGCGGCAGGGCTCGTTCTAAAAATACGTAAGCGAGACAATGTGACGCCAGTGTTGCAGGAACTCCATTTGCGGCCTGTAAAGTTTCGATGCCAGTACAAGATTGTAACTTTTGCGTACCGCCATTTTGATGGGTCACTCCCACCTCACCTTTCGGCCCTGCTCTCCACATACAAAACGTCACGCACCCTCCGGTCCTCCAGCGAGAAGCTGTTAAGTGTACCTAAACGTAACCCTTCTGTTGGTGAGCGTTCTTTTAGCTTCATCGCACCCACTCTCTGGAATTAACTGCCTGTCAGTCTGCGAAATACCCCTACTCGATCTGAATTTAAACCCCGGTGAAAGACATATCTGTTCCGACAAGCGATCTCCTTAGCCTAAGTGGTCCATGTACGTATCTGTATAGTGTATGTTAAGTGTATATGTGAGTATGAATGATGATGTGTTCTAGCGCACTGAGTGTTTTGCTTAAAAGATTTGCGCTATATAAGAACTATCCATTATTATTATTATTGTAATTAATAAAATTTACACCCACAGTCTATATGGTTTTTCAACATACACAAAAAACAATTTTATTTTAAAATATGAATCCACTTGTCGTATCCATAATTGCTTTATTTGTAATTCGTAATACATATTAGAATGTATACCTAAGTATCCATATGTATGTCAATGTGTACACGAGTACATATAATCAGTCCTTGTATTGTGTATGCATGTTGACACATTGAGTAATTATCAACTATAAAAACAAATCATATGCTATTCTGATTTGTGTCATGTAAATTTTATTGTTGTTTATATTGATGGGGTGGCTCCTGTGCTAGCGATATTATATATCTTAATGGGATTCTCCCGACCTTATATATTACTTGCGTTATTCGTTGTATATGTATCGTATTTATAGGTAAAATAAATTGATTCTGAGTTCTGAGTTCAAAGATAACCGTAGTATCTCGGATCAAGAGGCGTAACGCAAAGATAAACATGGATAGTCAATGGCTATACATGTTAAAACAGTCTAGATTATGTGTGTCTTTTCATGTATACAGTTACGCCAGATTTATTTCAGATGCATAATACAAAGCACTACATATTTCAAATAATGTACATGTATATTAGCTTAATATCGTATCCAAAACTCGTGAATTAAGATGTGACAAATGTCAACAGTACATACAAATCGAAAGCCAGCATCTCATAATATGATAATTCAGTTTAAAGAGAATTACGTATGTATGACATTCATTTAGATGCTAGACATTGATAAAACAAAATGTAGCTAGATGCCACAACGTTATTCACATTTTAATTGTATGAAATGACATAAATATCTAGGTTGATGTACGGACACTTACCAAACATTGATAGCTACATAACCAATTCCATTAGTCACATTTTGATGCTCAATCATAATCACTGTCAATGTCAGCATATAGTTCCATCCCATCAAAGATGTTCATGTCAGACTCGTCATCACTATCAGTAAGGTCGGGGTCTACCTGAGCTATGTCAGCCAGTTCACGTGGCATCACATCTCCATCATACCAGAGTGGCTCAATGCTTCCATTACCGATGTTCCAACCATGTTTTCTGCTCACTTTGGGGGCGTCCGGCTCAGAAATATGTGCTCTCTTCCATATGCCAACTTGATAGTTGACTTTTCTGACATGCTGGGTGAGACGGCGCTTGCACGGTGGTAGATTGGCCATGTCAATATTACCTGAAGGAATAACACGGTTATCCTTGGCACACAGCTCATTGATGCGAATGAACCTGAAGTCATAAATTGTTGACACCTTTGATGCTCTTCCATACACATCACAAAGTGAAGCTGTCCAGCTCATCAATCCTTTCTTCAGGTACCTCCCATGTATCTCCCAGCTTCTTGAGTACATGAATGTATTATTATGAGTTTGCCAATCCCTCGGAAAGCACTAGTGCTGTCACATCAATTGAAAGTATGCAGAACCACTAGAGCCGTACATTTGTCTTGGCCAATATCAACTACTAGTTTGCTGGCATCAATCAATCTTTGCTTATTTCCAACACCAGTGTCAAACAAGATGATGATGTCTACAATTGATGCAGCATAGTGCGTGGACAAGAGACGAGAATGGTACAGTGAGACCAACATTAATATGGATAGACAGTGCAAACAGATCGCGTGGATGGATGGATGGATGGATGGATGGATGAATGGATGTATGGGTGGATGTATGGGTGGATGTATGGATATATGGATGGATTGATGGATGGATGGATGGATGGATGAGTGGATGATAAGATGAATATATATATGGATGGACGAATGGGTGGATGGATGGATGGATGGATGGATGAATGGATGGATGGATGAATGAATGGATGGATGGATGGATGGACGAAAGTGTAGGTAGATGGTTGAATGGATGAATGTATGGATGAATGGATGAATGGATGGATGGACGGAAGCAAATGAAGAAGAAACAGGACAAGAAAAAGAAAATAGTGATAAGATGAAAAGAAGGAGAAAAAAAATGTGATGAAAATGAAAATAAGATGAAGATTGAGAAAAAAGAAGAAAAGACAGAGGAAACAAACAATAAGAAAAAGAGAATTATAATTACAAAAAAGGTGTATCAGAAATAAGATGAAGAAGAAGACGGAAGAACTAGAAGACGAAGTCAAACGAATAAGAAGAGGAGGAATAAGACAATGAAGAAGGAGAAAAAGAGAAGATGAAGAAAGCGAATAAAAAATACTTTTGTGATAATATCTCCGTCGGGTTTACATCTATATGACGTCTCTGGAGGTACCTTTCAGCAATCCGGCTATGGCGCGCCAGTCTGTCTATCCTCGTGCGAATGTGAATCACGCTACCATTCACGCCATAATTGAAGCGCAAATGTTCAGTAAATGAGACGTGGCTAGTTGATATTGAGGCGGCAAACTCGATTAGGTGAGCGCATCAGCATGTTTATACGTGGCTTTATTAAATTACAAAGCGAAGATGGGAAATTTCTCTTTCCTTCCTCACTACCATTTTAGCGATCACGCACATAGCGAAATTCTATGCGACTGCATGGCTGTTTCTGATGGGGCTACTCCATGCTGTTATTCACGGGTAATCATCGGCCATTGTCCGTGTTCGATTGCTATTCTCAATAGCGCACTGGACGCGAGAGCACTTCGATGAGTCGCCGAGTTTGCGGGGTGAAACATTTCTCGCGACATATGCGCAATCGCGTGAAAGGAAATGTTTCACTTAGCAGAATCAGTGTTAATTTTCGTTGCTCGTTCGTCAACTAAGTGTGGATGTCGTGCGAGGATGCGACTGCCCGGCTGCCATTTCCACTAAATCGTCTGATTATTAAGGAGAGAATCGAATTAGCACCTGCGCTTTCTCGAACGTCCGCTAGGTGGCTGCCTTTTGAGCACCGTTGACGGGACAAATCCTCTGGACTCTGTATAGAGTATTGCTACCATTTTCATACGAATTATTTAAAAATAAATAGCTTCCTCTGATTAATGGGTTTATCTAACTTAAATAACATGAATACTTACATTAGAAATATTTCCAAAATGTTTATTTTCCTGCCTACATAAAAGATAAATTTGCATATGCATTCGAGAATGCGTCGAGAATAACAATTGCCTAAACATTGGTTCGCCCGATTTGTTTTTAATACGAACAAATGTTATGATAACAAATAATTATTACTATCAGCTACTTTCATGATACGGCACCTTCCTCGTTTCGACTGTTTTACACGTCTCGTTTCTTTTTTATTTGTTAAAAACCGAAACTATTTCGCAGCGACTACAACACATTTACCATAATTAAATCTTGGGACAAAAATACGTTATTTTTGTCCGGACCAGGTCGAAAAGTCAAAAAAGCTAAATTAATCCGGCTCTATACAGCATAAATAATGGTATTCACACGTCCCGTGGATACTCGGTCTATCAATCAAAGCAAATTATTAAGTAGATTTTTCTCTCACAATACTGCTACCTTTGAACTAACAGCTCATGCTATTATGCAATTTACACATAACATAATTTACCATCAACGAACCGTTTTTTAATTGGTCAAATATAATTAATTTTAAGTACAGTGACAATGCCCACCCTCTTGTGGTATTATATATTCTACACAGAGACACAAAAGACGGCTACCTTGAAACTGGGTAACCAATGATATGAATTAACGGGCTAATTCGTCAGACAAAATAATGTTCTATTTTACCCGAAGCATTCGAAAATAATTTTTTTTTAGAATAAATTGGTAGAAGTCACATACTAAAGTAAAACTGAAATGCGAAAGATTTAACAAGATTTAACAAGATTGCCACCCAGAGAATTAACTCTAGGTGGCAGGTGGACAAGGAAGCCATTTGGCTTATCGAGAGTCCGACCCTTTTATCTATGTGTATCCCGCCCGTCTGAGGTATGTGTCGATTTTATTTTTAAACATATTCACGCTACTAGTACCCACACAATCGGCAGGTAATCTATTCCATTCATTTACAGTCCTTTGTGAAAAAGAAAACTTTCTTATATCCAATCTACTCTGCTCCTTTGCCAATGTAAGTTCATGTCCTCTAGTCCTTCTATCTTTCTTAACTGAGAAAAAAATATTTCTATCAATATTTTCATAACCCTTCAATATTTTAAACACTTCTATCTGATCTCCTCTCAATCTCCTGGTCTCTAGTGTTGTTAAACCGCATTTTTTTAGGCGTATTTCGTAACTAAGATCCCTCAGTTTTGGTATCATTTTAGTTGCTCTCCTCTGCACTCTTTCTAGCATATCTATGTCCTTCCTGCGATATGGCCTCCACGCTTAAATACAATATTCTAAATGAGGCCTAACTATTGTTTTGTACAGCGGTATTATTAGCTCTTTTTCCTTATACGTTATGTTTCGCCTAATTAATCCAAGGATTTGATTTCCCTTTGAAGCTGCAATTCCACACTGCTCTGAAACCTTCATATCAGCACAAATAGTTAACCCCAAGTCCTTTTCTTTTACAGTAGTACTTAGTACAGTACCCCCCATTGTATATTCTACCTCTTCGTTCCCATGTCCTGTGTGGAGGCATTTACATTTCCCAAAATTGATAAGATAACGTTTAGAGCTTGTTCGTAAACTCTTATGCATTTGTGGGCACCTCTCTTTTCCTGTAAACCTATTAGAGAGTTTAACGTAATTACATTAAATGAAACACATATAATATCGTAATAAATACATTTTAATTGTGCACGTAAATACAGGCTCAGTCGTTGAAATGAAGTCATGCAATATGATGGTGAGTGTGACTTTGTGTGGCGCTACTTCTTTCAAAATCGGAATCACTTGGAGATCGGATTAGTAATTATGTTAACGACGCGTAATGGTTTTTGTGTAATGATATGAGAATAATTAAACCATATAACAAAATAATGCGTTTTATAACATGCTTTAATTTTCCGTGTTGTTGCGTAATATAGGCTATGTTTCTTACTTGCCTCTAGGCCGGAAGTTAGGTGTGGAGGGACATTAGCTGTGTCATGTGTATGGAGGGACACGAAGACAGGTAAACGTAAGACGTCTTATTTTCATAACTTGCAACGTTATGAAAAGAAGTGCAAAAAAGAACAATGCGAAACACGAAATGCACCCACCATATCATGGTGATTTTGTGCGACCGCTGTGTGGACTCGTAATTCATTTCATTATAAGTCGTGGAATACAAAGGAAGGTAGTACCAGCCACGCCTGACTGTGACGTATGGCCTAGGAGACCGACCATATGAAACTGCACAAGACATAGCGTTGTCAATGTGCCTCCAGCGGCGGTCGTCTACGTCATCACCCGGCGTCTGGAGGGCAGCGACAATGTCCGGCATATTCTTCCATCTGCTTCAATGGCCCAATTACTGCATTACGACCGTCGGCGAACAGAATGAGAAATGTTATTTCGTTTGCAAAGACAATCTGCGACGACAATTGCCGCTCGGCGTCCATGTGCAAACGATCTAATCCAATTGGGCGAGTTGGTGAGCGATAACTGGGTTGCCCGAGGGCGTTGATGCCATTTTGTCGAATGTCCACTCAGGCCAACTTTCTCGCGTGGTAACGGTCCGCTCACGTCGAAGGTGTTGTTTGCCCACGCATTACACTTAAATGTTAAATTTGTTTTAAGTGGCACATTTGGTGAGACACTGCATGAGTCTTAGCGATTCACTTTGTTATCGTTAAAGATGTCGTGCTGCGCCATTACATTTTACCATGACAACTTTGGCCACCTTTTTATTCCATTTATGGGCCTATGAGATGCTAGATACGATACTCTTTGTGGTATATCGTCTTAGATGGTGAATGACGACTACTGGGTCCCTGTTCACGATTTTGCATAATGATGTTTGTGTGTTGCACCTCTGAGCTGAGATTTCTGAGGCTTTGGGCGCTATAGAAGTGTGTGATGATGATGAAGAAGAAGATGATGAGGATGATGTTAATGCTTGTGATTATTATTATTATTATTATTAGTAGTAGTAGTAGTAGTTGTATTATATAAAATTAGTCACTCTGTGGAACGTGTCTAGCGCCGATGTAACAATATATCTATCCCTCCCTCCCGCATATCTTCCCCCTTCATGGACATCTCCACCAACTCTGTAACCTGCTGAACAATAGGAAAATCATGCATTTATAATCCATTGTTAAGTGAGCTGTGTCTTGCTATTAAGATTTTGCGACTGATCCTGTTTAACTCAGAAATTCAATATATTAAATTCTTTCAGTTGCTTATAATATGTATACATTTATATTTATACTACAACAGAATACCAGGTAGCATGCGAAACATTTAAAATGCATTGATAGGTAAGTATTTTTCTCACTTCTACAGCTCGTTTAGGATGGTGGAACATATCCAGGGAAGACAAACTGGGAACAAGTAGAAACAACAAATATAAGACACAAAACATATAGAGATGTCGCGAGAGGAAATGGGTGTTGGCGTTATTTGCGAAGGCCGTTGTAAAATACTGTTCAACTGTTCACTGATGTGGTATCAATATAATTAAATTGAACCAAATGTATCATCTAGTTTTTCCGATCTTGTGTATGTGTATATATTAACGATTTTAGTCTGCATTTTAACATTGATTACACCACAGAGAAACACACTAATGTCATCAGTATATCATTGTTAACCACTTGACAATTGGTGCATGATAAAAGTAAATCATTATAAATAACTATATCATAGTTTTTTCAACTACAGAGGCGTTGAATCTGATCATCCCTCCAATATGTTTGGCAAGGAAGGAGATAGGCTTAGGCCCAAAATATTTCCGTAACAGTGTGCAGCTGGAGGTTTCTGTTGAGCTCCAAGCGGGGTGTATAGTTTTTATCAGTTCATCAATATTTACCACATTCCGACGCCCAAGAAATGCATCGCTAGTTGGTAGATCAGTGGCCAGTGTACTGTTGGACATTTGTCACAGTGACGTTCCAGATTTTTGCCGGGGTCTCACTCAACCCTTGCATGTTGTTGAACATGACATCGAGAAATGGGGGGTGCTGTTAATTTGTTATCGATCGGAATCTTCTTCGTCAAACTGAATCTCTTTTCCCTCAAGTAGAACTGTTTTGCTTCGGTGGGTGAGAGCGTGGACGCACCCATCGGACCCGAGCCCATGGGCCTGTATTGTTGCATTTATTACCCAACAGTGCGGGGTTTGGAGGGGTTTCTAAATAAAAAAAATCCCCCTTGATACGTCTCTGTACTCCGTGATATGTAGCTGGAGTTACTGTCTGCTTATTGCTCATATTTGCAACCACGTTCAGCATATCAGGTAACTGTTCACGTTGTTCATGCAACACTAATGTGAAAATGTACTTTAATTAGTAAACACATACAAATACTATTTCAAATTATTATGTTCAAAACAGTCTACTAACAACGTGCAATTAACGTCGCACAATTAAACATTAACATCGTAACATTGACAGTGTGTATGCATTGACATGTTGATGTCACCATACACGTTGACCCAAAGCGTAGATTTTAACACGTTCCCGGAGTAGACAATTACTTGATTCAATCGTGGCTCGTTTGCCGTTCATTCACTGGTGGAGGCGATAAGAATGGACGCGAGTAGTGGTAAGCGGTTCGCCATCCCCGGAAGTGACCTAAGATCAAAGGCTTTTTCGTTTTTTATAAGTAGAATTCCTACGTTTTTTTTTCAACTATGAGCGAGCAACGTCAAAAAAGTGATTGATGGGGGTCATGAGAAAGAGGGTGTCGCCATCTACTGAATAAAGAGGAAATAAATAGGGTGAATGACGAGCTCTAGCGACTAATCAGGTACTAATTAGGGGTAATTAATTAATTAATTAATTAAGTACTAATTAGTAACAAATGAGTAGCGCAATTATCGGAGGAGAACGTTAGCAACGACAAAAAATAGTAAATAGAGACCAATTAGTATTCATTACGTGCACGGGAGGTGGGAAAGATTTTAGAGTGAAGTGACACCCCCTGGAGATCAGCGAGTTTAAAATAATGACGCGCGGGAAGGTTCTAGAACCTTCTAGAAGCTTCTAGAACGGTGCGGTGGTGGAGGTGGGGCCGCGCGGTTTAGATTACGCCTGGTGGCCTGGTTTTCACGACTCACTGGCAAATGGTGGTGTCGAATGTCAGGCTGTAGGATTTTATGTGCATTGTTTTGACGGATAAATGTTTTTCGGGGCGCGCGCTTGTAATAAGGTTCTGGCACCGATGTGTCAGTGCTGGCTGCGGCACGGAAGGCCGGATTTTTCGTGGTGCGCGCTTGTAATAAGGCTCTGGCGCTGATGTGGATATTCCCTGTCAGTGCTAGCTGCGGCACCGCTGATGGATACGCGTGCAATTGCGGTGCAATATCGGAGCTGTCAGATTGGCCTGCGCGTATTAATATAGGTGGAATTATTCGTGTGTTATTGCAGTTGGCGGTCGGCGCTGTCAGATTGGTCTGTGTGTGCGCGTATTTAGCTTGTGGTGTTCGCTGGCTTTATCGTGTGTGAGTTGGAAACACAGTTGGTGGGCGCTGATACACGTGCAATATCGTTATAGCAGCTGGGGGCCGGCGCTGTCAGATTGGCCTGTGCGCGTGTATTAAGCTTGTGGCTTGGGCGTTCGCTGGTGTTGCAACGACGAATAGGTGGAAAATATAGGCGGAATTATTCGTGTGTGATTTGGAATGCTGGTGGATGTGAAAGGAAACACGGAAACAATAAACGGTGAGAAATAAATTGTATTGGTACAATAAAATTTCATTTATCATGGCGGAGGGCCAAAGCCGTGTCGGCCCGGGGGTTGTGGCGGAAAGGCTAAATGCACGGAAGAAAAATATAGGCGGAATTATTCGTGTGTGATTTGGAATGCTGGTGGAGTGGGTCAAATGTGAAAGGAAACACGGAAACAATAAACGGTGAGAAATAAATTGTATTGGTACAATAAAATTTCATTTATCATGGTGGGGGGCCAAAGCCGTGTCGGCCCGGGGGTTGTGGCGGAAAGGCTAAATGCACGGAAAGATGTGCTGGGATGGGTGGGGCAAATGAGGGGGGTAGAATTTCAGGGGGTGGAAAAATATCCGCAAATGAGAATGGTTGTGCGAAAGTGTCTGGGAAGGGGTTGCCGGCCGCAATAACTTCTAAATCAGTGTAGCCGGGGTAGAAGTCATCGTCGAAGTTCTCTTCGAGGTGTTGCAACGACGAATAGGTGGAAAATATAGGCGGAATTATTCGTGTGTGATTTGGAATGCTGGTGGAGTGGATCAAATGTGTAGGTTCGTGTGTGAGTTGGAATGTGAAAGGAAACACGGAAACAATAAACGGTGAGAAATAAATTGTATTGGTACAATAAAATTTCATTTATTAAGAGGGGGGGTCATGGCGGAGGGCCAAAGCCGTGTCGACCCGGGGGTTGTGGCGGAAAGGCTAAATGCACGGAAAGATGTGCTGGGATGGGTGGGGCAAATGAGGGTGGGGGTTGTCGGCATATAGAAATTCTAAATCGGTGAACCCACTGTAGTCGTCATCGAAATTTTCTGCCGGCTCTTCTTCTTCTGATTCTTCTTCTTGTTCTTTTTCTCGTCGGCGCGGCTCAACGGCTAACAGGGGCTGGTGGTGGCGGCGTCGTGGCGAGGTGAATGTGATTGCGTGGGGCGCAGGTCCTATGTAGTGCACTGTCATTCCCCGCCCGATATTGTAGCGTCCATGTGCCAGACTAGGGTCGATCACGTAGATGTGTCGGCTGGGGGAAGGATTTTATTGGTTACAGATGAAGACGGAAAGGGGTCATGGGGGCGGAAAGGGGTCATGGGGGTGGACCAAAGCCGTGGTGGCGCAGTTGTTGCGCCGCTGTTTTGCGCGCGGTAACGTGTTGCGGCCTAGACACGTACGCCATAGCCTTACATAAGGGGCTGACGTCACTGTTTATATAAAGCGCTTATGTAACTGTTTGTAAGTCTTTAAAACGACCGTTAAAGGTGAAATGTGAGCAAACTAAGCGGCCTATAATAGTCAGTGGGGACTAGAGAATCTTATGGTAACTTTATATTAGGAAATAAAAGTGGCGTTCTGTTAGTGCACTAGGCTGACCGAGAGATTTTTTTCAGTTTTAGTAAACTTGTAAGAGTCGGCTGCTTTGCGGCTCGCGTGCGCTCGCTCACGGGGGCCGCGTGCGGCCGCTTATATAGGACTGGGCGGAGAACGTCTAAGTATCGTCGCTGTCGTGTTGCTACCGTTGCAGTAACTTTGTGTGTTGCAGAGCGTTGTTGATCACGTCGCCGCCTGTGAGGGTCTGGTACAGTATTGTAACACTTGTTCTGTTCTTTCTCCAGTGTTTCCTGTCTACAGCCCCTGTCTGCATCTCCTCCAGTCTTATTGTATATGGGTGAGGGACTGGTACAGTATTGTAACACTAGTTCTGTTCTTTCTCCAGTGTTTCCTGTCTAAAGCCCTTGTCTCCATCTCCTCCAGTCTTATTGTATAGGAGTGAGGGTCTGGTACAGTAATGTGACAATTGTTCTGTTCTTTCTCCAGTGTTTCCTGTCCACAGCCCCTGTATCTGTCTCCTCCAGTCTTATTGTATAGGGGTGAGGGTCTAGTACAGTATCTTAACTCTTGTTCTGTTCTTTGTCCAGTGTTTCCTGTCTACAGCCTCTGTCTCCATCTCCTACAGTCTTATTGTATAGGGGTGAGGGTCTGGTACAGTATTGCAACACTCGTTCTGTTCTTTCTCCAGTGTTTCCTGTCTACAGCCCCTGTCTCCATCTCCTGCAGTCTTATTGTATAGGGGTGAGGGTCTGGTGCAGTATTGTAACACTTGTTCTGTTCTTTCTCCAGTGTTTCCTGTCCACAGCCCCTGTCTCCATCTCTTCCATTCTTATTGTATAGGGGTGATGGTCTGGTACAGTATTGTAACACTTGTTCTGTTCTTTCTCCAGTGTTTCCTGTCTACAGCCCGTCTCCATCTCCTCCAGTCTTATTATATATGGGTGAGGGTCTGGTACAGTATTGTAACACTTGTTCTGTTCTTTCTCCAGTGTTTACAACCCTTGTCTCCATCTCATCCAGTCTTATTGTAAAGGGGTGAGGGTCTGGTACAGTATTGTAACACTTGTTCTGTTCTTTCTCCAATGTTTCCTGTCTACAGCCCCTGTCTCCATCTCCTCCAGTCTTATTTTATAGGGGTGAGGGTCTGGTACAGTATCGTAGCAATTGTTCTGTTCTTTCTCCAGTGTTTCCTGTCTACAGCCCCTGTCTCCATCTTCTCCAATCTTATTGTATAAGGGTGAGGGTCTGGTACAGTAATGTGACAATTGTTCTGTTCTTTCTCCAGTGTTTCCTGTCCACAGCACCTGTCTCCATCTCTTCCTGTCTTATTGTATAGGGGTGATGGTCTGTACAGTATTGCAACACTTGTTCTGTTCTTTCTCCAGTGTTTCCTGTCCACGACCCCTGTATCCATCTCCTCCAGTCTTATTGTATAGGAGTGAGGGTATGGTACAGTAATGTGACAATTGTTCTGTTCTTTCTCCAGTGTTTCCTGTCCACAGCCACTGTCTCCATCTCCTCCAGTCTTATTGTATAGGGGTGAGGGTCTAGTACAGTATCTTAACTCTTGTTCTGTTCTTTGTCCAGTGTTTCCTGTCTACAGCCTCTGTCTCCATCTCCTACAGTCTTATTGTATAGGGGTGAGGGTCTGGTACAGTATTGCAACCTCGTTCTGTTCTTTCTCCAGTGTTTCCTGTCTACAGCCCCTGTCTCCATCTCCTGCAGTCTTATTGTATAGGGGTGACGGTCTGGTACAGTATTGTAACACTTGTTCTGTTCTTTCTCCAGTGTTTCCTGTCCACAGCCCCTGTCTCCATCTCTTCCATTCTCATTGTATAGGGGTGAGGGTCTGGTACAGTATTGCAACCCTTGTTCTGTTCTTTCTCCAGTGTTTCCTGTCTATAGCCCGTCTCCATCTCCTCCAGTCTTATTATATATGGGTGAGGGTCTGGTACAGTATTGTAACACTTGTTCTGTTCTTTCTCCAGTGTTTCCTGCCTACAACCCTTGTCTCCATCTCCTCCAGTCTTATTGTAAAGGGGTGAGGGTCTGGTAGAGTATTGTAACACTTGTTCTGTTCTTTGGTCTGGTGCAGTATTGTAACACTTGTTCTGTTCTTTCTCCAGTGTTTCCTGTCCACAGCCCCTGTCTTCATCTCTTCCATTCTTATTGTATAGGTGTGAGGGTCTGGTACAGTATTGTAACAGTTGTTCTGTTCTTTCTCCAGTGTTTCCTGTCTACAGCCCGTCTCCATCTCCTCCAGTCTTATTATATATGGGTGAGGGTCTGGTACAGTATTGTAACACTTGTTCTGTTCTTTCTCCAGTGTTTACAACCCTTGTCTCCATCTCATCCAGTCTTATTGTAAAGGGGTGAGGGTCTGGTACAGTATTGTAACACTTGTTCTGTTCTTTCTCCAATGTTTCCTGTCTACAGACCCTGTCTCAATCTCCTCCAGTCTTATTTTATAGGGGTGAGGGTCTGGTACAGTATCGTAGCAATTGTTCCGTTCTTTCTCCAGTGTTTCCTGTCTACAGCCCCTATCTCCATCTTCTCCAATCTTATTGTATAAGGGTGAGGGTCTGGTACAGTAATGTGACAATTGTTCTGTTCTTTCTCCATTGTTTCCTGTCCACAGCACCTGTCTCCATCTCTTCCAGTCTTATTGTATAGGGGTGATGGTCTGTACAGTATTGCAACACTTGTTCTGTTCTTTCTCCAGTGTTTCCTGTCCACGGCCCCTGTATCCATCTCCTCCAGTCTTATTGTATAGGAGTGAGGGTCTGGTACAGTAATGTGACAATTGTTCTGTTCTTTCTCCAGTGTTTCCTGTCCACAGCCCCTGTCTCCATCTCCTCCAGTCTTATTGTATAGGGGTGAGGGTCTGGTACAGTATTGTAACACTTCATCTGTTCTTTCTCCAGTGTTTCCTTATTGTAAAGGGGTGAGGGTCTGGTACAGTATTGTAACACTTGTTCTGTTATTTCTCCAATGTTTCCTGTTTACAGCCCCTGTCTCCATCTCCTCCAGTCTTATTTTATAGAGGTGAGGGTCAGGTACAGTATCGTAGCACTTGTTCTGTTCTTTCTCCAGTGTTTCCTGTCTACAGCCCGCTGTAGATAGGAAACACTGGAGAAAGAACAGATGAAGTATCTCCTCCATTCTTATTGTATAGTGATGAGGGTCAAGTAGAGTATTGTAACACTTGTTCTGTTCTTTCTCCAGTGTTTGCAGTCTACAGCCTCTGTCTCCATCTCCTACAGTCTTATTGTATAGGGGTGAGGGTCTGGTACAGTAATGTGACAATTGTTCTGTTCTTTCTCCAGTGTTTTCTGTCTACCGCGTCAGTCTCCATGTCCTACAGTCTTATTGTGTAGGGGTTAGGGTCTGGTACAGTAATGTGACAATTGTTCTGTTCTTTCTCCAGTGTTTCCTTTCTACAGCCTCTGTCTCCATCTCCTACAGTCTTATTGTATAGGGGTGAAGGTCTGGTAGAGTAATGTGACAATTGTTCTGTTCTTTCTCCAGAGTTTCCTGTCTACAACCCTTGTCTCCATCTCCTCCAATCTTATTTACAGGGTGAGGGTCTGGTACAGTAATGTGACAATTGTTCTGTTCTTTCTCCAGTATTTCCTGTCCACACCCCCTGTCTCCATCTCCTCCAGTCTTATTGTATAGGGGTGAGGGTCTGGTACAGTAATG
>CM034544.1:36028159-36043159 GCA_020002185.1 Paraescarpia echinospica
CAGCACTGACGACGTACTATTGAGATACACTCTCGTATCCTGCTTTTCTTGCGGTCTGCTTCAGGCCCTCGACACAGACTCCGGATATCGTCAACTTGCCCTCGTTACCTCTGACAGCCGACGGCGTTCACTCTCGTCCGACGGGGTATATGTTAACATTTGGCAGCGGCATATATATATATATGTCTGTCATCCTACAAGATATGGTTTCAGCAGAGCGGAGACATATATAGCAGTCTGAGTCGAAACCGTCTCCTGGCGGACAAGTCTGCAATTCAAATAAACACATTGGAAATACATTGCCGAAAATTGGAAATAATATTGCAAATTCCCGTGCAATTACCTTGCTGCCTGCCTATCTGCCTTCATGCCTGCCTGCCTGCCTGCCTGCCCGCCTGCCCGCCCGCCTGCGTGTTTCTTCTTTTATTTGCGGTCGTTGGTGAACGTGTTTCCATTCGTAACGTCTAAACGTAGCGCCTCAACTGTAAACATTCAATCTTGTATCGGCCCCATCATTGCATTAACCCTTTAGACCTCAGCCGTTTTATTATGTGGTATACATGCTGTTTCTCGACTTATTTGACACTAAATATGAACGTATGCGGTGCGTACGTTCAAACATCGTTTTAAAGTGTTTTCAGAACTGTACCGAATACGGGGCCGCCGCACTATCCATTATTTTGTAGCAACTTTGGGCTGACTTTGATTGACTTGACTTAATATTATTTAAGCTGATGCGTACACTCAATGAATGTAATCACACTTTCCTTTATAGTAAACAATGCATAGACTCTCTCTCTCTCTCTCTCTCTCTCTCTCTCTCTCTCTCTCTCTCTCTCTCTCTCTCTCTCTCTTACTCTCGTCTCTCTCTCCTCTCTCTCCTCTCTCTCCCTCTCGCACGCGCACGCACGCACGCACGCACGCACTTTTGGCTCCTTAGTGATGTGAAGCGCGAAATCCGCTTCAATCCTTCTCTCAATGTTAACTGAGAAAACAATATTGCTATCAATATTATCATAACCATTCAATATTTTAAACATTTCTATCTGATCCCCTCTCAATCTCCTGGTTTCTAGTGTTGTTAAACCACATTGTTTTAGGCGTATTTCGAAACTAAGATCCCTCAGTTTTTGTATCATTTTAGACCCAATCATCTGTACTCTTTCTAGCATATATACGTCCTTCTTGCGATATGGCCTCCCCGCTTGTATACAATATTCTAAATGAGGCCTAACAATTGTTTTGTACAACGGTAGTATTAGTTCTTTTTCATTATACGCTACACAGCAGTTCGCCTAATTAATCCAAGTATTTGATTTCCCTGAGAAGCTGCAATTCCGCACTGCTCTGAAACCTTCATATCAGCTATAATGTTTAACCCTAAATCATTTTCTTTTAGAGTAGTACTTAGTACAGTACCCCATTGTATATTGTACAGCTTCGTTCCCATATCCTGTGTGGAGGCATTTATATTTCCAAAAATTGAACAACATTTGCCACTTTTCAGACCATTTGATCAACCGATCAAGATCATCTTGGTTAAATGCTTATATATCCACCACATTTAATCATTCGAAACATTTATTGTATCATTGTTAAATGTCAACACCTTGCTTTTTATATCATCGTCAAAACCGTTGATATATGTTAAGATATATATATATATATTTTTTTTTTAACGTACGTCCCAGTACTGATCCATGTGGTACACCTCTCAAAACTGATTTCCTTTTTGAAGCCTGCCCATCAACTACTACCCGTTGTCTTCTATCAATCAGCAATTTTTCTATCCAGTTAATTATACCATTTCCTATACGATGGGCTTTTAGTTAATGCAGTAATCTTTGAAGTGGCACTTTGTCGAAAGATTTCTGAAAATCTAAGTAGATGAAATCTACTGGTGTTCGCTCTTCTACCCACTAAGTGATATCTTCAAACAATCATAACATATTTGTTAAGCATGATCATTAGCAGCATACACACGGTAGTTATTTCCTTGGGTTGAAGTATAGGTTTGGCACTTAGGGTCAGTACAGGATGAAACTAATGTGGATAACATTTGTAAAACATTACCCATATTCTTGGAATGCGGCATCTGTGCCAATAAACACCGTTATAACACTGTTATGGACCAACTTTAAACTGATATTGTCACAGCCACGAGAACAGTTTCTGCTATTCACCAATATCAGTCACCGACACCACCGTCAGAAGTAAAGAAATTCGGTCACTGGCTCTGGGAGCACAGAGTCTCTATAATTTGTAACACAGTTAACGTTAGGAAAAGTAAACGTGGCAAATTGGAAAAATGTGGCGACCCGTATCGGCGATGTAAACATAAACAACATTTCAATTTATTACTTGAAACCGTTTCCCGTTTTGTGCGTTGTGTATTGTGTTCCAGTTTCAATGGGGCACTTCCAAAACGACATAGCAGTACTAGATAGATTGCATATTCTGTTTAATCTTTCAAAGCTCATTATGTTTCACTACAAGCAATATTTTCCTAAACATTTCTTGCACTCTACCGATAAAATAACTGATAGTGATTTAGAATATAAATTCCATGCGGAAACATTGTCTCTATATTTGCTTGAAAACAGCATATTCGATTAGTGTACACCAAAACTGTTCCGACACATGATACGATCGGCGCGCGCTGTACACCAGGGGTCGCCAACCTGCGGCCCGTAGGCCAAAAGCGGCACGCGGAGCTATTTAATGCGGCCCGCGGACTAAAGGTGAGATTGTTCACAATGCGGACCGCCGGGTCACATCTTCCATGGAAAAAAGATATGCTTCATAATCCCTTAAGAAATATCTTGAATATATTGAATATCAAGTAAATGCAAATGCAGAACACAATGAGCGTCATCGGGGAGACCGTGAATTACGTTCGCGCTGGCAGTTCCAATACCTTCTAGATGAGGTGACTGCGCCGTATCAAAACCTCCTATATTATTGCGAAGAACGCTAGTTGAGACGATGTACTACGCTTCCCCGCACATAAACCCTCTGAGCTGATATATTGCACTATATGTTGTTCATAGAACAGACGGGTACAGAAGTGCCGGAATTTGCAGGCCCCTAAAGGATTTGTGAGAATGTCTCGTCAGTTAGATTTTACAGTTCGTCTTCGCTTCCGAGGTCACGATGATAATGCGGGAGTCACCACGACGAAACGCAAAGCTGAGTGTCACTCCGATCTTAGGATTCGAAGTGAGGAGTTATCTTCTTTTCCAACCCGTTCCACGTGGAACTCTACGGAAGCTGAGCGGATAGCGTTCTATGAACTATAGAGCGGCTGCATAACATTTAAAGCTACCGCCACGGGGCTGTCGCTTGTACTACATTCATTTTGCGACAGAACACTTTTCTGATGTGAACAAACACGCTAAGCTTAAACTTTGTTTAAGTCTTGCGATGGCTGACAAAAATGATGAAAGTAATTATGTGTATGATTATTTATCAGGTAATATTGGAAACAGTTTATTCCTCGAACCTGTAGATGAGGAGGAACTCATAACTACAGTGAAAATGTATACCGAAAAGAAATCTTCAGAGTTTGAAGATGTAAGTGTGGACATTGTCGCGAAGGTCATTCATGTAATAAGCAAACCTCTCACGAAAATATGTAATCATTCATTTAGAACTGGTGTGTTCCCAAAACGAATGAAAATTGCCAAAGTACTACCCGTATTTAAAATTGGGACGAAAACCGACATTACAAATTATACGCCAATTTCCCTCTTGCAGCAATTTTCTAAAATCTTCGAAAAATTATTCCTTGCCAGAACAGAGAGCTTTTTAAATGCCAATAACGTATTATGTTCGAATCAGTACGGGTTCCGTGCTTATATGTCAACGTCACATGCCGTAATGGAATTAAGAGAAGAAATATAAAATACTAATGACTGTAAAAAACATGCAATCGGTGGATTAGCAAATGGTTAGATTAAAAGCTACTTTCGAACAAGAAGCAATTTGTAAACATTAACGGGTGTGTTTTGGAGGTTTTAGATGTCATATGTGGAGTTCCACAAGGGTCAATTTTAGATCCACCTTTATTTGTTCTTTACATTAATGATATATGTAGCGAATCATCGCTAGTGAAATTCTTCTTTTTACTGAAGATACGCATATATTTTGCACCGATTAGAATCTGATAGAACTGAGTGACATGTTAAATAGAGAACTTGCTTAAATTGTGCAAATGGGTTCTGCTGTAAACAAACTTGTCCAGAACGAATTAAATGTTATTCGGAAGCCGTCCACCAGATGTTGACATTAATGTGTGCTTACGTCACGATCGAATAACCAGAATATCTGTAACTAAAGTTCTTGGAGTATTTATTGATGACCAGCTAAACTGGAAACATCACATTAATATGGTTAGGGCAAAACTGTCGAAAATGGCTGCGATCTTTTACAAAGCAAGTTGTTTAATTAATCATGATGGAATGTACATATTGTATTGTTCCCTGTTCTTGCCATATATTAGCTATTGCAGAGAAATATGGGGTAACATCTATGGGTCAAACATTAGGTGCATTACTGTGCTGTAGAAACGAGTAGTTCGCCTGATCCATCTTTCCTTCCTCCGTCGCTAGGGCAGTGCGTAATGGACGGAAGACGGGGTATTACAATGTTTGTTGTTCATCTCTCACCATCTACTTGTTTGTCATTAAATTGATCAAACACGCATTTCCAGGTTCATCACGATTATGGGTGTTTTTTAAAGTAAGTAAGGAATTGTGTTTACGTTTACAACGGCACAGTCGTTAACGTCTATCTAATGTGTCGTAGCGTCTTCCGAATCTAGTCAATCCCCTCCTTCTGACAATCCCCTCCTTCTGACGAAAAATCAACGTATTTTACGCAAATCGACGTGGTAGTTAGCTAGAACTCCCTGGAGTACTAACATCCTGTTTTAACCTGTAAAACACGTATCTTAGCTCCATGGATAATTTAATGTTTTGACATCTACGCATGCGCGGATATGCCGTGGCGATGGAGGCGAATCCACACGTAAGTAGGACGTTTTGCCAAAATACAATATGGTAAAATAGCTGCCAACTTGGAAATGTCCCCAGAACAGTATACAGGCGGTGGAAAGGTTAAGCTTGTACGTGAACTTTTATACACAAGTCGCGATGTCTACTTGTCACGTGGTGACGATGTCAACTTAATCTGGGCTTTTCATTTGCCAGAGACAACAACCAGTTGAACACATAAGAACAGCGTTTTCTTGCGACGGAATGTGATGCGCCCATCTCGCCAGAACTTCTGGCTAAAGCTAGGAATCCATGCACGGATACGGCATGAGGATGCGGCATGTGTCAACACAAAGAATATAGTGCCAGGTGGAAACATAAGTAGTTCCAGCCGTAGTTAGGCGGATGAGTTTTGTTGTCCGGATGAGTTTTGTCGTCCGGATGAGTTTTGTCGTCCGGATACGGCTGCTTGAAATTGAATCGCTGCATGTAGCAATTCGAATCGTATCCGCACACGATTCGGATAGGAAATTCCCAGTAGTGACGTCACTACAGAGGTATTTCCCATTCCGCATACGTTTCCGTACGCCTTTCGGTGCATACGGAATCCTAGCTTAAACCAGTTGCTAGCTTTTATATCAACATTTTACATCAACGGAATATTACTGCCTTTTCTGGTGACATCTGCACTCTTCGTCTAGTTCATTATTAATTAACTAAATAGCCAGAGCGTGCTCGTTAGACCGCGACAGTAGATCATTATTTATTAATTGGTTCGCTTACCCGCTTTGATCGACATAAATGTAGAGATAGACTAGCTTTAGCTGTGTAGCGCCTTGGTGCAGTGGCTAGAGCTTCTGAATCTCAACCGAGATAACCCGGGTTCGAATCCTGTGCGGCGGTGTCGAACCTTGAGTAAGTTCGTTCACTCTACGTTGCTCCAGTTCAGTCAGCTGTATCAATGAGTACCTGGCTATAGATAGTTGTGGATATTTTTGTACGAATAATAGTCGCGTATTAATGGCACCGTGGCTGGATTCTTCCCAGTGAAGCCGAGATGGTGATCGATTGAACAGGTATGCCTGGGAGTAAAGTATAAAGAGCTTAGTGCAGTCCTGGGGACAGGGTACAGCACTATATAAGAAGTTACCTTTACTTTACTTTCCTTTACCAGGCTCTCCGTGTGTGGGAAGGGCATATTTTATATGTAAAAATGCCAACTTTACCTCCTTCTGGGGCTCCACAAATCAATAATTGCACCAATTGTGAGGATTCCAAAAACTCAAACTGCATTTGTTGAGTTTCCCATCATCCTCTATTTACAACCCTTGCGGCTCCCAGCAACTCCCAGAAAACCTCTATCAGCGCTCATTGAAGGTCTCAAAAAACCCCAACATTATCCTTTGAGGCACCAAAACACTTCCTACTACACCCCACTTCTGCACACAAAAACCACCAACTGCACCAACCCCCCGAGTTTCCCAAACATACATACAACAGAACCGCACTTGATACTCCCAGCAGAACTATTTTGCTTCAATCAACCCATCGCACAGCTGCATAGGATATGGCTAATGACAAATGTGTCCACTGTCAGAAACCGGACAATACGTGTATCGGTCGAGCGCCTACCAGCATTGTCATGCATTAGTAATAACGGCGTGTCCTCTGAAACCAGCAGCAGTTCTGGGATACGCAAACGTACCTTGTCGGTAAATGAAGACGTCGGTGTAAGCAAATCTGCTCGGCTATTAACACGTTGATCTAAATAAACACCGTAAATGTAGATGATAAAGATATTATATAGGTACGTATGTACTGAGGGAAGTGACATATGTAGAGGCACATAACTAATGAGAGAGTGATGGAGAGAGGAAAGGAGACAGGGTGAAAGGGAGGATCGGGCAAGGATTGAGGGAGGGGATGGGAGACGGAAAGAACGGGCAGATCACAGAGAGAAAGCGGATGACATGGAGAGGGGAGAGGGAGCGATGGAATGGTTGATTGATTGATAGAGGGAGTGGTGGATTGAGGGACGAAGTAATGGAGGCAGGAGGCAGGGAGGTGGGGAGGGGAGGAAGGGATTGAGGGAGCGGAAAGGTGAGAGACACCCACCGACGTATGTTAGAGAGAGGATATGACAGAGGGAGAATGGGAGAGGGAGATATATAGAGGGGAAGAGATGGAGAGAGGGAGAAAGGGAGAGAGATAGAGGGAGAGAGAGAGTGCGAAGGAGGAAAGGAGAGCAGCGAAAGAGAGAGAGAGTGAGAGGGTGGATAAAGAGAGAGGAGGAGGCATAGGAGTGTGGGAGTGGGGGAGAGAATAGAGAAAGAATGGAGAAGGAAAATTTAGGGACAAACATGTAGAGGGGAATGGGAGAATAAAACTTGGACGAGGGGTGGGAGGCACAGGTTATTTATCAAGTCATACACTAATAATTTGTGACGTGAATAACTGGTACATTTAGGTACGGTATATCTACTTGTATTAGTCTATATCGCAATAGATTGTGTCTGCTTTCATCATGTGTGTGTGTGTGTGTGTGCGTGTGCGTGTGCGTGTGCGTGTTCGCGTGTGTGTGTAACAAGTCACTTTAACTAACTAATTCCGATATGCACAAATCCTTTGTGTGAAGCAGTGGTATTGATTGACAACAGTCGCAGGTGACATGCATGTCGTTGTTATGATAAACACAACATAAACTAATATGACTACTCTACATTGATTATGTTGTATGTTTGTCATAGACGGAATAGCAGCTAAAGGGACGGTTCGTTCTTGTGTCTCATTCACTGTCCGTTGCAACGATGTAAAGTTGCCTACGCTTGTAATGTAATGGAGCTGTGATTGTGTGAGAGAAGACCGCGAGGATGACGTTCCTTTCCCCGAAGAGGCTGACGTTTGTTCGGACATATCTCTCAGCTGCGTTTCTGCTGCCGGCCATACTTCTGGCTCTCTGTACCACGACTAGCGACGTCAACGGACAAGGTGAGTTAACACTACACTTGCATAGTGGAGCGCCGTTTTGTAGTAGGTAGAACACCAGACTCTCAATCGGACAAATCCGGGTTCGAATTGTATTGCCGCCCTTTCGAAGCTTGTGTAATATCGTTCATTTCGCGTTTCCTGAGTTCATGCATTTTAGTAACGCAACACACGGTTGCATGTATAATAAAAACGTCTTCTTCCCCTTGCTCCCTTGCGGTGTGGGGGTCAACGTCACTTGGTAGCTTCGTCTACGTTTCTTGTCACTTCTTTCCACCTCTCTCTCTCTCTCTCTCTCCCTCTCTCTCTCTCTCTCTCTCTCTCTCTCGTCCGCAATGGCCATCCATTCTTGGCTTTTCACGCCAGCCTTCCCCAGGTCTCGTTTTTATGATGTCATTCCATCTCAGCCTTGGTCTTCCTCTCCTTCGTCTGCCACCCTCTTCTACTTTCCATGCTCTTTTCGGCAGTCTGGCATCACCCTTTCTATGTACATGTCCCGCCCATCTCATTCTGTTACCAGCTACTTTCATCTTTAGGTGTTTTGCATTCCAACCTCCTCTCTCAATTCCTTCTATCTTCTCGCGTTACTGTACACTTCCCTGCCTGGGTCCTACTTGCACCCAAGATTTGTCCGATGTTTTTACTTCGACTCTCACTACCGCTGCTGTTTCCTTGTACATTTCCTTCACCGTTCATGCTTTTGCTTTTCCAACCGCCATCCTTCTCATGACTGCAAATGCGATTTATCTCGACACGGTGTCAAATGCCTTTTTCAGTTCTACAAAACCAAATTATACATCCTTTTTATATTCTCTCTTCTTCTCGATAATTTGTCTCGATAGTTCATCCACTCCTACCGCCTTTCCTGTTTTCATCTTCTTTACTGCTTTCTCCACCTCTTCTTCTGTTATTGTCCTCACCTCCAGCTCTCTCCTTACAGTATGATATATATCGATCTCATATTCTTCCTCCGGATTTAGTACTTTCTTGAAATACTCCTCCCAAACACCCAGCACTTGTTTTGCTCCAGTGACCAGTGTCCTGTTGCTTCTCTTCATTGCTGATGTTCGTGTAGTAACATTGCTGTCTGTGTCTCTATCCATGGCAAGTTTGAAGATCAGTTTTTTCCCTCCATCTTCTTCAATCCTGTCACATAATTCCTGCTTTTTCCACACACTTCAGTGCCTCCTTTTATCTTGTATTGCTTGTTCAACTGCCACTGTTCAATCTTCTTTCGACTTTGTGTGGGCTTTCCTTGTGTGCTTTTCACTTTGATTCCACATCCTCCCTTTGTAAACTGAACTCCCTTTCTACTTCGGTTTTGTATTGGGCCATCACCTCTCTTTCACATTTCCACCATTTGATTTCCCGTCTTTGTTTCTTCCTTCCCTGTATGCACATTCCTATCCACATTTCATAAACCAATTTTGTCTGTTGGCTCGTTGTGTGCTCTCCTACCAGAAATGTGTAGTCCCTTACCTTGATCAACTGACTGCTTCTATCAATCAGCAGATATGTTATGTTGTTTCCACTTTTGTATGTGACATTGTGTTTTTTCTTCTTCTGAAAGAAGGAGTTTACCACCAGTAGCCGATTTCTGCTTAGCATCTCGACTAGATCTTGGCCCTCTCTGTTTCTCGTTCCATATTCGTATTTTCCTAAGTTCTACTCACTGTTCTGTCTCTTTCCCACCTGTGCATTTAGATCACCTGCCACAATCAACATTGTATCCGGCTCCATATGCCCAAAACGTTCTTACATGTTGTTTTGGAATGCATCCTTGTCTTCTTAGAGTCCTTACTGTCTGTGGTGCGTAGCCCGACAGTATGCACATCATCTCTCCTCCAACTAAGATCCACACTGCAATTATCCTGCCTTCCTATCGTTCCACCCTGGTGACAATATTGCTGTATTCCTCCTTCAGAATCACTCTCACTCCATTCGTCCTTCCATCTCCCCCTGCATGCAGCATCTTAAACCCTTCTCCCAGATCCACTGCCCGGTCCCCTTTTCACTTAGTTTCTTGTGCCCCCATCACTGACAGTTGCCGCCTCTTCATTAGCTCCACCACCTCCTCTCGTTTCCCCTCCATCCCACATTGAGTGTGGCAAACCGGACGTCCCACGAGAGTCGATGCCGGCTGTTCGACCCTCCAGGTCGTCGCTGATTTCTCGCTGGTGCCTGGGTCCCAGCGCGTCGGTTTCCTTTCACGCGGTAGCCAATCTCGTAATTACTAAGTGACATAGCATACAATTAAGGTCATTTACTCGAGCCACATGGCGCTGCCCATGCTGATGCTGACCCATGTGGTGGGTTTGTCTTCCAGGTTTTCCTTCCCGTACTTCAATGTCTTCCATGACTAGTGGACTTGGTCTGTCTGCCCATGGTTTGAAGTCACAGTTTTTCTTCTCCTAGACCCACTGCCTGTCAAGGCTAATGGGTTGGGTCTACCCAGGTTTTAAGTCATAGTTGTCCTTCTCCTAAATACCTAGCATGTTAGCCTGCAACCGTAAGGTGCCCAGTTACCGCAGTGTACCACAAGGATGCCATGCTAGAGTCTTGTCTATGGAGAGGCTATGTACCAGCAGGGGAGGCTTGCGCACTCATATCCTTTTTCGCCCCTGTGAGGGGGCTAGCTGGCGGTCGGAGCTGAAAGCGAGAGCAAGAAGCGCATGCACTACAAGCTACTCCCTACACTGCGACACTAGACGCATCACACAGACCTGTGCTCACACCGCACTGCTGCTCACGCCACATGGGTGCGTGTATCGTGGTAGATATAGATATATTTTAGTATTCTTTGCGCAGGAATTATTGAATGACTTAATACACACGCGATGGCGATACAAAACATCTGCCAAAGTTGAAGTTTAAAATACCTTGAATAGTTACAAAATATGTGTAGCCTGTGCACACAGTGAAGGAAGCAGCCACAAAACTAACTACAATAAGTAGGATGATGTATAATTTATAGGTAACGATCGGAAACTAGCCTACTATCGGTAATATTGGGCGTTCGGTCGCACGAGCAATGATTTATGTTACTTTGACATGACAGCCAATCCACCGGTCCATTGTCATCTATTATTTACAGTCACACAGAGACGAACACACTGACAGTGTGGGTGTGCTTGTGTGTGTGTCTGTGTGTGTGTATGTGTGTACGTGTGTACGTGTGTATGTGTGTATGTAAGTGCTTATAAAATTCGCAACTTACGCAAGTCGCCGAAGAATATACAAGGCCAAAGTAGGGTTGAATCCCAAACCCCGTAGACCCCGATGTGACGAAACACCAGACAAATCAAGCACATACCATACGGGTTCAGTTGGCAAGTCAAACGAGGATCTGACGCAGATCAGGGCCAGGCTACTGTACAACTGCCGGGTGGCAAAGAGGAAGAAACTGATCAATGACTGTTTGTCGTCCGACGGGAATATCCTTATTAAGAACAATGTCAACAAAGTGATTGTTGTCAAATCTGTCAATGAACTGAATGACAATACCAAATAAGGTATAATGAAATTAGCACAGCTCCAGTGCTTTTGTACTTGTATACACTAAGCTGTGACTGTCTACAGTAAGTTTGTACTTGTATACATTAAGCTATGACTATCTACAGTAAGTTTGTACTTGTATACACTAAGCTGTGACTGTCTACAGTAAGTTCACCACATACTATGTTATACTGCTATGTTTTTATTATTGCACAATTTGTTTCTTTCCACAGTGCTTACATGGATTCAATGTGTATGTTTCTTCAAGCTTAGTTAAATGATGCCTATACATTGTTATATATGTTAGAATTATGCTAACAAGCATTCTTCCTTAAATTGTATTATATGTTCTTGTGTTTACCATACCAAATGTGTACCTTATTTGCAAACTAATGATGTGAAGCTGGTGACTGGCAATGCACTAAATGCATTTCTTCTATTCTGCCATTTAATCACTTTGAAAATGACTATGAACTTCTCAATGCCATCGCTAATGACTGGTTTGATCTTAATAGTATATCGTCTTGTGAGTTACAAAATAAGTTATTTAATCCTATTGATTTAAATAATAATAGCCATAATTTGCCTTTATATAATAATGATCCAGATCTACAATATATTAATAATGTGTACGCAACTGTACTAAATAACTGTGACTATTTTGTTGAAGACACTTTTATTAAGAAATTTTCTCAATTGTCACAAATGAACAACATGTTTTCCTTACTGCACACTAATATTCGAAGTATTGGCAAGCATTTACATGAATTAGACCAATATATCCAGGTACTAGATCATAAGTTATATGTTATTGGTGTTAGTGAAACATGGTGTCAAGACTACCATGTCAACTGTTGTGGATTACCAGGATACAAAGCAGAACATATTTATAGGAATACTAAAACAGGTGGTAGTCTCGCATTGTATGTTAAAGATAATATTGCATACCATACTAGATTATACATTACTAAATTAAATGAATTCATAGAATGTCAGTTCACAGAGATTCATAAAGATAGCACTGCATATGGTAAATATATTGTAGTTGGTGTTATATACAGACCACCAAACAATGATATAAATACTTTTATTGATGAAGTGTCTAATATACTAGACACTCTCAACAATGAGACAAATTATGTTATATCATGGGAGACTTTAATAATAATCTTTTCAATTCTGAAGAACATGTTCCAACATACAATTTTTTAAACCTGATGTTTTTGCATTCTTATATTCCATTAATAAATAAACCAACACGAGTAATTAATCAATCAGCATAAAAATATGTTCCAAGGCATTATGTACACAGACGTATCTGACCACTTCCCAGTATTTCTCATTGATAATAATTGTAAATTAACCAATTATTCTAAATATATAACAAACAGAAACTTGTCGAGGGCAAACATGGATAAATTGTATAATAACATGCAGAACATTGATTGGGAAATTATAATATCCATAAATAATTGTCAAACAGCCTACTCAATATTTTATAAACTACTACTTCGAGAATATAACGATTGCTTTCCATTAAAAACAGTCAAACTTAATTACAAGCTAACTACTGGTTTAAACAACTCAATAAAATAGAAGAATAGTCTATATATTAAATAAATAAGACAATATACAATATATAATGAAACTAAATATAAAGTTTACAAAAGTAAATTGAATGGTTTACTACTAAATAAACATAACCTTAAAAAGTATTGGTCCCTTTTAAAAGAAATAATAAATAATTTTGTCTGTGTTATGTTTTCATGTTTATGAAACCATAACACAGACAAAATTAATTATTAACAAATTTGAAACATCAGATAAAAAAACATATAAGTTAAAGTAGTAATAATTTCTATATCAATGTAAACCAAACAGATCCAATGTCGTGCATAAAAACACAGTAATATGAAAAGAATATATCTTGAACCGGTAACTGAAAATGAGGTATCAGTAATACTAAACTCTCTAAAAGCATCGTCTCCTGGTTGGGATGACATTTCCTCTAAAGTATTAAAATAAATATATAATAGTTTTATTAAGCCATTGATATACTTATATAACTTATCTATAAATACTGGAATATTCCCAGACGAATTAAAAATAGCAAAACCTATTTACAAAGCCAAAGAATAAACTTATTGATTAACTACCGGCCAATTTCAATATTACCTACTTTTTCTAAAATATTGGAAAGAATAATGTATAACAGATTGTCAAATTTTATTAATAAGCATAATATTTTGTATAAATATCAGTTTGGTTTTCGAAAAAATCTCTCTACTAACATGGCACTTATAACCATTGTACACAAAATATCAGAAGCCTTACAAAACAAAAAAATGTGCTAGGGGTGTTCTTAGATTTATCTAAGGCATTCGATACAGTTGACCATGGAATACTGTGTCAGAAACTCCAATGTTATGGTACCCGTAGCTTAGCCAATGATTGGATTAAAAATTATTTATTTAATAGAAGTCAATATGTGTATTACAATAGCACTAGCTCCACGAAACAAACTATTACTTGTGGTGTACCGCAAGGTTCCATCCTGGGGCCACTGCTTTTTCTTTTATATATATCAATGATATTGCTAGTGTCTCAGATATTCTTTTTTCCATATTATATGCTGGTGACACTAGTCTGTTTATAAATGGATATCATTTGGATGATATAACTAACAAAATGAACCTTGAATAAAAAAATATATAATTTGGCTAAATGCCAACAAACTATCTTTAAACATTGATAAGACCCAATACATAATATTCCAACACTTAAAATTAATAATAATGCTATTAAACTAGTATCTTCTACGACATTTCTTGTGTGACTATTGATAGCAAACTCAACTGGGCTGAACACATTAACAAAGTTAAATGTAAACATTCTAAAGGTGTTGACATTCTCAACAAAGCCAAAATATTAATAACTAGATCATGTTTGGTCACCTTGTATTACTCATTTTTATTCCCTCTCTTGACGAAGTATTGAAGTATGGGGAGGTGGATTTGACTCATATTGTTCAAGTATTATTAAGATTCAAAAGAAAGTAGTGAGAATGCTTGTCTCAGCTAATATATTAGCTCATAAAAACCTATCTTTAAATTACTAAATATCTTAACTTTTAGACAATTGTATTGATATTCAATACAAATATTTATTTATAAATACAAGATGGGTCTTTTACCAACAATATTTGAAAATATGTTTACACTTAATCAAGATGTCCATAGGTATAACACAAGACAATCTGCATAAATTCATATACCCAAGGCTACTTTAGAAATAAGACTTCGTGCTATAAGAAATAAGGGTGCTATTATTTGGAATCATTTCAGCACAAGACTTACGTTTACGACTTACTCAATAATTAGTTACAAATGTATACCTATGCAATTTATTTTATACAATGATGTTAATATATAACATAATTTTCAATCTCGATTATATATTCTTCAATTGCAAGCTTTTTTTTCCTCAATATAATGATATTTACATTTAAATATACCAAAGGGAGTAT
>CM034544.1:36048159-36085963 GCA_020002185.1 Paraescarpia echinospica
TTAATGAAGAATTATGGTGTTAATTTATTTACAAAATGGAACTCTGAGGAAGAAGCGTAGTAAGTATAAATAATGTAATCATTGTTCATTAAAATATAATTGCATATAAGTTTAGTATATTAATGTGTATATCACAATATTACTGTTTAACGAAAATATGCATTTTATTTCATTATTTACACGAAACAATTATTGTACGACCAAAATGCCAAATACGTTATGTGTCTGACTGTACGCGTAACGTATGAGACAGTGGTGTGAACGTGTGTACAAATAGTCTCCAAACAGTAACTGCAGGGTTAATGCTTCCCAGAAAAGTCATGATGGTATTCCAATGAACTGGCCTGGTAGACACTAAAATGTACGCGTTTTGGGCAGTCGAGAAGAGTGGATACCGCGCCATAATATCAGAACATACTGTCTCAGTGTTAATGAAACTATAGCGTCAACGTTGTGTTCAGAAACATGGTGACCATCCGATGATCAGATGTCAGCAAGGGTACGTTGACAGGTGTATTAATGGGGTTATTCGTTGAAGCTGTCACGTTGTGTTTGCAGAAGAAATTGCGCTGGTTGCTGTGGACGAGACGAATGACTTCATGTACTGGTATGACCGAGGAACACTCTCCGTCACACGCTCAAGTCTCGACGGAACGGGACCACAAAACATTCCTGTCGCTAGTCAGTATACAAGTTTTATTAAATCAATACGCTCTTTTGAAGAAATAAACTGATATCTCCGTTGTTTCTCTAATTTGTCATGCGTTTCAAAAGTAAATTGCCCAATTTGGAGCTGAGTTTTCAACGTATTCCAGTACCATTTTCAGTAATTCCCACCGTGTGTTAACACTGTTAAAAATGTTTATGTTAGATTTAAGAAGTATTGCAATAGATAAGTTGATGTGTGCCCAATAATGTACTCATCATTTTTGAAGTCAGCTAGATGTTTTCGTGGACAGGAGCGAAGGGCAAAATTAATAACCTGCTAATGACCCGTTCAGGCACAACTCCACCCCTCTTCCCCGTGCTGCAGACCGGGCAACTGTCTCACAGGCCGACGGGGGTCTGGCGGACTAAGAGATGAGATGGGTGCCACCTAGTCTATATAGCCATCGAATGCACAAACAAAAACCACAACAATCACATCAGATCGGCCTAGGCCCGGGTCAACAAAGGCCACGCTGCCCACTGGAATCTTGGATGAGAGAGCAAGTTCAGCAACAGGAGGAACGCAACTGAAAATTGCGGGAAACGGCGTTTCCATTGGGACATGGCGCGTCTGAATCTTACAAGTCATGGGAATTTTTATAAAGACTAAGGCACGAAATAAAACGGCCATAGTTGGCCTTGCTGAAACAAAATGGACATGCGAAGGAGACACAACACACCAACATAATAAGGCTACAGTGTATGGTCCACTGGCAAATCATCACCACTGCGTAACGTTTATAGTAAGAAAATAAATCACTGATTACCTCACGCCAATAAGCAGCAGAAATATATCAATAAGAACCGTAGCAAAAAAATTATATCTCTGTAACGCAGCAGAACAACACTATTAATGTCACTCTTGGAAATGCGAAAAATGACCTCATTAACGAGGTGTCCATATTAGCCGGACTAATTTCCCATACATAGTTGTGACTACCATAGGGTGGCCTTAATTGTCAGGTGGTTGTATTGCCGAGTTAAACGTCAAGCGAGGTTCAACTGTGTATGTCTACACTCCAACAACATCGCACAGTGGCGAAGAAACTGAGACATTCTACGAAACACTCGAAGATACGATCACAAAAACACAGACGAAATAATATCACCATGACAACCGACGATTGGAACGCAAAGATAGGGGAATAGGCTTATGACAATTAGGCAGGATCAATAAGCAAATTCGGATATGGGAACACAAACGTCAGTGGGGATACTGTTGCTATTATTCACGCGCAGTAAGGACTTTATCGAAACAAATGTATTTTATTGACATACGAGATCCAGGAGTTCACTATATCATTCTCATGATGGGAAAACCCACCAACCGCATCAATTACATATTGAAACCTCAACAATTTTAGCCAATTATCAACAAGGCTAATACAATAATTTTCCTGGTGCCGATATAGGAAGTGACGTGATCAAGTCACATATCTGGGTAAAGTGCTTTCAGTGCCTCTTGCGTCTACAGACGCGGACGTAAGTCTAAGTAATAATAACAATTATTAGCATAGAACGTTCGTGACACGAGTAACAATCGACTTATTCTAATACGTTGGCATTATCAACGGCTTAGATAACTACTGATGTGCCTCTCTTCATGTTTTCAGATCAGATATCGGTTGGTGGATTAGCCATCCATCGTGAATCTGGCAAATTGTACTTCACTGACTTTGAAAGAAAAAGTGTAGATACAATCGACTGGGATGAAAATACGAAGGAGATGATATGGTCAAGTAATTCGCCAACTACTTGCATTGCCATTGATCAACAAAGAAGGTAATAATGACAATTGCTATATATATATATATATATATATATATGCATTTATATATATATATGCATTATATAATATATATGTACAGTCATACATATATATATATATATATATATGTATATGTATATATATATATATCAGATATGGTCAATAATTCCGTTACTCTTTGCATTGCCATTGATCAACAAAGAAGGTAATAATGTATACTATATATATATATATATATATATATGAATGTGTTTGTGTGACTGTTGGCAGCAATATAAATATATATACATATATATATATATATATATATATGTGTGTGTGTGTGTGTGTGTGTGTGTGTGTGTGTGTGTGTGTGTGTGTATGTGTGTGTGTGTGTGTGCTTGTGGGTGTATGTGTGTGTGTTACAAAAATATGTTGAATATCTACTATATATATATATATATATATATATATATATACATTATAGACCCAATTTATATTGTTGTGTTCATCAATATTTTCATAGCCATTCAGTTTTTGAAACACTTCTGTCTGATCTCCTCTCAATCTCCTGGTCTCTAGTGTTGTTAAACCACATTCTTTTAGGTGAATTTCATAACTAAGATCCCTCAGTTGTGGTATCATTTTCGTCGCTTTCCTCTGTACTCTTTTTAGCATATCTATGTCCTTCTTGCGATGTGGTCACCACGCTTGTATATACTATTCCAAATGAGGCCTCACTATTGTTTTGTACAAAGGTATTATTAGTTATTTTTCCTATACCGATTTCCAGTTTGACGCCTCTCCTTCAACTACTACACGTTGTCTTCTGTCAATCAGCCATTTTTCTATCCAGTTTATTATACCATTTCTTATGCCATGGGCCTTTAGTTTGTGTGAGTGTGTGTGTACGCATATGTGTGATGGCAAATATATGTATATATATATATTCTAGTCTCAACTTAGTTTCGTGTGTTCATCCAGTCGTGTGACACATATTCTCTTTGTTTCATCTATGCAAGTGGTGTTGCAGCTCGTGTACTTTTTGGTGCATATAGTCTGTCTTCTTATTGTTTCTTTATAACGATGTTTGTTGCATCATCTGTTTCAATTTTGCTAATTCTTTGGCGTGTGGTATCGTGAATATGTCGTTGTCTTTGTCTTTGTTGTTGCTCTTTCCTTTTCTTATGGCCACCTTGGATACACGCACTGCTGTGTGTCGTTGGTGAAGCATTCGTCCTCTTATGCTACAAAATCGGTGCATATGTCCAGTTAGATGCGGAAAGGTTTCGAACTAAACAAGAAGGAGAAGGTCCGCGAGCGGGTGTACACCGGCATGCATATGTGGTATGGAGACATTGACGCAGACAGTGTAATAAAAAGAAGCTGCACTTTTACACAATCTTGGATAGAAAAAGAATGATTGTCATGGGGGAAGGGATACAGTGCGGCCTGATGGGAAGATTGGCTGGCTGGGTGCATGATGAAAGCAAGCGGATAACTGAAGCGGACAGATTCGAAAAACTTCGAGGATGTAGGAAAATGGGAAGGCCGCATACTACTTCTCGAATACAGTGGAATAGGAATATTAAATATAGGAATAAGAAAGATGGGGAGACGTGACAGCAAGCATGAAGCAGTGGAGAGCAATGACTAAAATATGTATAAAACAATATAGCTGTCATTCGCCACTGAATAACTATGGAACGTTGTTAAGGCCATGATTCTATCACCCTACATGCAGGATACATGACATTTTGCATTGCATTGTGGAAATGCCATCATGTGTGATGTCCTCGTACTATTCCAAATACCTAGTCATATTGCATGTCTGTTGTTTGATCATTCACATTGTAGTTCTATCATTCTGTTTCTATTCACTACAACACTGTTTACCCAAATTCGTTTGTTCAAAGAGGTTTGTCATATAAGTTTACTAAACTAGTTTTGGTCAAATGCGTTTTGTTCAAATACGTACAAGTTTAAACCTTTCGAGCTGGTGGCGCCCCTAGCGAACTGCGCCAACTCGCAAATACTGGAGTGTCCTATGGATCGTTTATATATATAATAATTAGACAAGCGGAGTTTCTTGACATGCACACAATTATATGATAAAACAATCACCAAATATATGAAATTGACAAAAAATAGCCGCAAGGTTCCCCGTGCTCCCGGGTCCGGGCAGCCGCGAGCGACCATGCTGGATTGCCGAATGAACGTACGTTTTAGATATGTTACGTAGTCTATGAATCAACGTAAATCGTGATACTTAAATAAACCGTTGTCATTGCCATAATTCGTAATGTTTTTAGTCAGCGAACACAGTGCAACATATTGCTGAAGAATATATTACAATGGCAACAGAATAGGTCGCTAATCTGGTATGGAGAGTGTCATAACTCGTTGGTTTTGGTCTACATTATTATGTTTTGGATAGTCGGTTCCATCCTCACTCTGTGTTTTTTCTTGTTTCTTTCAATCAATGTCATCAATTGTATCATCAAGTTTACGTAGATGACACACATATCTATATTTCTTTGGCTACGCCGGATACAAGTCACTCCCTAAATCAACTCAGTGATTGTCTCCAATATGTTTTCTTATGGATATCTGACAACAAATTAAAGTTAAATGCACACACAACTGAATTTATCATCATTGGTACTCCAACGCAGCGTGGTAAAATTGACGAATATTTCCCAGCAGACATCCTAAGTCAAAATATCACATCACCAGCCTCAGTACGGAATCTACCTATAGGAGTAACCAATGATCACGACTTCAATCATAGACAACATATAACACAAACGTGTCGATGCTGTTTTTATCATATCCGTGATCTTCGCCGCATTCGCTGATATTTGTCGATTTCTGTCACTAAGACTATCGCAAGAGCTCTTGTTAGCAGCAGACTTAAATAGTGTAATTCCATCCTTCGTAATATTCTATTAAGGATATTGCAAAACGTCAACGTGTCCAGTATTGTTTGACAAGGTAAGTTACACAATCTCCTCGTTTCTCCTGCTCAGTGTCCCTTCTAAAATTTCTGCATTAGCTCCCCGTGATAATGCGATAGCGTTATGTTTGTGATCTGTACAATCACCTACCAAGCCCTATCATCGAAACGACCTACTTATTGACACCCAATGCTCACCCCAGCTAGACAGCACAGACAACTTCGGTCGTCTAGTTCAAAGTTACTACATGTTCCCAAAGACAAAGTCTCGACCTTTATCATTTTAACGCGCCGACTATATGGAATTCGCTTCCGGTCAGTGATAATGTGTATGATATCTTACATATACACATAAACATCACCCGGAAAAATTTAACGCCCGGATTAATGTAAGCGATACCGGTACTGACAGTAGCGGCATCCTCGCGCGCCAGGGGTCGCTGTTGCTGATTACGTCAGTGCCAGCCAGCAGTAACCCCTGACTGATCACTTTGCGAAACTCTGAATGTAAGCTCAGCCTATGAAATCGCTCACTAGATCAGTGAATGTCGGCAGGTCAGGTGGTCATAATAAAACTAATTTCAACCAACCGTGGCTCGTGTTACATGCAATGTTTAGGAAGTAGAAGCAATTATTCGAATACACAATACCGCTCAGCTGCTCAAGCTCGTCGTTTAGTCGTCTTCAAATAATTGGGGCGGGTATTTGCGCTGTCCTCACGAGTGATGCAGTCGCGAATGGCGAAGTCAATTATCAGTTTGACTCAGCTAATTTCCGCACTTCGCGTAGGAGATCAGCCAGGGCTAGTTTTGCATGTCAAACAGCCCTGGCTTGCGAGGATGAGTAGCGGCCAAGACGCAGATCTCAGTTGCCGATTCGGTTGACGTCGGTTCAGTAACTCCGCGAAACAACTCGGTGCCAGGCCATACATCACAGAGTACACAAACACAAGCACTTTATATGTTGGGCGCGCACAGATAGGTAACCAATGCAGGTGCTGCAGCACTGGAGTGACGTGGTCGTACTTCCTCGTACGGCGAACGAGGCGGGCTGCGCAGTTTTGCACATGTTGCAAATGCTGCAACGTCGTCTGCGGAAGGCCATAGAGTAATTAATTTGCATAATCGAGGCGTGAAGGCAAGAGCGCGTGCACCAGGGTTATGCACGCATCATCAGTGATGATTAGCCGAATTTGTCCAGTGTTGCGAATCTGGTGGTAGCACGACTTTGCTATCTGTGCAACCTGTGCTTCAATAGCTAGAACGCTGTCTAGTATCATTGCTCGTAGGTTGCGTACGGATGACTTCGGCATAACACGATGTCCGTCAATTGTCACGGAAATATCGGAGGGTAAGTCGTTTCATTGTTTTGAGGTGAGGATTCGTTCAATCCAGTCGGTCACCTCCGCTACACATTACTCAATATTCATTGCTGCTGCAGTGATGGGTTGATCGTGCTCCACTGTCATGTAAATGTGCGCGTCATCCGCATAACAATAGCATTATATGCCGTGTCGTGCAACGATATCGCTGATAGATCTTGTGTATATGCAGTATAATTTTGGCCCAAGTACAGACCCTTGTGGGACGTCACATTTCTTAGCACATCCACCCATTTGTTGACGACTTTCGCCTAGCACACGAATACATGAATGCTTAATTATTTGGTTTTGTTGCGCCACTAAGCTCGGATTGTCTGTAATCTATTATTATTATTAAAATATGTAAACCATTGTTTAAACATTTCTAAGTAGATTTATTGATTATTTATATATAATAATAATGTTTTAGCGAACATTTATTTTTTATTTCATTTATAGTAAACAAAATCATCGATCGCCTTTAGAGGTACTACAAGTTGATACACAGTCACCAAAAATATCGCATAACCTTTCAACAACGTAATCATAAGACATATGATGATTTATTGAGGGGGGAAGAAAGGACTGGACCAACAAATTAATAAAGCATGTGTTGATACATACACGCAGGTGAATCACATCACACTGATGAGAACCCTACATTTATTTCCCTACCATTAACGTTATTGTTTAAATATATATTTGCAATAATTATTATTATGACCTGTAGGCCTTGGTGGGTGGTTTATGTGGTATATTAAGGTGTTATATGCCATCCATTTGATGTTGAAGTCATTTGTCTCTCATGTGAGCGATGCTAGTAGTTACTCAATAGTTCATTGTAGTGTTGGTGGTGGCCAGAAAACGTAATGCTCTATGGCTACATGCCAAAGTACATGTCGCATGGTTATTGTGTCGTGCAGTAGAATGGCGGTCATATATCCAATAGTGCACCTATTTCGGCAAGATATGAGCTAATATGTCAACAACTGTCTATCCTTCCTACACACCGCAATTGTTGTTCAAAGTCTTTTATATATTTGTTCGAGGGTCGGGAGGTTACATTGGTATAACTTAGCAAATTCAATCTTTACAAAGTTAGACTATATATTATGTTCTATATGAGCAAACGTTATTCAGCAAACGAGTATGAGTAAACGGCATTCTAGTGAATATATACCGGATTAGATAACTAAATTGTGAATGCTAGAATAACAACCACGCAAAATAACCTTTTCTGGGGGTTAAAAGAAGAACATCCCACATAATGCTTTTGCACAATGCAATGCAAAATGGCATGTAATATTGCATGAAGCATGATGGAATTATGGCACTAATATCGTTCCATATATAACAGCGAAATAGAAGGAAGAACA
Organism: Paraescarpia echinospica; assembly: GCA_020002185.1. Taxonomy (NCBI): domain Eukaryota; kingdom Metazoa; phylum Annelida; class Polychaeta; order Sabellida; family Siboglinidae; genus Paraescarpia; species Paraescarpia echinospica. The sequence goes on from CM034544.1 coordinate 36,056,307, forward strand.
TTGCACATAGACCGAATACGCTGCCCGACTGGGAGCGACGTTTCCTGTAAAACTGTCGTATATTACGCAACTTTTGTTGCTGTGATAACATTTTAGAATTTGTTCAAAAACGGTTGTACAGGTCAAAACAAAACACGACTCGAATTTTATTAAGTTGTTGGCCATAATACAGTTCACGCCTGTTCAGCTTTCAGCCGACCACACGCACGACTCGCAACAAAGATTTAGCAATTTGCGCAGATAACATAGATACTTGTTCCGACACGAAGAGCCTGGTTTTTATTTATATTCCGTTGTCTACTGAAAGGAACACACACTCTCTCTCACCTCAACTCCCTTACTGTTACTTAAATTCTTACATAAATATATGTGTGTGAGTGTGTTTGTTTGTTTATTTGTGTGTGTGAAGTAGAGCATGTTCAATGATTTCTTTAAAAAAAAAAATTTAATGACAATGAAGAATATTTCGGTAGCATAACTAGTTTTACATCATAATAAGTAATCCATTAAAATACTTGATGGCGTTTTCAACCTTTCCTTCGACAGTGTTGTTTACTTTACAACTACCCTGCCAGCGGCTATCAACAAGATCGGCACGGATGGTTCAGGGTATGAGCGGCTGCTACTGTCTCCCACTGATAAGCAACTGTGTGGATTATCATATGATGTGGATCGCGAGAGGTTATGTTGGATTACATTCGGTGAATGAATAATATTACCATTTCATGATATATATATATATATATATGTGTGTGTGTGTGTGTGTGTGTGTGTGTGTGTGTGTGTGCGTGTGTGTGTGTGTGTGTGTGTGTGTGTGTGTATATATATATTTAAATATACACAGAAATTATATTCCATATAAATATATATATATATATATATATAAATATATATATATATATATATATATATATATACATATAAGATTAACACACTCACAGACACTTTGCACGCCTATTGGCTTAGAAAGTAAGCGGGAGTGTGTGTGTGTGTGTGTGTGTGTGTGTGTGTGTGTGTGTGTGTGTGTGTGTGTGTGTGTGTGTGTGTGTGTGTGTGTGGCTTAGGATAACGATGCGAGGAGTTTTAAGTAACTAACCAACCGTCTTCTCTTGTCTTAGATGTTCAGATATAAGCAATACTTGGCCATGTTATCCGATTAGAACCAAAAATGGACGTCAAACAAACCAGTAAAACATTTTCGCGAGTAGTGCTGACGTCTGAGTGGTAACGTTTCCAAGTATGTGCTAAATCAGGATTTGCATAACAACCTACCAGTAGGCATTCTGTTTTAAATCGAGGTAGTCAAACAGTTTGATGGCGTATTGGTTTATAATTTGCCATTTATGAAGGTTACCGATGAGCGACGGTCATTGTGTCAACACAACTGATCTGGTCTGGGTATATGCTTTCATGTAAGCATACCTAGGTGATTTCAAACCAAACCATGCTTGTCGTTATCTGCTCCCAGGCACGAACCGAAGCTATTCATAGCGCGTGCTACTACCATGATGTAATTGTACGCGTGAGTGTCTGTGGCGGTGCGACTGCACGCGTGCGTGCTTGTGTGCAAGGCGCATGCAAGTGCGTGTTCATTTGCATCGGTGGGAGTAGCTCTTTAGTAGCCACGCTATATTGTCTGCCAGATCAGTCAAGAAGCGCTATCAAAACGTCAAAACTCGGACAGCAAATGATGAATTCCAAAACACTACTCATTGAGAGACGCAACATTTTCAACTCTGCAATTAAAAACAACTTGTTCCACGCGCTCATCAGTCCACACAGGTACCGTTTACGTTCCGGTGTTTCACTTTATTGCATATCAAGTGCATATTTCCAGGGAAATTTTGAAGTACTGTCAATTAATTATATAATGGTATTCATAAATAGTTTACGCAATGTTCAGATGTAATTTACATTTCATATCCAACAATTTCGGTTGCTCGTTTATCGTGACCATTATTTATATTAGCTAAGAAGGAAGCTATCTTCCGGATTGCGATGTATACATACAAACGTGCGCGCGCAAACACACACATGCATATAAACACATACACATAGGCACACCTACACACACAAACACACACACACAAACACACACCATATTCCCCACTCAAACATATATGCTATATATATATATATACATATATATATATATATATACATATATATATATATATATATATAACTGTCACATTCATACACGTACATGCGCACGCACACGCGTTCAGGCAGACATTTAGTTTCAATATACCACGTGTTATCACAACGATCCATTCAACATGACTTTATCTTCAAACATTTCGTTGTCGGAAATATTGTTGTTATGAATTCGGGATGAGAACTTTTTTATAGGTGGGTATTTTCTGGCACCGTGGATGGAGGAGCAAGTCATAATGTTGACCTTGGAGACAATCACGGAGACGTGCATGGAATCACAACAGGGAAGTGCATCAGCCTAACTGACACAGGCAAGTAATCGCCCTACCTCCTCTGACGTCATTTCATTCTGATCCGTGCACGTTCCGTGTTTGATGTGTACTTGCTATTTGCATCAGAACAGCTGCTGCCACTGACACAAGTCTTACACACAAATGTAATTGAATTGGAAACGATTACATTTAGATCGCATGTTTATGCCATCACAATAATACTAATTATACTAAATATATTAATGATGATAATGATGATAATGGTGGTAATAATGTTAATGTTGATAATGCCGTTAATGATGTTAATGATGGTGACGACGACGATAACGATGACGATAACACTGGTAATGACAATTGTAATTACAATGATAACGATAACGATAACGATAACGATAGCGATAGCGACAGCAACAGCGACAACGACAACGACAACGACAACGACAACGACAACGACAACGACAACGACAACGGTCACGGTAACGGTAACGGTAACGGTAATAGTAACGGCAACGGTAATCATAATACTAACGATAACGATACTGAGAATGATAATAATAATAATAATTTATGTGTGTTATTTTTTTTTTCTTATTAACACATACGAAGTAAATTTGCACTATTTGGACAATTGTGATATCGCATTAACTGTTTCTAATCCGTAAAAATAAATACATGTTCAATCACTGGAAAGAAGTGGTGCTATCTGAACTTAGCCGCCGCTTGTTTCAGATATGAAGTGTGGCGCACTGCCAACCGTCACTCACGGGAACTACACCGATACTACATGCACAGCAAGTGCTCATGTCCCCACACAAATCTGCACGCTCGTGTGTAACCAAGGTTACGTGTCAGACGGAGAACACGTGACGTCATGCCAGGAGGACGGAACCTGGAGTTCACACTTCAGTTGTGTTGGTGAGTAAATTATTCATCTACTTGATATTTAAAGACGAAACTGGGAATTCAAAACGTCACACACAAAAAAACAGTTAGGGATAAATTCAAAATGTATGTGTCCAATATAAAACAAGATTACATTCAACTGTCCACAGCCCCCATGTTTATATATGTCTGATGATATTAATATGTGTCATTCTGAAACTATTTGACGTCAGACAAAATTGCCTGTAATTCCCGCTCCCTCTTCGCGAACGATAGCAATTTCGTCTGAAATGGACATCGACGTTCTGACATGATCCGTTATGCTTTGAAAGAACTAAAGATAACGCTGGCATTTGATACAACACTGCCGCATCATATTACATGAGTATATTTCTTACTGACTTAACACCAATAGGGAATAAATAGTATCATATATCGTATATCGTACATCGTACATCGTACATCGTACATCATATCATATCATATCATATCATATCATATCATATCATATCATATCATATCATATCATATACCATATCATATCATATCATATCATATCATCTCAATCATATGGTTACAGGGTGAACGCCACATGAAAACAGGTTCCTCGTAGTTATAATCATCTTGAAATTGAACATCTCCGTTTTGAAACATCATCGATTTAAAAAAAATAGTATTGTTTATATAGTCGCAGCGACGGCATCAGCTGGAGTAAGCCCGGCGTAAAATGTATATTACAATATTACATATCATTATATCATATCATGTCATATCATGTCATATCATATCATATAATATATCATATCATATCATATCACATCACATCTCTATCTTTCTCTCTCTCTCTCTCTCTCTCTCTCTCTCTCTCTCTCTCTCTCTCTCTGTATATATATATATATATATATGTATATATATATATATATATATGTATATATATATATATATATATAGAGAGAGAGAGAGAGAGAGAGAGAGAGAGAGAGAGAGAAGAGCATTTATGTGATATGATATGATATGATATGATATGATGATATATATATATATATATGATATTATATGATATGATATGATATGATATGATATGATATGATATGATACGATACGATACGATACGATATGATATGATATGATATGATATGATGATGTAATATTGTAATATACATTTTACGCTGGGCTTACTCCAGCTGATGCCGTCGCTGCGACTATATAAACAATACATTTTTTTCAAACCGATGATGTTTCAAAACGGAGATTTTCGATTTAAAATGAAGATGATAATAACTACGAGAAACCTGTTTCCATGTGGCGTTCACGCTGTAAACAGGGGCCGCTTTCATGCAAAGAATGATTCAAAGGTATGATGATCGTCTCAGTAAATAACGCGATTTTTTTATATTATCAAACTTGGGAGTTTAAGCAAAACGCGTGACACAAAGTATTTGCGCACCTTTATGTAAGCTTCATGAAACCCACCTCTGGCTTCCAAGAACTTGATATGGGGTAGTAAACTGCGTCGAATTCTACGAGGTAAATGCACCGTACAGATAAGTACGTACTACATAATACGTTTATTTCATTTTGTCATTATGTTGTAACTTATGAAGCATGCTACGGATTAGACAGATAACTGATTCAAGAGAGAGCTTACAGTTCTGCTGAATTTTCACCTCGTGAATCAGGTTTGTTGATGCTCAGTTTCACTGTTTGATTAATGTATGTAACATACGCTGTTCGTGTAACATTAAAATGCACAGTTTTGTTTACAATATCAATAATAAAAATAATCAACTTTTTTCCAACCTACTGAACTTATCACTCGCGAGTTTTTGTGTTTCCTTTTCCCTGGGGGAAGGCAGAACAAGGAACATCGACACATCAATTGATTGCGCTCTTTAAAATTGATTTCGTTCTTTATTACTGATATTGTACTTAACGTCTGTTAACCAAACTCAATGATATGGCGCCACTTGGTTGTCGTATTTACAGAGCGTGGGAACACTTACAACGCTTGCTGTGATGAAAAGGGTTGGTTACCATGAGTCAGTGAAACCGATCGAATTGATTTTCGTGCGATGTCATTAAATATCAGCTGTTTTATATTAGTTCACACTAAGCATTCCGACCAACTCTTAAAAAATAGCAATGTTGTCTCACACACATATACACAAACACGTACAGATACAAATACACCAAATACACACACACACACACATACACAAACATACAAACAGACGCACCCACAAACACACAATCAAACCCCCGCCACACACAGAGACACTCGAACACACTCGCACACACTCGCACACACCCGCACACCCTCGCACACACTCGCACACACACTCGCACACACTTGCACACACTTGCACACACTCGCACACACTCGCACTCACTCGCACACACTCGCACACACACTCGCACACACTCGCACACAGTCGCACACACACTCGCATATACTCGCACACTCTCACACACACTCGCACACACTCGCGCACACTCGCACACACTCGCACACACTCGCACACACTCGCACACACTTGCACACACTCGCACACACTCGCACACACTCGCACACACTCACGCAAAGCGATACATGGACGACTGGCTGAGGGTGTGTTGCATGGTATTTTGAAATCGTAGTTGCCCTGAGTAGTTAATACGTTCATTTATTGTTAACAACAATAAATGTCAGTCTTACGGCAGTAGCTTAACGTTCTGAAGAAATCCAGTCGTGCGTAGATAACAACATCCAGTCAGACAGACTAATATGCCAACATATATCAATTAATATTTACATATGGGATTTTTACTCGTTCCATTTCACAAGGCGTAGCGACAAACATTGTGGTTACTGTTTTCTTGTTAACATGTTAACATATCCGTTGAAGCAAATTCGTGTCGGCAAATTATGTGGATTTCCAATAATACGCATTCTTACAGGATGCCGTGAAGGGGCGTAAATATGTGAATGTAATAAACTTTAGTGGTATTCACAGTAATGTGAACTTCTTAGTTTACAACAGAGGGTAAACCTCTTTTGTTGCACTACAGATTAAGTACTGTAAGGATATTATTTTACAGCCATAAAGTGTAAAGCGCTACCTGTTGATGGACACGGGCACTACACGAATGAGACATGCTCGACTCGTGAACGCATCTACAACGATAAATGCACACTCGAGTGCCAACTGGGCTACATACTGAATGGCGACCCGGTGAAGAAGTGTCAACAGGACGGAACATGGAACTCCTCCACTCGATGTATTGGTAAGTGTCAACTACGCTATATACTCAACTGTAAACCGGTGATGACGCGTCACCTTGACGGAGAATGACAGTCTTTCAGTCGATGTATCGTGAAGTTATCACATGGGCAATACGCTAGATCGTAAACAGGTGAAGACGTGTCTACTGTATGGACAGTGAAGCTCATCCACACAGTTTGCATATGCCACAGGTTCACATCTAGGTTGGTAGGCGTATAGTCATACAAGGTTTTTTGGGAATGTTAAATATAAATGTAATACACGCAACTGGCATCAGCGTCAATATAATATGATTGACATGTAATACTTGTATGACATGGTTTGACTATGTTTGAGCTATATATATACACCACACACACACACACACACACACACACACACACACACACACACACACACACACACACACACACACACACACACACACACACACACACACACACACACACACACACACACACACACACACACATATATATATATATATATATACACACACATACACACATATATATATATATATATATCATCTTCTTGTTTGCTTGTCCAGTTCCGGACGTTGCAGCCTTGATGGATTGCATATAGACAGCTCATTTATTTGCCAGTCTCCCCACTCGCCAGACGTCCGCTCCCAACCATTCCTCTATGTTCTTCTCCCATTGTCTCCTAGGTCTTCCTCTGCTTCTGCAGCCTTCCACTTTTTCTTCCATTATTAGCAGGGATGAGAAATTTCCGGTTTTTGCCGGAATTCCGGTTTGTATACTGCTCTAAAGATCACTTTTGCGAATCGTTTAAATCCGGGGAGAAAAAATTAATGTTGGGGGGGTAGGGCATATAAAATCCTGTTCATTGACGATCTATCTGCGGAATGAGTGAACCATCCATTCACCGGGTGTCGCCAAGTGTTAATGACGCTGCTTGGCGATTACAGACAGAACCGACCCAACCGAACCCGTGAATCTGCGAAGTAAAACCCTTAGTTCTGCGGCTGTTCGCTTCAGCGCTTTCGAAGTGCGCGCACAAAAGCAGTGGACCAATAGGAAACGACGATGTATTTTGTGGAGATGTCGATCATTTTCGAACACAATGGCTAATCGACGATTTGTTGTACGGCAAGACAAATGTTGCGTGAAGGAGATTGACAAAAGTGTCAAGAATAAGTGGAATTGGGTGTGGCTGGAGAGATCGACTGGATACACTATGTTGGATATATTCATCAGTAAATTATCAGCACCAGGGATAGCCTACTGTTTGTGGTGCGAGGCCGATGTCAACTATGCGGATTGGATCCTACAGGCTACAGTCAGAGGGGAACCGAAGGCATTGAAGTACACACGCTGGCACTGCCCACACTGGTCACCAATATTCTATTAGAACCTGAACAGATGGCGTATCACTTAGAAGTTCGCCGATTCCATGTAGACAACACACTTCCACAAGCACCCAGAAGTTCCAGATTGGACTCGTGGTGGGCTACCATATTCTCTACTGGCAAGTTCCCAGCCTTGTCAAAACTGGTGGATGCAATGATGAGCTGCTTTCATGATCCTCAAGTGGAAGAGTGTTTTAGTCATATGTCTAGCATCATAAATACTGCCACTGCCAGAAAGAATGTTAGTACATTCAACACTATCCAGACAGTGAAGTACTCACTAATGGCAAGCAACAGGACTTCCACAAACAGAACTGGTCGCCGTGTTCACAAAACGAGGGGAGCAGACAAAATGTACTCCATCCATCTTGCCGAGGAAGGAAAGATGAAGGAGGAGAAAAAAACTGAGGTGAACATGTCAAAGACGAAGGCAGCCACCAAGTACAAAGCTAAGGAAGCAGTTGACCTGGCAACGAAGAAAGCTAGAATGGCCCATCTACGGGCTGTTTTGACAAAGCTGGCTAAGGAGAAAGCTGCCCGTCAGCCAACTCGGGTTCAGCCCAGAAAATATAATTAACAAGTCCCCCCTCCCCTCCATTAGATGAGACAGTCCTCTCGGGCTAAAATGTGGGCTACACCAAAATTTCCGGTTTTTTCCCTGAATTTCACTCTCATCCCTGTATTAGTGTCTCTAGAGATTCAAGCCGTTTCACATAGCCGGAATAACTTAGTTTATGTTTCTTTACAAAGTTCAATAAAGTCCCGGATATAACACCAAGCTCATCTGCGATGGAATCGTTAGTTTTTCGTTTAGTCCACGAAACTGCTAATATCTTTCTATAACACAAATGCATTTATACGTTTATTAATGTTCTTATTAAGAGTCCAGGTACGTAGCAGTTGGAAATATGCAGACTGTGATAATTCGCAGTTTCATATCTTTGTTCGTTGCTTTCCACAGCTTCTTCACCTCCGTCAACTTTTTACTCGCCATTGCCAACCTCCGCTTGATCTCTTTCGTCCCATCTCCATCCGCTTCTATCAGTGACCCCAGATATTGAAAATTGTCCGTCGTTCTATTTCCTCGCCATCTACTGTGACTGCTTGTGGTTCTCGACATCCCTTCACATCCGTAATCTTAGTCTTTTTTATACCAGATAGTAATGCTGTGTCATTTCTTTCCTCTCGCTGTGCTCTTTTACAGTAGTTATCAGTTTATTTAATCCTTTTTTATACCAGATAGTAATGCTGTGTCAATTCATATATCTCCTGTCCATTCACTTTCAGTCCATTAAAATACTTGCTTCTCGTGTCAGTCTCGACCTCTCTCGTGATATTCTCTGTGTATAGACTGAATGGATGGGGGGGGGACAAAATGCACCCCTGTCTCACTCCCTTGCTGTCTGGGAACCAATCTGTGGTACTACACTCTAATCTCACTGCAGACTGCTGTCTAACATATAAATTTTGGATAAGTTATGTCATTTTCTGGTCAAATCCCATGTGTATCAAGGTTTTCTAGAGTTGTTGATGATTAACATTATCACAAGCTTTTGAATAATCTATGAAACAGATCTTAAGGTCATGGTTGAATTCTCTGCATTTTTGAATTAACATTTTCAGGTTGAAAATTAGATCTCTTGTTCCTCTTCCTGTCCGGAAACGAGCTTGTGTTCTGTTGACTTCACATTTTAATTTTGTTGTGATTATCTTCATGATGATTCTTAGCATAATTTTGCGCACATGGCTGATGAGGGATATAGCCCTGTGGTTTGAGCATTCTTGTATGTCACCTTTTTGGTATTGGTATAAGGATGGCTCGTTTCCAGTCCATGGGCCATGTTCCACATTTTCTTGCATAATGTGTTATAGATATCCACGGCTGCTTCGCCACTTGCTCTTATTAGCTCTGCAGTGATGTCATCAGTGCCAGGTGATTTTCCGACTTTTAGACTTTTTATTTCCCACTTCACCTCTGAACGCAAAGGCTCAATCTTCTGGTTTTATCCACTCCCTGCCTTCATCCATGTCTACCTCTTCTGTTTCTTCTTTCTTAAACATGCTTTCACAATATTGCTTCCATCTTTCAAGTATGTCATTGCTTTCTGTCAGAGTCATTCCCGTTTCATCTTTAAAAACGCCAAGTCTAGGTATGAACGACTGTGTCATAGACTTGATTTCCTCGAATATACTGCGACTATCATTCCCTCTCATACATAGTTCTATCTTTTCGCATTTCTTCTCTAGATATTTCTTCTTGTCTTCCTTACACATTCGTTTAATCATCTTGCACTTATCTCTGTATTTCTCATGATCATTATCAATCATTTCTTTGTTCTTCTTTACCTCTTTCCTTTCTTCAATCATCTGCAGTGTGTCTTTGCTTATCCATGGTTGTTTCTGCCTCCTCTTGTGAGGTGTGACGTGTTTGTCAGCAGATTCCATAATGATATTCCTAACTTCTACTGCCAATTCCTCTGGTTCTTTCTCGTCAGCCACTGTCTGTAGTACTTCGAAACGGTCCATAACCTCTACTCGGTATCCTTCTCTGATATCACTGACGTCATACCTCACTATTTCTTTCCCTCTCTTCATCTTTCTTAATTTTATCGCAATCTTGGCGCTTAGCAATTTATGGTCAGAGCCACAATCGGATCCCCCGGTAATGTCTTTGCAATAAACACAGACGTCCTACATCGCTTTGGTATGATGTATAAAGTCGATTAGATTGATTTTCCGACCATCTGGTGTTGTCCAAGTGTACAATCTTCTTTGATATTGTTTGAAGAAATTATTAGTGATCATCAGTTAATTCTCTATGATAAACTCAACAAGTCTATCTCCTCTCCCATTTCTCTCGCCTAGTCCATATTTCCCGATATGTCCATTCTCTTCTTCGTTTTGACAGCTGCCAACATTTGCATTGAAATCGCCGATCAGTACTACCATGTCTCTCCTGTTTACCGAGTCGACTGTTCGTTGCAGTGTGTCATAAAACGTTTCTATTACATCGTCGTCTGCAGTGCTCGTTGGTGCATAAATGTGAATACATGTTATATTTGTGTGTTTTACTCGTATTCGTATGGTAATAATTATATCGTTGATCGGATTGTATCCTAATAGTGCATTTTCAGACAGATAGAACGCAACACCACTCATCCCTGGTTTAGTTGCTCCTGAGTATACAAACTTTCCTCCTGAATCCGAGCGGAAGTGTCCTTGTCCGGCCAACCTGTGTTCGGCAATCTCTAACATATCTACCCCATATCTTTCTGCTTCCGATGTTACAATTTGTAGTGTCCCATGACTCGTTTTTCTGATGTTCCATGTTGCCACACTGATTTTCCCTTTTAGCTTTTTACTGCTGGTTTTACCTCCCGCACAGTCGGGCATACTACCGTCATAACCTCTGGCGTTACTTCCAACATCTCAAAGCTCTTCCCCGGTATGTGTCGTCCTATCCAGCCTGGGGGGCTCACCACTAGGACCTCTATTACTGTCTGTATTCTCCATCAAGTTTTCTTGGGCTAATAGATGTATATGTATATATATATATACATATATATATATATATATATATATATATATATGTATATATATATATATACAAAGAAACAAGTCACCGTTATCCGGGGGACATAACTACGGATACGGGTAAGTGGGATGTGGAGTATATATATATATAATTACCCTTCCTATAATTACATTTCAGAATATAGTTACAGCAATGCTATGTCTATGAGCGCGACCTGAGAGAATCACACAAACAAAATGTAGAGTAATATTAATCGTACAGTAAAAATTTGATCTAAACATCAACTAAATATATATAATATTAATTTAATGTTTTAATAGGCATGGTCTTAAATCTATTTTGATTTGCAAATACTGTGAGACCCGCTGCTGAATCACTACGACTGATTTATGCACATGCGTGCTGATTGTGTTTAATTGATATTACATGTGTGGTTTTGTGTGTTTTTAATTTTAATTAACACACACTCGGTTTGCATATTGCGTTTTTCATTGTGTTTGTTACAGAGCATGCGTATCATCTATTGGTGGCAACACAGTATGCCATTTTGCAAGTTCCAGTCGAAGAAGATGAGACTACATTGAAATCCGGTCAGCCGGAAACATTGATTTCCTTACCTGGTAGTAAGTTATGACATAATCTTTTATGTAATTTTATTGAACGGTTATCCGAGATGATGCACAACAAAAAGAACATGTAAATATCGTCGGTCAGTATAGTTTACCTATTTGTCTGAGTATCACCTTTTATATTTTCATCTTCTTACTTATAATATATATGTTATATATTGTTAATTATATATAAATATATATATATATATGACATGGACATTTATATATATATATATATATATATATATATATATATATACATATATATATATATATATATATATATATATGTATATATATATATATATATATATATATGACATGGACATTATATATATATATATATATATATATATAAATGTCCCTGTCACGTTTTCACTATACGTGTCTCTCGTAGATACGTGTATGTAAATACGTACAGAATGGCATACATTGGTGAGTTTATATACAATGTTTTGAAAATATGGCGAGTTTCCTTTCCGAGTCCAATGTTGCTATGAACGGAGCTTTCGACGTCTTCAAGACGTCTTCATCAGCGTTGGTCTGCGCCACACTTGGTAGTCATGTGATTGTGTTGGTAACTGTCACATGACAACACTTTAAGGAAGATCGCGGGAAGGCTGTATCCGGAATATATATGAGATAGGATGTCCGGAATGTCATCAGACCTGTAGGCGAAACCAGCAGAGCACTAGGAGTCCGACTGAAAGAACACAGAAACACCAGGGGCCCACTCACAGCTGTAGGTGAACGCAGAGTGAGTGAGGGCCACAACATCTCGACCAAAGAAGCAAAGTTGCTCTCCAGAGAAAACAATTTCTGGAGAAGAAAAATCAGTGAGGCGATTGAAATCAGAGAGAGGCGACCAGAAATCAACAGAGATTCCGGATACAACCTTCCCGCGATCTTCCTGGAATTGTTGTCATGTGACAGTTCCCAACACAGTCACATGACTACCGAGACTGGCGCTTATGTAGACGCCATGAAGACGTAGAAAGCTCCGTTCTGAGCAACATAAGACTCGGAAAGTTGACTTGCCATAATTTCAAATCTATGATGTAACCGAGTCTGGAAGCAATTTATAGGCAAATTTTTATACATTGTTTAAAAAATCCTTCATTTCCACGAGCCATTTAAACATTTATATATATATATATATATATATATATGAATTAATGTTGTTAAATTAACAACAGGAATACATAGTGTTGTCGTGGTAATTGTATGATTACGATTGTGTCAACTCCCGTAATATAAAATAATTTAGCCATTATATGGCTAAAGGTGAAGAGATACGTATATGAGTGAAGAGGTTCATCAAACTGGAAGGTTCAAATGAGTGATATTTTTACGTATTTCACAGTCAGTTTACCTTTTGTTCTCGTGACGTTTCGACTGCTTTCAGCAGTCTTCTTCAGACGACTACCGCTAGATGGCGACACGGTAATCCAAGAGCGCATCTAGCGGTAGTAGTCTGGAGAAGACGGCTGAATGCCGTCGAAATGTCACGAGAACAACAGGTAAATTGACTGTGAAAAAAATTAAAAATATCACACAGGCGAAGAAACACGTTGCGATTAATTGGCAATGTTCTAGGTCTTCAGACGTAAACTGAAATCGTATTATGACAGCGTACTATCCTTTTGTGTAATGCTACTTAAGCGATGTATTGTTTATTACAGAATACATACACGCTATCGAAGTGGACAACGTGGCCCGCCAAGTATACTTCAGCAGCTACAGTCCCTATGCCATATCATGTTTGTCGCTGACTGATTTACAACATCACACTATTATCACTGCAGGTATTTGCCATTACGTGGACGTCAACCGATGTGTTTGATAACGAATGACATAGTTCATTTAGATATTATTACAATGATCATATACGATTTGAATGGCTTGTTATGATTGTTTATCATTACACGATTGAATGTGATCAATCATGTGGATAAGTGATTTAAATGAATATGATTATTATGATTACTATATCAATATATGTATTGGCAAATATGTCGATATGGGGCTACTTACAAACTGTTTCAATACAATTACAATCTTTATTCTGAAAACCTTAAAACATGACGTGATTCGCTAAACCTGCCCCTGTAATATTCTAGCCTATCGCGATTCCGCTTAATTGATCATTAAAAACGTAATGTTTTAATAGTTTATATTTTATTCGCAGTAGGCTTACTAAATAAACAAAATGCATATATATTTGTATCTGGTTGGAAGAACTTACTGTGATCGTTGAATGTATTAACTTGTGGCCGCCACTATGCCTTAAAACCATAAAATGTGTCGGTGACATGATTCAAGAGAGAGGACAAGGAAAGTCGAAAACTTCGACAAAAACAACACAATCGAATCATGCATTCACGTAATGATTCCAGTCTATGGATCTACTGAACTGTGTTTGGATACATAACTAAATAAGATAATAATTTGTTTAATACATATTTTATGGTGTGTTATTCTAGAATAAGTAGTGTAATGCAATATTCTTATGTCCAACAATGTAATACTTACTTATACATACATATGCTCAGTTATGTTGTTGTTTATATTCATGCGGTTATTTTAAACATTAATTGCAATATTATTATTAATTAATCAAGTAATATGGAAATCTGATTATGTTTCCGTTGGATCGAACCAACGTTTTAAATAAGTCTGGTTCCCGCGCTTGTATGCCAGCATAACATGGTAATAAAGTGTTGTTATTTCAAAAAAACATTTAATACGTTTTCTCTGCAAGTATATTTATAGGTGATGCTGTTGAAGCATTGTGCGTGCTTGCAGATATAAGCTACGTCCCCGGACTTGCAGTTGATGGTGAGAAGGGCAAATTGTACTTCGCAAACTATAATATGAAGAGTTTGGAAAGTTATGATCTTTTGAGCAAGAAGCGAGAAGTAGTTACATCCTGCGATGGTTATCCCAGGGGACTTGATATTGATCTACAAAACAGGTAATATTTTAATCATTGTATTATACAAATATCCTTCTAATCGTTAACCGAATTAATTATTTGTGAAACATATTGATTACTGTCCAAAAAACAAAAATGACTGATATTTTGAGTTTCTGATAAGAGTAAATGTAGCCTGTCACAGCAACGTGTGCAATAAATCATCAAATTACGATATTGAGTTTTGTATCAGCAAAACCATATATTAACACGATACGTCATTTGTTGAAATATCTTCAATAAATTTTCATTTATTACAAAACTTGAATCACATTTTCAAAAGCCACGTTTGAGTAACCACGTAACTTATCTCATATTGTACATTGTTTTTAATATAGGAGTTCGTAAATGCACGTATTTCATTTGTTTGGATTGTTTGTTGAGGAAAATAAACTGGTCATTAAAAATTTGAACAATCGACGGAACTTGACAAATACAGCTATGCATGATATCTGATAGTATTATAATTTTATTCTGCAATCGACACCAAGGCACATCAAACGCCAGTTATCTCATCATCCCACACATTGCGTTTATTTTAGACTCCTACCGCTTTAAATGCTAGTGTAAGTTATAACTACGATCACTCGAACTAGTTGTGTGTAAGCAATTGGTGTATTAATACTGTATTCCATTATATCTTGTCTTTTCATAAGTTAAACAATTAAACAGTTAGATAGATCTTATTAGACATGTCTTAAATAGGTCATTGTCTAACAACACAATGCTTGATAAGTGATGTAGTTATACAAGTTTTGGTTGGTAGGTTAACATATCTTTTCGTATTTTATTCACGAACAAGAGAACGTCTCTTGTTTCCTTGCTATTCGTGTGTAAAACATGCCACATTTTGTCACCAAAAGGTCGTTGTTCTATACCGACAACTCGGCTGGTATCTACAAGTACAATTTGGACTCTAGTCATAGAACGAGGATAGTGTCAACCGGTCTTTCTTATCCGTGGGGAATTACTGTTGACGTCATCGACAGTCGTATATGTTGGGTTGACAATTCAGGTGAGATTAAATATATTAGTTTCGTTTACCAACAATCAAACTAACGCTTAACTGTTGTACATCACCGTATAGTGAACAAACAGCAATTACTATCATGTGTGTGCATATACATTTTGTTTTTAAAAGTACTGATTTGGTTTAGTACACAGAGTTTGATGTTACACACCAATACCATTAATGTTTCTTCTACACATGTTCGAGTTACGAATGTTGTTCAGGCGCCATCGTATTGTTATTGCTCGCATGTCATCACATCTCGAGCTGTGCATGTAGCATTGTTCCATTGTTATGTTCATATCTGGCAGCACCGTTTTTTATATATTTATACTTGTTGTTGGTTTGTTTCTGTATAGTAATGAGTATTATCTACTTGAACATGTTGTCGTTGGCAGGAAAATATGGCATAGAGTGTACAGATTTCAACGGTTCCAATCGTTATACACTGTCTAAAAAACCAGACAAATTTCGATATACAATATGTGGAGACAACCGTATATACAGCACGAATGGACCAAGGTAATATTGCACCAATAACGTTTAACAATGATGTAACTCCATACAATTTCAACTATGAAATGTATGTATGTATGTATGTATGCATGAATGTGTGTGTGTTTGTGTGTGTGTTTGTGTGTGTGTGTGTATGTGTGTGTGTGTGTGTTTGTGTGTGTGTATGTATGTATATACGTGTTTGTATGTGTGCATTAATGTATGTATGTATGCATGTATGCATGTATGCATGTATGCATGTATGCATGTATGCATGTATGCATGTATGCATGTATGCATGTATGCATGTATGCATGTATGCATGTATGCATGTATGCATGTATGCATGTATGCATGTATGCATGTATGCATGTATGCATGTATGCATGTATGCATGTATGCATGTATGCATGTATGCATGTATGCATGTATGCATGTATGCATGTATGCATGTATGCATGTATGCATGTAATAATGATTTACACACACACACACACACACACACACACACACACACACACACACACACACACACACACACACACACACACACACACACACATATATATATATATATATATGTAATTGTTATTATTACTTAAATTAACTGTTAATATGTTTTGTATATAAATCAATAAAGCTTGACTATGCTTTATCACTATTAATGTATGTTTGTATATTTTTGTGCAGGGTTCAGTCATGCAGCAAATACGGCGCAAACCTACATGACCTTGACATGGGGATCCACACTGCAACAAAGTATGGCATTGCAATTTTGCGAGGTAATTTACTTCCAACACATTGAAGAAGGTGACACCTCTTTTTTCATTATTTCATTATGTAGACATGTGAGTTGCTAATGACGCGAGGTGCGTGCAACCTATTATGACAACTGTTGCAAGCTACTATAACTACTTATGTTTGTTTTGGACGAACTATCTTCCTTTTCCTTTCAGATGTCTAGCGCATTGCATATATGGTGATCGAGTTGGCGTCTTTCCGTAACAAATGGCCAATCCACTTCCATCGTCTTCTTGTGAAGATGGTGCGCATGTCTTCCTGTTTCGTATCTTGAAGCAGCAGCTTGTTGGACATTCTTCTGGACCAGAATATCCTTAGGATTCTCCGGAAACTTGTGGTATGGACGGTTGACAGTCTAGACATGTCTTGTTCTATCATTCGCCAGCATTCTGACCCATAACGAAGGGTGGATAGTACACAGCTGTGGTAGATTTTTAGCTTTGTGCTTGTGCTATACTGCGTTGACGTCATTCAAGCTCAAGAACATAATTCTGGCCTTGTTCAAGCTGCTTTGAATGCGCTTGGTTGCACCTCAATCCTGGTTGATGACATTGCTCAATTATATGAGGGTGGTATCACTTGTGAGGTCAGACTGACCAACCGTCACTGCTGATAGAGTTGAGATATTTACAGTCATCACTTTTGTTTTCTCTTGATTTTAAGTCCAACTTGTTGGCTGGAGGTATTGAGTCTTGTTGTCTTGTCGTGTATATGGCGATGAGAGTCCGATAAGAGGGCGATGTCATCTGCAAAGTCGAGGTTCTCTAGGGTGGAAACAAGTGTCCACCTGATTACTCTTGGTTCGTCTTCTGTTGTACGTCGTAGTACCCAGTCAATGACAATGTTGAACAGGATGGCCGACATTACACACCTTTGTCTGACTGCGGTCTTCACTTCAAAACACGGGTTAATTTGAGTTATGTTAGCAATCTGTAGAGTGATCCCATATGCTCTCAATATTCGCCATATACTTTCCATACCGGATCCAATGTTTTTCAAATAATAATGCTAGTAATAATTATAATGTTTCCTGCTGTGTGTTGTAAATTTAGAAGCTCGTTCGATGATTATTGACTATTTGCTGGCGCTGTCTTTCCCACGGTGATGCTCTACAGACTAAACACTTGGGTATGTCTGGCCATGCATGCACTTTGACAGCTGTAATTAACACAATGTACTGATTGTGTTAACCGACGACCTTAACTGCCGACAGGAGTTAAAGTGTAGGAACAGAATATGTTGAAACAAAGTATTTCTACTTTTGGTGATTAAATTAGTAACTTCCTGAATTCCCAGACACAGTGAACAGGCTGGGCTTGTCACTGTATCCACTTAAGAGAAAGGTTTGTTTGGCACCCTTGTGGACGGGGAGCGGGGCGGGATGCAACGGGGTGTGGGGGTGTGCGACGGGCGGAGGTGTGTGCGACGGGGGTCATTACGGAAATTGTTTTTGTCAGGTAGGCAGCCCTGGGTCACGGTAGAGGCTGCTAGTTCTGAGTCTGCCTTGAACAGTTCAGCGATAAGATTGTCTCCGCCAGGGGTTTGCCATCTCTTCTTTAGCAGGGATGTCCACGTTGATGTCAAGTTTTGTTCAGCGTCCTGAATGTCTGTCTCTTCAAAATTTCGTTGATCTCCTCTCACAAATCTGTTCTGGTTAGCATCACTGTACTTGTCTTGGTACTTTCCCTTTACCCTCAGTGATCTTGCATCTAGTACTTTGTTCTTCAGCTCTCTTCTAACATCGATGGCTCGCCATATATCAGGGGTCATTCAATACGTATTATAGCTTGAAGAACATTATATTAATTACTAAAACAAAAACTAGTACCAAACTACCTAATTTTAACAATGAGTTGTTTTAATGCTGGATTTTCCTTATAAGCTGGTTATCTAAGTGAACCTGTTCCCATGTTTATGATCAATTGGCAGGATCAAAGTAATTATGCATGCAATGGTTTATTTTCTCGAAGTAGCAAGTATTGGGTGTATTCAATAATTTCTTTCAAAACAACTTTTATTATGCTTTCCTAGCTTGGTTTTATTACAATAGTTTCGAAGTTATTATAAATATTAATTTACCTTCAAGCTACCATATAGGGACAATGTGAATTGTGTTTATTTATTTTCGTTAGAAACTATTGGATTTAATGTCAAAAGTGTGGAACAGTTTAATTAGAATGGTTTGCGATCAGGAGTTGAAGAGAACGTTATGTAATTATTACACTTCCTCCTCTCTTTTTCAACATTTTGAAACATTTTATAATTTTATTTTATAGCAATCAGTAACGTCAGTAACGTGTACTTGTTCGGGCACATTATGTTAACAAATTTTCGAAATAAGGTCCTAGGTCCAGTCGAAACATAATAACGATTTAATTTTTTTTCGTTTACAGGGATCAAGTGTCCACCAATCAAGTCATCCAAAGGCGAGACGTACACTGATTCCACCTGCACGTCCGTCAACAGATACTACAACGACACGTGTGAAGTGACTTGTGACAGAGGCTACAACATGACCGGAAGTGACGGAGTACGCACGTGCACCATCAACGGCACGTGGGATAAACCTGCCAAATGTGAACGTAGGGCGTATTTCGTTTACTCTTTTCTAATAGATAACACCTTTGTCTTCAAAAACAAAATACATATTAGTCAATGTCGCTTGTAATATTCAGAGCGTCTGTGAGAAAGTAGACAACAATAGTTTACTTTCGTATGGTACACTATAGAGCAGCGGTTATTAGCCACTGGGTCGCGATCCAAAATTGGGTCGCCTAGTCATTTTGTTTGGGTCGCGATGAGTATTGTATTACTCTAAACTTTAATGTATTTGCCCGTGTGTACCAGATGCATTCTAGACGAATTATTTATGCCAAATGTTGTATGCATTACAAATAACGCGTAAGAAATATAACACATTTCTGGCGTAAACTGTTCGTCAAGGGTGCATCTGGTATGAGCAAGTCATATCTTGTTTATTTCCTCAAAACTTGCTCCTGGATTAAATATGTGCCATTGTCGATTCAGTACATGTCGAAGCCTACAAAATACACTTTTACATTCAAATGTGCCGTTGATCAACATGTTAAGAAAATATTATATCGAGTATTGGATTGTCGGCGATTGTATTAGCTCAAGTAAGTGAGCTTGAGCATATAATTCAAACGTTGTCGAAATCTTGCCATCCTACCAACTCCGTCCTACTATTTACCTGTCTATTTTAACGGGGTGTCCTCTTCTTACGTCGATAAGCCATTGAGCGGCGCTAAATTGGTGATGTCTCTGTTTTAAGGACGCAAGTACATTTCTGTGCAATCTTACACTAATTAGTTTCATCATTATTTAATTCATCATAATGTGTGTTATGATTATTGATCACAAGTTAACTACTTGAAAAGACGGGTCGCCCACTACTTTTAGTAATGCAGTAGGACATGCAAAGTTCATACAATATAGTGCTATTGTATATACACATGCTTCTGTATTATACTGTATGAAGGTTATGTCTAGGTTTGTCTCATCTGAAGAGCAGTCGTTACACTAGGTTGGACTGGTTGAATGATGTGATTTCGGAAACCTTGTGTATGCATGTATATATATATATATATATATATATATATACAGATATATATATATATATATACATATATATATGTATATATATATATTTATTGAATTTAATTGAATTGGATTTTATTCAACAACAAACACGTATACAAGATGAACTCATACATAACACATCAAATTGAACATATACCTAACACTATACAATATTGAAAATTAATTACATTTGTGTTGAACGGAAATGCAAGAAGTTAAGAACTTATGATATGCATTCCTTACTTCTAATTTATAATCTAATTTCATATATTACATAAACACAATTAACTAGAATTACTGTTGATGCAGCCTTTACATACAAGTTTCTATGTATATTGTCCATTTATACTTCACTCAATACTTAGTACATTATAAGTAATAAATAGACTGATTATTGTTACTAATAGAATATTTAATATAACATTTCATACGTTTGTAGGAGAACTCTTTTATAATGATTTTTAAAATGACAAACCGAACTGCATGTATGTAGATCTGAGTGTAATTGATTCCACAACTTAGGACCCTTATTACTAATACATGCCGCTTTATGTGTCGTTTTACTATATTTTATTTTGAAATTATAGTTTTTATTACGTGTATTATGATTGTGACTATCACCTACTCTCTTAAAGTAACTCAGCAGATGATCTGGAAGCAAATTGTTGTAAACCTTATACATAAACACGACACTGTTGAAGTCAATCATATCATACTCACACACAGTTTTAATATATATATATATATATATATATACATATATGTATATATGTGTGTGTATGTGTGTGTGTGCGTGTGTGCGTGTGCGGGTGTATGCATTATTTATACACACACATACATACATACATCATTTCTTACCAACATTTCCTAAAAATGGTGCACTTCAATGTTAATGTGGATACGTATTAACATGTGACAATCGATTTACATGTGTCTGAATTTTTGCAATTTTCCGCTTTTGCAGGTTGCGGTACTGTGTGTTTCTAACTACTAATCTCAAGTGAATTCACAATCTTTTTTATACTATCTATTGAACTTTGTAGCTGTCACATGTCCACCCGTCATTGTGGCCAAACACGGCATATACAATGACGTCACTTGCGTAAACGAGACAAAATACTACAACAACACGTGCGAACTGTCGTGTGCCTTGGGCTACAATCTGACCAGCAGTGACGGTGTACGCACGTGCACAGAAAACGGCACCTGGAGTAACCCAATCAAGTGTGAACGTACGTGGTCTGATTTGTAACTATGAACAATAATAATAATGCTAATAATAGTAATATGTTATTACAAGCAGCTTTAAAAGTAACAATACAATCAATCAAAACTATTAAATAAATCGGGGTCTAGTTCGTTTGATACTTCAGAACGCTTTTAATTTTATTCCACGCCGACATTTCTGGAAAAATTCAGCCACTCCTTAATTCCTGCGCGAATACTAATCTTACCCAAATGTACATCAATTTCTGCAGTAAGTTTTTCTTTCATAAAACTGAAAGAACCGGAGTGAACGAACATGTCAACTGCTTGACATGGCAAAAGGCGGATTCGACTTCATCGCCATAAACTAACGACTCTCCAGCGCCTGTATTCTTGACTTGGTGTTCTATATGCACGGTTCTTCTAATTCCAATCTCCTATATAGTTTATATCTCAATTGTTTATGTATTTGTACGGGAACATCTGAGCAGGTTAGACTTTACTATCAGACATAGTTACGGTCGCCGCTGTGTACTAACCAGAATGATGAATAGGCCATTGTTAAAACTGTGTTCGTTTATTATATTGTATATAATGTGTAACTTAGAGGTCACCGTCATTGTTAATTATATTGTTCAACAGAGCGATAGTATATATAGATAGTGTATTTCTTGTGTCTGTCGCATGTCGTCATTGTATACGCTGGTCACAGCAATTAATACATTTCACACGTGACACACTATCATATAATAATAGCACAGTGTAATTATACACATTTACATTGATTGATACTAGCGTAATTAGAGAAAGAAACAACAACACTCGGATTTATAAATCAGAAGTAATATATATAGAGGTATACGCACTTGAATAATTACAGGGTAGAAGTTGAACTTGAGCAAAAGCAATAAAAAAGACTAGATGCGTCATTCTGAATTGAGTTAATTTTTGCATTAATTCGTGTAATGGTGTTAACCACTCAATGTAAAGCGCCTTTGAGCAGTTTAGGCTGAAAAGGGCGCTATATATATATATAGGTGCTTATATATTTATATATATTATTATAGTCTAATATACGACGTTTACGTGGGTTCGTTTAAACACACTGCACATACCACTTGGAATTTACTATGTTACCAGATGCAAATTATTTGACATGACTGGCTGGAGACAGCTTATCATGCATGCCATCACAAGTTGGACACAACACACGCACACGCACACGCACACGCTCACGCACACGCACACGCACACGCACACGCACACGCACACGCACACGCACACGCACACGCACACGCACACACACAGACAAACTCATTCACACACACACACACACACACACACACACACACACACACACACACACACACACAAACACACACGCACACGCACACGCACACGCACACACACACACACACATACACACACACACACACACGTTACTAACTACGATGTATGTTTACATATTTCCAGTTATAACGTGTCCAGCCATTAAAATGTCGAAGGGTGAGGCTTACAACGACACATCGTGTACATCTGGCAAGAACAACTACAATGATACCTGTAAAGTGTCGTGTACACTCGGCTACAATCTCACTAGCCATGATAGCGTACACAGGTGTACAGAAAATAGCAACTGGACTAACCCGGTCACATGCGAACGTAAGTTATATACACAACATAATATAATGTATCTCGTATAGAGAGGGGTACCCGGCTTTGCCCAGCGATATCGGTGATATCAGTACAATGGGCAAAGGGTGGATAAATGTTAATCAACTGATATAAACAATGTTTCGACGTGTCCAATGCCCATGATGTGTGAAGCTTAATCAGCCTTTATACCTTGCTATAAAAGCTGAAGATATTTAGTAGCGACTTACTGTAGACCTGCTGTGAATGTGATACCTTGTGACGTTTTGAGATAAACGACGTTTAGTTATTGTTTTGGTAAATGTTGAGTACAAAGGTTCCACATCCGATGGTCGATGTCCTCCAGTCGTCGATGTCCTCCAGTTCGTAGAACGTCGATTTTAGGCACAATAACCACATCAAAGCTACTACGAAGGATACAATGGGTCTATAATATGTTGTGTTCACATGGTAATTTGAAATTATACTTATACTGTGTAGATATCGAGGACTAATGTTCACAATATTAAAATACTTAGTATTTTCCTAATTGTTCATAAATTAGTTAATATAATGCTCTTAAGACTATATTAACTTGTATAAGGTATATTGCCTCAAAATTTTAGTCAGTAAGCCCGTAACAATGGTAGCAATTTGAAGGCACGACCAAGGGTGCATGATCAAATATTAAGCAAAATATCCAGCTTCAAACACGCTGTATTAGCAATACTGCTGAATCGGGCTGCGTTAACTGCTACACCCTTTGATGGTCAACGACGCTCTCTTCCCACGATCAACACAGCAGACTTCCAGTGGGAAATAACTAATGCTGCTAATTTCGGGTAAACGAAGAGACTACGCCCCTTTAAACATGTATTTCTGGGATGGATACTTATAGTGTATATACGCATAACGGTGCGAATATCTTCCAATGGTAGAGATTGTGTCCAATCGCTACGATCTCAAAAGGCATCCCTATGCCACGCGGGTAACGAAACAAACTTTCGTACGAATCTGCGAAGGAATGCGCCCAGTTATAGATAGCAATAGCCATCTTGCCATAAAGACAGCTGTATGTAGATATATATATATATAGATATATATATATATATATATATATATATATGTATGTGTGTGTGTGTGTGTGTGTGTGTGTGTGTGTGTGTGTGTGTGTGTGTGTGTGTGTGTGTGTGTGTGTGTGTGTGTTTATGTGTGTGTGTATGTGTGTGTGTGGGTGTGTGTGTGTGTGTGTTTGTGTGTGTGTATGTGTGTGTGTGTGTGCATGTATATAATAATTATGTGTTTGTGCGTGCGAACGTATGTTTGCATGATATATTTACCAGATATTTACACGTTACATTACACCTCGTCCAACACTGTGAGTGTATTTACTCTCGCCGACGTTTGTTGCATGTTTGTTTCTTGTTTATGTACATATGTAGGTTTCTTTCCGTTGCCATTGAGTACTAGCGTAAATACACACAAATAACATGGGAATTTGGGATATATAAATCAGAAGTAATATATATTGATATATGGAGGCATACGTACTTGAATAATCACAATATAGACGTTGAACGTGAGCAAAGGCAAAGAAAAAGCCTATATGCGTCGTTCTGAAATGAGGTAATGTATGCATTAATTCGTGCAATGGTGTTAACCACTCAGTGTTTTTTCTTTCCGAAATATTAAACCTACTGGTTTAATTTGATGAATTGCTTTAATGAATTTGTAAAGATCCTGTAAGCAGCTTAGGTTGAAAAGATGCGCTCTGCACACACACACACACACACACACACACACACACACACACACACACACACACACACACACACACACACACACACACACACACACACACACACACACACACACACACATATCATCAATAATAATACATATATGCATAATATTATATATATATATATATATACATATATATATATATATATATTATATATTATATATATATATTATTATTACAGTATAATACACGTGGTTAACGTGGGTTCGTTTAAAAACACTACACATACCTCATCGGTGTTGACGTATGGCGAATGTGTACTTTTTGGAATTTACTATGTTACCAGATGCAATTATTTGATATGACTGGCTGAAGACAGCTTATCATGCTTGTCATCACAAGTTGGACATAAAACACGCGCGTCGCACGCACGCACGCTCACACGTACACGCACAGGCACACTCTCACGCACACGCACACACACACATACACATACACAAACAAACACAGACAAACGCACACACATTCACACATACACACTTACACAAATACACTACACACACAGACATACACAAACAAACGCACACACTCTCAAACGTACACACACAAACACACACACACACACACACACACACGCACGTTTCTAACTACGATGTCTCGTGACATATTTCCAGTGGTCACTTGTCACGCCATTAAAATGTCCAAGGGTGAGGCGTACAATGACACATCTTGTACATCTGGCAAGAAAAACTACAACGATACCTGTGACGTGTCGTGTACACTCGGCTACAACCTCACTACCCATGATAGCGTGCACAGGTGTACAGAAAATAGCAACTGGACTAACCCGGTCACGTGCGAACGTAAGTTATATATACCAAACATAATATCATGTATCTCGTATACAGAGGGGTGCCCGGCTTTGCCCTGCAATATCGATGATATCAGTACAATGGGTGACGGGTGGATAAATGCAAAAGACTGATATAAACAATGTTACGACGTGTCCAATGCCCATGATGTGGGAAGCTTAATCAGCCTTTATTCCTTGCAATAAAAGCTAAAGATATTTAGTAGCTACACACTGTAGACATGCAGTGAAGGTGATACCCTGTGACGTTTTGACATAAACGACATTTAGTTATTGTTTTTTGTAAATGTTGGGTACAAAGATTCCACATCCGATCATATCCTGTTAATCTGTCCGCCAGTACGTACGACGTCATTTTTAGGCACAATAACCACGTAAAAGCTACCTCGAATGATACATAGGATCTATATGTTGTGTTCGCGTGGTGACTAGAAATTATACTTGTTCTATGTACTAATGTTCACAACATTAAAACACGTAGTATATTCCAAATTGTTCATGTATTAATTAATATAATGCTCTTAAGACTATGTTAACGTTGTTGAAGATATATTGCCGGCAAAATATCATCAATATCAGTAGAGCGCACACTGAATTGAACTTCTTAGTTTACGACACAATATGAATAACTTTGATGCAACACAGAATGACACACTGTTAGTATATGTTTTACAGTCATAAAATGTGATGCGCTACTGGATGATGGACACGGATACTACACGAATGAGACTTGCACTACGCGAGAACAAATATACAATGACCAATGTACACTCGAGTGCCAACTGGGCTACATACTCGACGGCAACCCGGTGAAGACGTGTCAACTGGACGGGAATTGGAACTCCACTACTCGGTGTATTGGTAAGTGTCAACTGGGCTGTATACTCAATTGTGAAAGGGGGAAGATGTTTCAACTAGACGGAAACTGAAACTCTTCCTCACGATGCGTTGGTAAACCAATGTTTCCCGTCTAGTTCATACAAATGCTTTTTGACGAAATGTTCAATATAACTGTGTTTTCACGCAACAGGCATCGGCGGACGTTCCCATGCATATATGGGTCAATATACAATCGCATACACGCACACACACACACACACACTCACACACACACACACACACACACACACACACACACACACACACACACACACACACACACACACACACACACACACACACACACACAAAGACACACATCTTCATTTCTCCACACGCAACGAAAACAGACGTTCGTGTGAACAATATTATTTACACGTACACACGCACACACGCACTCACGCACTCAAGCATACGCAGAATCGAACATACCCACGTATACGCATACACGAGTTCATACGCACATAAATGCATACACACGCATACACGCATACACGCATACATGCATACATACATACATGCATAAGTGTACACACGCAGACGCTTGTACATACGCAAACACTGATATACATAGAGGAACGCACGCAAGCACACACAAACAGCCATACACATAAACACTCACACACACACAGACACACACACACACACACACACACACACACACACACACACACACACACACACACACACACACACACACACACACACACACACACACACACACACACACACACACACACACACACACACACACACACACACACACACACACACACACACACAAATACACAGACAGACACATGCACACACACACATACACACACACGCACACGCACACACACCCACACACACGCCCACATATCTAT
The DNA here is from genome assembly GCA_020002185.1 of Paraescarpia echinospica. Classification (NCBI taxonomy): domain Eukaryota; kingdom Metazoa; phylum Annelida; class Polychaeta; order Sabellida; family Siboglinidae; genus Paraescarpia; species Paraescarpia echinospica. Next base: position 36,084,476 of record CM034544.1, read on the forward strand.
ATTGTCTGTGTCTTATTGCGATCGTATGCCGCAGTGCGTCTATGTCCGGCTGTCAACGCCTCAGTCCACTCCCGCCTCGTGTCCGGCGCCCCGCCTTACTCACCCAACAGTGTGCTGCTCTACAAATGCGACGTCGGCTATGAACTGACCAGCGGTCACTTGCAGCGATCGTGCAGATTGGATGGACAATGGAGCGGAGAAACTCCTCAGTGTACAGGTGAGACGGTTGTGTGACGTCATGTGATGTAATGTGCTTTGTTTTCCCGTGCGCTGTTGCGTTATTGTATGTGCAACATTTGTCCATATCATATGTGTACATCATAGATACATATCTATAATTTTGACATTTCCCTCAAAACCACTGTTCTCCTCAAGAGCATCAACAGGTTGATCACATCTTATATCATTTAGAATGTGTACACCTGCAAATGTTGAGTTTATAATTATTCGGACAAAATCAATATAAACTCATGATATTCACATCCTTACTAAAAACAACAAATTTGTCATGCTCGTTATTTATTTCTATAGGTTTGCTCCTAGACTGTTGAAGAGGAAATGTATTAATTCAACTTAACTACACACTTACAAATGTTGTAGCGATAAAGTGTCCCGTGTTGGCGTCACCGAAGTACACGGAAGTTGTGCGCGGCGACCCCAGTGAGAATCGTTTCAACGAAACGATCGTGTACAAGTGCGCTGATGGCCACGAACTGATCGCGGGAGATCTGTCGACGACGTGTCTCAGTAGCAAGACGTGGTCCGGAGAAACTCCCGTCTGCCGAAGTAAGCTGGCTTCCAAAAATAATGATGCGCCTCCAAATAACAATAATGATTTGTTTAGTGTTACAGCATTACTAATGATATAAACATAAACAAAATGGTGTTGCTACTCTTTGATATACAACGCAATGGTTGTTTTGTTACGGCAGATACGTTGCAACTTCAGCTGTATCCTCACATTAATATGCCACCTAACCAGCTCAACATATCATCCTCGCATGGACGTATGACCTGTTGACAACAATTCATTATTGTAATACCACATTATAATGTTGTATTACTAACACAAAATTATGGTGTTAGCATGTTACATGAATTATTATATAATAATTTAGCAATAACGATTAGATATGTCGATTGACTGAGCTATTCTCGAAGTTGTTTATATTGATTTTATTACGTTTCTTGCTTGTTAATTTGTAATAAATTCGCCCTCTCTTACATCGGCAATCAGTCTTTGTTGGTGTATCCATATGCAATTTCTGAAGATAAAATTCCACTTGTTGCGATTATGAATGTACGAAAGTGCGCACGTGCTCCTCTTGTCTATTCCAGTCGTGTCATGTGGTCCCCCGGCGCCCGTAGCACATGCCCTTGTCAGCACGACAGACGACGCCTACCTGACAAACGTCACGTACGAATGTCGGCCCGGCTTCAAGCGAGAGGCGGCCGGAGAATGGACGCGGCAGTGTCAGGCAGACAAAC
>CM034544.1:36086963-36106963 GCA_020002185.1 Paraescarpia echinospica
AGATCATCTTGTAAATGCTGTCTGTCTCCATCACTTTTAATCCTTCTAAACACTTTTGTATCATCCGCAAATTTTAACACCTTGCTTATTATATCATCGTCCAAATCGTTGATATATATTAAGAATAATATAGGTCCTAGTACTGATCCCTGTGGTACCCCACTCAATACCGATTTCCAGTTTGAAGCCTCCCCATCAACTACTGCACGTTGTCTTCTGTCATTCAGCCATTTTTCTATCCAGTTTATTATACCATTTCCTATGCCATGGGCCTTTAGCTTAAGGAGTAATCTTTGATGTGGTACTTTGTCGAAAGCTTTTTGAAAATCTAAATAGACGATATCTACTGGTGATCCCTCATCTACCCACCTAGTGATGTCTTCAAAAAAACATAACATATTTGTTAAGCATGACCTCGCTTTTAAAAACCCATGTTGAGATGGGTTTATCAAGTTATGTTTAACAAGAAAATCCACCATGTGATCTTTAGTTAGTCTTTCTAATAATTTGCAAATCACTGATGTTAAACTCACTGGTCTATCTATAGTTCTCTTTGACTCTTGTTTCTCGAACCTTTTGAATAACGGTATATAATGTTTGCTTCTTCCATTCTAAAGGAACCACTCCCTCTTCTAATGACAAATTGAAAATTGTTGCAAGCGGTACGCTAATTTGTTCTACAATTTCCAATAGTAGTTTGGGCGGAATCCCGTCCACTCCTGGTGATTTATTATCCTTCATAGCCCTTATTTTCTTAGCTACCATTTCCGAGGTTACAACTAACTGTCCTAAATAGTCTGAATCTGCCCCCTTGAACTTAGCCTGGCAGTGAACTAATATCTTCCCTGGTAAACACTGAACTAAAATACTCATTCAGGTCTTCTGCCATTAAGAATCCCTCTGATATTGTATTTCCAGCACTATCTTCTAGAGGACCGACCTGATCCTGAACTTTCTGTTTGCTTCTTGAATATAGCTGCATAAAATCCTACTGTCATAAGTTTTATATTATTTTAGCTAATTTTTTTTTCATAGCCTCTTTGAATTCCCTGAATTTCAGCTGTGCTTCTGATTTCATGCTTCTTTATAAATGTTGTTGTCTCTATCATTTCCAGTACATCTATATGACTTCCTACATCATTTGTTTATACTTAATTTTCTAATGGCTTCTTTCGATAAGTGTTTCTTTTTGGACCGTTTTCCTTGTTTTTTGAAGGGTACAAATTTATCGACTATGCACTTAATTTCACTCTTTAATATATTCCAGCATTCTGTTGCCGTCTTATTTTTCAGTGTGTTATTCCAGTCTATCTTTGCTAAATATTTCCTCATGTCCTTATACCTTCCTCTGTGGAAATTTCTCCTATACTGCTTTTTACTATTCCTTTCTGATTTTACTTTGATGGTAAAATGTATCTGGTTGTGATCACTACTCCCCAGTGGCTCACATATCTTGACATTGTCAACTAATTCTTTCTGTGAGGACAAAACTAAGTCTAACATATTCTCTCCCCTGGTTGGTTCTAGCACATGTTGAGAAAGGAAACTATCTTGTACTAAAACTAAAAACTTGTGGTCCTCACTCCCCATACTCTGTAGAGATTTCCATTGTATATGCCCATGGCTAAAGTCCCCCATAATAATACAGTTCCGTTTGCTTACTTCCCTTATAGCGTTTTGTATTTTTTCATTCTCTTCTATGCTTATGTTTGGACTTCGATAAACTAACCCAACTGTTAACGTTGAGTTTCCTGTAACTATGTTACACCAAACAGCTTCTTCGCAATCTGCTTCTCTTTCTAATTTTATTTCATAAGCCTGGATAGATTCTTTAATATATAAAATAACTCCACCTCCTTTCTTCTTATTCTATCTTTCCTAAACATTACATATCCTGTTAGTCCCAATTCGGCATCTGATATATCAGTGGTGGCCCACGATTCGGTTATACCTATTATGTGAGGGTCAATATCTTCTACCATAATGTTTAGTTCACTTCTTTTGTTTATTATGCTCCTTGCATTTAAACAAATGCATTTATATCCTGATTCAGAACAGTTTTCCAGGCTGTTCTTTGCCGATTTATTTCTGCTGTCTTTATCTATGCCTCCAGTTTCAGGCTTCTCTGTGAATCCCCCCTGCGAATCTAGTTTAAATAGATGCAGCCCGTCCCACTGTCAACAGATTGCAGCAAATTCTCTGAGAAAACTGCTGCCCCCTTTCCACTTAGATGTAGGCCATCTCTCATGTACATATCTTCCCTCCCAACAAAGTATCCCCATAAATCTACGAATCCCACCCCCTCTTCTTTACACATCTGCTCAACTAGTGCGTTGATCGCCATCCTCTTGCAGTTTCTATATGTCGGCCCCTTCCTCCCATTACTGGCAAAATTCCTGAGAGGATAATCTGTTCTACTCTTGTCTTCTTTAACTTCTTCACTAACTGTCTGTACTTCTGAACTATCCCAGTTGTTCCCTCCCTCTCTGCGTTATTTGTCCCTACATGTACTAGTATAGACCCTCCCTTGCCATGCCCCAGTACCTTCTCTACCCTTTCAGTTATATGTTCTATCCTAGCCCCCGGTAGACAAACAACGACGTCCTCCCCCTCGCTTAGAGTCTTATCTGTCTTTCTCATAATCGAATCGCCCATAAACACCCTCTCTTTCCTCATTGCCCCCTCAATCACTGCCTCAGGGTAGCTCTTTCTACGGTTTGCATCTGTCTGGTTGTAATCTTGTTCCCCTGTCTTCTGCTCTCCCGTCACAATCTCGTCCGTTCCATTCTTTCCTGACGCTGTTTCTCTTGTCACCTTTCTTCCTGTCATCGTCCCTGTCACATTTCCTGCCGTCGATCCTCCACTTTCTTCCCCTCCGATCACCTTCCCTCCTCTCAGTCTCCTTTCCTCGGTCTTGTTGCCACTACTCTGTTCCTTCAGTTTCACAGTATTCCCAACTTTATCCCTGTCGTCTCTCTCCATTCCATCTGTCTCCTTGCTGATTCTCATCTCCATCCCCTTCACAATATATACCAACCTAGCTACCTCTTTCTCCAGACATTTCACCTTCCAACACCCCACGCACTGAAAGGTGAATCCCTCTTCCTTGGTTTCTCTCCATGACTTCGTACAGCCGGATAAGGCAAAATCTACCCAACTGTGGCAGTCGTCGCACACCAAGTGTCTCTTTGCCTTGACTTGCTGCTTGCAAGGCGCCATATCAGAATTTATTTAATAATAATAATCTAATTAGCTATTTAAAATAGTTTTGTCAACTGTGTTTACACTATTCACTGTCTATGTAGTCTTTAAGAAGACTGTTTTCTGTGCACAAATGCTACACTTTACGTAAGATTGCGTACGCTAGACTGCCTTATTTATTTAGGTTATACAGCGCCCTAGCGAATAAGAGAGACACTAGCTACATAAACTTAGTTCGCCCGATTATCGCAAATGCTTAATTTTAACAACAAAGCCACCTTATCAAAATGTCTAGCAGGTACTGACTTACACAGATATTATCTTGTGTAGGTAGTTTATGGTTGTTACTTTATCACCTATATATTCTACCACATAACGAGGTTTGTTAAATCTTGTTTACAAACTTATCGTAGCCGTAAGCTAACGTACCCTATTATCACTCACTAGACTAAAGTGTCCTAAAATACTTTATCTAACTAACTTTTTAAGCACAACTGCTACTCAATATATGTTTACTGCTACTTTATGAATGATATTAAGGCAAGAATAATACTTATCAATCAGTAATTCCACTTGCTTATGAACTTTGATACACCACCAATTTCAACGATCTATCTCCGCCAAATATAGCCTCGATTAATTGTTATGTTGACATGGGGCACTGGAACAAGGAGAGGCGAAGACAGAGGGGTCTGGCGAGTTTGTTATGGAGCCGCGAGCTGTACACGTGCAAGTACGCAAGCTAACTAATAAACAACCCATATATGTACAGACCCTAAACGTTTGTTTAGTCAAAGACACACCAAAATGACCTTCGAAGCGTTTCGTTACTCACTGATAAAAGTAACTAACTTGTGAAGGACATGTAACTAGAGATTGTTCAGTGAATAACAAACCAAACATACATTGTGAACCGTTTCTCTACTCACTTGTACAAGTCGGCGCATCACAACTCCAGTTGCCTGTGAGTTTACACTCACAGGTGGCGTCTACAGCTGTGTGGTTGTGGCCTGCAGCGCAGGAGTAAGTCACCTTTGATCCCACGACAACGCCATCGTTGTAGAATTGAACGTTCGATTCTTCACTGGTTTGAATTGCAGGACAAGTGATTTCTGAAAACAAATATTTAACGGTTCGTCAAACATGTTTGCAGTACGACGACTTTGACCTAGATACGTTAAGAAGACATAAAAGTGAACACACGTTAGCGTATACGAACTACAAATAAATATAGTATATCAGTGTGCACCAAATGCAGAACATGCCTCTGTGTTCAGGCAGGTAGCGTGGCTGAATTGGAAGAGTGCGTTTTCGACCGGCGATAGCAGGATCCGAATAGTTATTTAACTGCACCTTTCTTTAAACCCCCAACTGCACTCACACAAAATCACCCAATTAAATACATCTTCCCTGAAGCGGAATTACACTCCCCATGCTTGGAGGGGTCGCGCTGACTACCCCTTCCTTTCAACCAAGTCAACCGCTCTGGTGACTGATCACAGCAAACTAATCAATACAAATCAGATAGTCTTTGTGATCAAACCACCTTCAAACGCGGGATGTTCTCCACTCCACAGCTCGTCTTCACCGCAAGACCGAGTCAAATCACCGCTGACGTGACGATATGCGTACTGAGGTCGATACGTGACCGACGCCCCGACTGTCAGATTTCCCACTGAAAGTACACCTCCGACGACGTTTCCCGGCGCCCGACATATAGTTTCTGCAACCATGCAATACGATTTAAAGTTAATTATTAAAACATTATGTACAATGTTGTACTCCATATTTCGCAAAATTTTTCATTGCTACTATTTTAAACATATGTCATATTTGTATATCGTTACGACTATCTATTCATTCCTATTTTGTTTTATATATTTATCCAATTTATTATTGGTTTTATATGTCGATGTTATACATTTATGTATGTACACACACACACACACACACACACACACACACACACACACACACACACACACACACACACACACACACACACACACACACACACACACATATATATATGTATATATATATATGTATATATATTGAACTATACGTTTTCTCATTTAAGCTTTGTTGAGCACACTTTGATTTAATGGAGGTTTAATAATTGTTACACTTTATTTTAAAATTAACACATTATTACTAAAAATGCGAATATTTAAATAATGTATATTATTATTATTAGTGGTAGTAGTAGTATTGTAAATGTTAATGGTATTATTATTAATATTATCATTACCATTATTAGCATTGTTGTTATTATAACAATGTTATTGGTTAAGGGTATATACAATCGCTTATTGATAAACATTTCAAAAACACAGTGTAATTGTAATACCTGGTGTGTGTTTTATTAAACAATATTGTGTTGCAGAAGGTCAACGTAGGAATGTGTCCACCATTCATAGTACGTTACACAGCACTTATATTTGTTGCATAAATACACCACTGTCCTTCTGGAAAATAACTATTTGGACATATATTAACGTACGTTGACACACGAGAGGTGTTCCTGACCACGCCCCTCCACCGAGACACGTCCTCAGTTGACTGCCCCTCACTCTGTGGTAGCCGGGCAGACATTGCATGGTGACGACGTCTTCGTAGTAGACGCCTGTCTGTGTCTCCACCTCATTGCCGACGCCGGCCACTTCCCCACACCGAATCCCTATGACAGTCGGTAATGCAATTATTCATTGTAATTTGGTGATCTGTTAGCACATTGTCTTTGTCTTTTTAATGCCATTTAAAATAAAATGGTAATAATTGTGTACCTTTATCGTGTTATTATAAAGAAATGATATGTTGCACCACCAGGACATAACTTTATCATTATTATAATTAGCTATTCACACAAATTAAGAAGTATATTACATTAATTTACATTTACACAATATCAACGAATATAAAATCAACAGGAAAAGCCGGTAAGTCAGATATGATTGATGCATATTTATAAAATGGCCTATGCAAAAGCTTAAAGTTGGTACTTCATTTCGTACAAGTATTTATCCGTACTTTCACAACTTATGGACACAGGAGTCCAGTGTCCGTCGACCGTGCAGAGAATCTTTCCGGGCGTGCCCTCGTAGCCGACGTCACAGCTGTAGGTGACGTCACAGCCCCTGCGCACGCAGCAGTCATTCGTGAAGGCATTCTTCATTGGTGGCGGCACTCCGCAAGTTACTTCTGGTGACACAACATTACGACTAATGGAAAACGATTTTCATTGGTAAACAATAGTGTGGCCGAATTGTGCTTATATAGTTGTTGTGATACTTCAGGTTGTTGTACTTCTAAAATACAATATTGTTGATGAATTTAAATATGCAAGTTATTTATATACAATACATGGAACACAAAACACACACCATACACACACACACACCATGGACACCATGGACACCATGGACACCATGGACACCATGAACCACACACACCACACACACCACACACACCACACACACCACACACACCGCACACACCACACACAACACACACAACACACACACCACACACACCACACACACCACACACACCACACACAACACACACAACACACAAACCACGCACACACACACGCACAACGTACACACTCACATCATGGACACCACAAACACCACACACACGCCACACACGCCACACACGCCACGCACGCCACACACGCCACACACGCCACACACGCCACACACACCAAACACGCCACACACGCCACATTTACACACACACAAACACACACACACACACACTCACACACACACACACACACACACACACACACACACACACACACACACACACACACACACACACACACACACACACACACACACACACACACACACACACACACACACACACACACACACGCACACACACGCACACACACGCACACACACATACACACACGCACACACACACGCACACACGCACATACACATACACACACAAACTAGGGAAATGTATTTATAGGAATTCGCTAACTTCATCGTCGATAATTATTGAGGATTCCATCAGTGGATAATGATCTCCTGACACGTGTAACAACAGGACAAATAGACTAAATATAAAACAATGAAACCTATAAAATACACTCAAATGCGCAATGTGTCGCACCTTCGCAAGCCAGTGAAGGTCTCGTCCATTCACCATTCAGTTCACACCGGCTGAACCCAACGCCTGACAAACGCTCGTAACCATGGTAACAGGAGTAAACCACTTTCCCGCCAACTGTGTCTCCATTGTGCATCGTGTAGTTGGCATTGACGACCTCTAGCGGCAATCCGCAGTGCACCTCTGTAGAAAACCGAGTACGACGTTTAGCGGTGTCAGTTAGTTAAATGGTTTTAGATATGCCATATGACTACTTTGTATGACAATTTGCCCCTGCAGTTCGATTCTTGTCTCATCGTATTTTATGTACATTTTGTGTGAATGAATGAATGAATGAATGAACGTTTATTCAGAACATTGGCAACAATATATACACACAACAACCAAACAAGTTTAACTATAATACAAGTGAGAATACACAATGTTTGAAGGGGGTAATTAAGTAAATAACTCATTGACTTTTGTGTAAAGTTACCCCTGACAAATATTTATATATACCTACGTGTATATGTATACACATACAAGCATATGTACATATACGCATAGACACATATACATATATATACACACATATATTGTGAAAATGTTCTACGTGGTATCTATTTCGACTTGCTGGCTTGTTTGTTCAACTTTTATAAGTAATGTTGTTAAAGTAATCAAACAAACTATTTCGTTATTTAATTCTTGCCCAAAATAATTTAGCTTATTTTCTAGATTGGAAGTCTCTCTTGATTACGCCGAACGATTACTCGCAATTGGCCATTGTAAATTGTACTGTCCAAAATCAGTTTATACAAATACAAAGTACGTACTTTTGTTTGTCAAATCAACTCCATAATATTACATATTTGCTCAGCTAAAGTATTGCATACGTGAACATCATGACACTGGATTCCTGTCGATCTAAACCAGTTATGTAAGCAGCTTTAATTTAATTTTAGTTAATTGGCTATTATTAAGCCTTGTTTAATAGTGCTAGTTCTGTAGGTCAACTGTTGGTACGTGAAATAGCTACTGCACTTAACAATAAAGCGATTATACAACATTTTTTAAATATTTTATGAAAGTCATTGAAATCCAGTTGGTCATTCTTTTAAACTTACCAATGCAAACAGGGTCTTCATTGTTCCACAGGCCGCTGTCGTCACACACTTTGGTGAGATTGCCGGCTTGCAGTCTGTGGCCGGCCAGACACGAATAGGTCGCTGTGTCATTGACTCTTACTCCGTCGGTAGTCAACGATGTGGCGGAGATGGTTGGCGGAGACTTACAGATAATTTCTGCCCACCACAAGTGCACACAATCACATATATTGAAACGTTATGATAATTCAGATGTTGTAGTAAAATAAAAAGCCGATATAACCATAACATGAAACGACGTCTCTTTCCTTGTATGTGAATATGTATATTCAAGAAATGTGTCGATGTGACATGAGCAATGGAAATGTATGTGTAAGCTGCTTTAATTAATAATAAACCCATGTAGTCTCATCGTAGTGGGTGGAAGTCAACGCGCTGTGTCGTAATACAAACACCTATGTAGCTTTCTATTTCAACATATATTTGAGAAAGTCACTCTTTCGGTAGACCAAATACAACATGGATACTTTACGACATGCTAGTACATTATGTTTGCTGTTCCTTCTTGTGTGACATGTCTGTGTGTAATCTTGCGTGATAAATCGAATGAACTGACACGTTTATATTAGTTGGCCTTACCAGCGCACGCCGGCGGGGTTCCGCTCCATCGTTTGTCTGCCTGACACCGCCGGGTACATTCTCCGGCCGCCTCTCGCTTGAAGCCGGGACGACATTCGTACGTGACGATTGTCAGGTAGGCGTCGTCTGTCGTGCTGACAAGGCCATGTGCCACGGGCGCCGGGGGACCACATGACACGACTGGAATAGACAAGAGAAGCACGTGCGCACTTTCGTACATTCATAATCACAACAAGTTGAATTTGATCTTCAGAAATTGCATATGGATACACCAACAAAGACTGATTGCAGATGTAAGAGAGGGCGAATTTATTACAAATTAACAAGCAAGAAACGTAATAAAATCAATATAAACAACTTCGAGAATAGCTCAGTCAATCCACATATCCAATCGTTATTGCTAAATTATTATATAATAAGTCATGTTATATGCTAACATCATAATTTTTTGTTAGTAATACAACATTATAATGTGGTATTATAATAATGAATTGTTGTCGACAGGAGTAGTAAGGGAGGTCCCTTACGAGTTACGCTTTGAGTTTGAGGTGTGCAAGTGCAAATTACCCGGATGTAGGTCAAGGTCAAAGGTCAAGTACCCGGATGCAGGTCAAAGTCAAATGTCAAGGTCAATTACCCGGATGTAGGTCAAGGTCAAGTACCAGGATGTATGTCAATATCAAGTACCCGGATGTGGGGCAAGTGGCGCCAGTGGCGCCACCTAGCGGATATGTCATTAACAAAAACAACGCCCATGGCGGATTTTCTTGAAACTAAAATGGTTAGACCAATACCGTCACCTATCGGATTCTTCGTGAACTACCTGTACAAATGGTGCCACCTAGCGGATTTTTCCGAGGTAAATGTTCGAGTACTGCCCAAATTCGTGCGTCTTTGGTTTGACCATTAGCGCCACGTGGCGGAATTTTGTTGGACTAAAACGTCCTAGCGGATAGGTCATGAAATACAAGTGGTGCCATCTGACGGATAAGTTGTAAACTAAATGTAAGAGTACTGCCCAAATTCGTGTCTCTTGCACGCTTGCGTGCAATATAGCCTCCTGACGGATACATCATGAACCACAAACATCATCCCCTAGTGGACAAGTGGGCGAACCACATATGAGTACTGCCCAAATTCGTGTCTCTTGCACGCTTGCGTGCAATAGAGCCTCCTGACGGATACATCGTGAACCACAAACATCATCCCCTAGTGGACAAGTGAGCGAACCACATACGAGTACTGCAAATATTCGCGTCTGTAAGAAACGGTTCTTTTCAGAGCCAATCACATTCTCACAAAAGAGTATTAGCTATTCTGATAGGTTAGAAATTTCGTCTTCGTTCGGCAAGCCCACGTGACCTTTATGTTCTATCGAATTGGTATAAAAGGCCTGCGTCTGCTTTTGTGGTCATTATGTCTTACATTTTGGAAGATGAACAACATGGCTAGTGATATCGTCCGACAAGGGAGTTTGCTATCGAAGGCGCAGCCTTCTCCGCCTACGGGCCCACTCCTGCTCTCGACCCCGTCAAGGAACCCGGACCAACAATCATCAACCAATTCAACGATCAGTCCGATAACCAGTTCGACGTCCAAACCAATTTCGTCTCTGTCACTTGCACCGTCAATCAACCCAACCATCAACCTGACGTCATTACCTCCGACGAAGCGACAGAAGCTTTTGCCTCGTTATACTTGCTGTATGTGTGGCAGTACCTTCAAGTATAAAGGGAATTGGCTCGCTCATGTGAAGCAGGGCTGCTGTCAAAGGAAGCAAGATAAACAGCGGCGACGTAAACAACTACGACCATCGCAGAGGCCCTTCACCTGCCCGGACTGTGGGACATCGTTCACACGGAAAAATAATTCCAAGCAACACGTCACCAGCGGATGTTGTGCCCGTCGGAAGAGGGCGGCCGAGGACGCCAAGTTGGAATCGCAAGCGGCAACGAATGGTCTCGGTGTCGACAGAGACGATTAACAACAACGGGACAGCATCGACACTAACTTCCGTTCCTAACGACGCCACAACTACCCACACTGTCATTGTCACAACTTCTACCCAGCCTGCCAACGTTACAACTCCCGCTCGCAGGGGTGAAAGACTGTTTCAGTGTTTTGTTAGACGCGGGTGTGAAGCTATCCGACGTGACAGTCGAACATTTGTGTAATATCAATACTTGGTTGCAAGAATATATTTCGAAACAGTGGCGAAACACCATGAAACACACGGTTCTGGCAGTAATGGAGGGTGATCTGTAAAGAACTTTCTTTTGTCTTGTACACGATTAAACTTTGCAAGGCTCTGTATCAATGTCTATTCTCTGGTTCCTGTAATTATGGAGCGTGACATGTAAATACGTTTGTGTTGTTCACGAATAAACTGTGCAAAACTTATCTTGCGTCTTTTTTCGTGTCTGTTCACTCACTCACTCACGCATTGATACATACATAGAGACAGACATAGAGATATACACATATACATACAAGAGACGGGACTACGGATGATACATCACACGAGAGTACAAACGAGACAATCGATATCACACGAGAGTACGGACGAGACAAGAAATATGCCAGGAGACTACGGATGACATCACACGAGAGTACAAATGAGACAAGAGATATGTCACGAGACTTCGGATGACACATCACACGAGTGTACAAACGAAACAAGAGATATGTCACGAGACTTCGGATGACACATCACACGAGACTTCGGATGACACATCACACGAGAGTAGGGACGAGACGAGACTATGACCGAGATATGTCACGAGACTACGGATGACACATTACACGAGACAACGGATGACACATCACATGAGAGTACGGAAGAGACGAGACTATGACCGAGATATGTCACGAGACTACGGATGACACATCACACGAGACTACGGATGACACATCACATGAGAGTACGGACGAGACGAGACGAGACGAGACTATGACCGAGATATGTCACGAGACTACGGATGACACATCACACGAGACTACGGATAACACATCACATGAGAGTATGGACGAGACGAGACTACGACCGAGATATGTCACGAGACTACGGATGACACATCACACGAGACTACGGATGACACATCACATGAGAGTACGAACGAGACGAGACTATGACCGATATATGTCACGAGACTACGGATGACACATCACACGAGACTACGGATGACACATCACATGAGAGTACGGACGAGACGAGACTATGACCGAGATATGTCACGAGACTACGGATGACACATCACACGAGACTACGGATGACACATCACATGAGAGTACGGACGAGAAGAGACGAGACTATGACCGAGATATGTCACGAGACTACGGATGGCACATCACACGAGACTACGGATGACACATCACATGAGAGTACGGACGAGACGAGACTATGACCGAGATATGTCACGAGACTACGGATGACACATCACACGAGACTACGGATGACACTTCACATGAGAGTACGGACGAGACGAGACTATGACCGAGATATGTCACGAGACTACGGATGACACATCACACGAGACTAGTTGCGCAAACGAAACACTAATAGACGGGTTATCGCATCAAATCCCTCCGTTTTCAGGCAAGTAGACGGGTTATTGCGTGAGATCCCCTCAAAAGGAAGCAAAGCAAAGCAAATAGACGGGTGAGATCCCCTCAAAAGGAAGCAAAGCAAAGCAAATAGACGGGTGAGATCCCTCAAAAGGAAGCAAAGCAAAGCAAATAGACGGGTGAGATCCTCTCAAAAGGAAGCAAAGCAAAGCAAATAGACGGGTGAGATCCCTCAAAAGGAAGCAAAGCAAAGCAAATAGACGGGTGAGATCCCTCAAAAGGAAGCAAAGCAAAGCAAATAGACGGGTGAGATCCCTCAAAAGGAAGCAAAGAAAAGCAAATAGACGGGTGATATCCCTCAAAAGAAAGCAAAGCAAAGCAAATAGACGGGTGAGATCCCTCAAAAGGAAGCAAAGCAAAGCAAATAGACGGGTTATCGCGTGAGATCCCTCAAAAGGAAGCAAATAGACCAGATATTTTCATATATCAGTGCATAAAATTCAAATCGTGGTTCATTCCGTTCTTTACATTTGAACAGTAAACACGTACATCATGAGCTGATCAACTGTTCTACTGGCTGCCAACAGGCCCACACCATCACCATCCTTGGCACCTTTCCGGTGCCCAGATTGCAAGAGATATTTTACACGTAGGAACAACTGGAAAAGTCACATTGCTCACAATCGCTGTTGGCCTTTGACAAACACTACGACGACAAGCACTACATTGTTCAATTCACTTGCCTCGGCGCCTACTTCGACATCTACGTCTCTGGCCCCAGCAACAAGCTCGACATTCTCGTCTCCATCTCAGGCGCCTACTACGACACATGTGCCTCTGGACTCAGCGATAAGCTCGACATTCCCGTCTCCATCTCAAGTGCCCATGGAGTATACAAAGAAGATGGCCCTGGTCGATCCCCGTATTTTGGAAAACATTCAACCACAGCATCCTTCTCCTGCTAATCCTATCGAAAGGGTCTTGCAACGACTCGACAATGAAATGCTAGACATATTAGAACGAAGCGATATATACGAGAGGGAAAAGGTTGTGTTGTATAACCAGGTATTGAGTCGGTACAACGATCTTTCCGACAAACGTATGCAAGAACCTGTGCGTATGGTCATCGAAAAAATTCCCAGTGAAGTGGAAAACAAAGTACAACCTGCTAACGAAAATGAAATCGTCGAAAATAAGAACATCGAAAATGAAATCATCGACAGTGTTCCAAAAACTATGAAGCAGAAAGCACGAAGACTCATTGATCAAATGAAAGGTGCCGTAAGTTGGAACGATCGTGGCGAGATGATGTACAAAAACAAGGCGTTTCCCGGAAGTAATATCGTGGACTTTGTGAACGACGTGTTGAGAAAACGGAAGTCGTTTGAACCGATGGGATGGGAAACCTTTGCTCGTGGTCTCAAGGACGTCAACACGCCAATGGATTTAGTGGGTAATCTCGATCGTTGGCTTTACATGCAGACAGCGTCAGTGGACAGCGACATAGCAAAGGAAACCAGTATTCCGTTTGACAGTGGTCGTCGTCGTAGACGACCTGCATCATAGCGGCGCGCAGCTCATTCGGCGACACCTTCGCGAATCATACGTTGGGACCCATATTAGTATTACCGATTTGCGACTAAAACAGATTCGCGTGGGACATACAATTCACAGGAACAGTGTTCAAAAGAGTTAACCTCGCGAAAATGTAAGCAACCACCAAGGTGGTTGCATAAATTTTCGCGAGGTTAACCCCAACTTTTTTTCTCTAGCTAACCTAATTATATATTTTTACCCGCTAGGTGGCGCCACCATGTGACGTAGTACTCCGATTATCCACTAGAGGGCGCTACGCCGGAAGTGATGTCATACCGGAAGTCACTTGACTGTCATGGCGCCCTCTACTAGGGGCGCTACGCCGGAAGTGATGTCATACCGAAAGTCACTTGACTGTCATGGCGGCCTCTACTAGGAACGCTACGCCGGATGTGATGTCATACCGGAAGTAACTTGACTGTCATGGCGGCCTCTACTTATAAATTTTTACCCGCTAGATGGCACCATCATGTGACGTATTATTCCGATTATCCACTAGGAGGCGCTACGCCGGATGTAATGTCGTACCGGAAGTAACTTGACTGTCAAGGCGGCCTCTACTAAGGACGATACGCCGGATGTGATGTCGTACCGGAAGTCACTTGACTGTCATGGCGGCCTCTACTAGGGACGATACGCAAGATGTGATGTAATACCGGAAGTTATTTGAATGTCATGACAATTTTTGTGTTAAGGGAAGTCACGTGTTGTACGTTCGGTCTGATTGGCTATGTAAATGAGATGACGCCGAAATCTAATAAGTGTTTGATGATTCGATTGTGCAACTTTGTTGTCAGTGAAATGAGGAAAAGCGTGGTGTGTCTTGATGAAAACGAAAAACAAACAAACACACTCATCCATAGCATCAACACAATTTTATTTGAATATTCCCCATATCAGCACTTTTCAACACTGTTCCTGTGAATTGTATGTCCCACGCGAATCTGTTTTTGTCGCAGATCGGTAATACTAATATGGGTCCCAACGTATGATTCGCGAAGGTGTCGCCGAATGAGCTGCGCGCCGCGATGATGCAGGTCGTCTACGACGCCGACGACGACCACTGTCAAACGGAATACTGGTTTCCTTTGCTATGTCGCTGTCCACTGACGCTGTCTGCATGTAAAGCCAACGATCGAGATTACCCACTAAATCCATTGGCGTGTTGACGTCCTTGAGACCACGAGCAAAGGTTTCCCATCCCATCGATTCAAACGACTTCCGTTTTCTCAACACGTCGTTCACAAGGTCCACGATATTACTTCCGGGAACCGCCTTGTTTTTGTACATCATCTCGCCACGATCGTTCCAACTTACGGCACCTTTCATTTTATGAATGAGTCTTCGTGCTTTCTGCTTCATAGTTTTTTGGAACACTGTCGATGATTTCATTTTCGATGTTCTTATTTTCGACGATTTCATTTTCGTTAGCAGGTTGTACTTTGTTTTCCACTTCACTGGGAATTTTTTCGATGACCATTTGTCGGAAAGATCGTTGTACCGACTCAATACCTGGTTATACAACACAACCTTTTCCCTCTCGTATATATCGCTTCGTTCTAATATGTCTAGCATTTCATTGTCGAGTCGTTGCAAGACCCTTTCGATAGGATTAGCAGGAGAAGGATGCTGTGGTTGAATGTTTTCCAAAATACGGGGATCGACCAGGGCCATCTTCTTTGTTTACTCCATGGGCACTTGAGATGGAGACGGGAATGTCGAGCTTTTGAGGGATCTCACCTGCCTATTTGCTTTGCTTTGCTTCCTTTTGAGGGGATCTCACCCGTCTATTTGCTTTGCTTTGCTTCCTTTTGAGGGGATCTCACCCGTCTATTTGCTTTGCTTTGCTTCCTTTTGAGGGGATCTCACGCAATAACCCGTCTATTTGCCTGAAAAAGGAGGGATTTGACGCGATAACCCGTCTATTAGTGTTTCGTTTGCGCAACTAGTCTCGTGTGATGTGTCATCCGTAGTCTCGTGACATATCTCGGTCATAGTCTCGTCTCGTCCGTACTCTCATGTGATGTGTCATCTGTAGTCTCGTGTGATGTGTCATCCGTAGTCTCGTGACATATCTCGGTCATAGTCTCGTCTCGTCCGTACTCTCATGTGATGTGTCATCCGTAGTCTCGTGTGATGTGCCATCCGTAGTCTCGTGACATATCTCGGTCATAGTCTCGTCTCGTCTCGTCCGTACTCTCATGTGATGTGTCATCCGTAGTCTCGTGACATATCTCGGTGATAGTCTCGTCTCGTCCGTACTCTCATGTGATGTGTCATCCGTAGTCTCGTGTGATGTGTCATCCGTAGTCTCGTGACATATCTCGGTCATAGTCTCGTCTCGTCCGTACTCTCATGTGATGTGTCATCCGTAGTCTCGTGTGATGTATCATCCGTAGTCTCGTGACATATCTCGGTCATAGTCTCGTTTCGTCTCGTCCGTACTCTCATGTGATGTGTCATCCGTAGTCTCGTGTGATGTGTCATCCGTAGTCTCGTGACATATATCGGTCATAGTCTCGTCTCTTCCGTACTCTCATGTGATGTGTCATCCTTAGTCTTGTGTGATGTGTCATCCGTAGTCTCGTGACATATCTCGGTCATAGTCTCGTCTCGTCCCTACTCTCGTGTGATGTGTCATCCGAAGTCTCGTGTGATGTGTCATCCGAAGTCTCGTGACATATCTCTTGTTTCGTTTGTACTCTCGTGTGATGTGTCATCCGTAGTCTCGTGACATATCTCTTGTCTCGTTTGTACTCTCGTGTGATGTCATCCGTAGTCTCCTGGCATATTTCTTGTCTCGTCCGTACTCTCGTGTGATATCGATTGTCTCGTTTGTACTCTCGTGTGATGTATCATCCGTAGTCTCGTCTCTTGTATGTATCTATGTATATCTCTATGTCTGTCTCTATGTATGTATCAATGCGTGAGTGAGTGAGTGAACAGACACGAAAAAAGACGCAAGATAAATTTTGCACAGTTTATTCGTGAACAACACAAACGTATTTACATGTCACGCTCCATAATTACAGGAACCAGAGAATATACATTGATACAGAGCTTTGCAAAGTTTAATCGTGTACAAGACAAAAGAAAGTTCTTTACAGATCACCCTCCATTACTGCCAGAACCGTGTGTTTCATGGTGTTTCGCCACTGTTTCGAAATAGATTCTTGCAACCAAGTATTGATATTACACAACTGTTCGACTGTCACGTCGGATAGCTTCACACCCGCGTCTAACAAAACACTCAAACAGTCTTTCACCCCTGCGAGCGGGAGGTGTAACGTTGGCGGGCTGGGTAGAAGTTGTGACATTGACAGCGTGGGTAGTTGTGGCGTCGTTAGGAACGGAAGTTAGTGTCGATGCTCTCCCGTTGTTGTTGTTAATCGTCTCTGTCGACACCGAGACCATTCGTTGCCGCTTGCGATTCCAACTTGGCGTCCTCGGCCGCCCTCTTCCGACGGGCACAACATCCGCTGGTGACGTGTTGCTTGGAATTATTTTTCCGTGTGAACGATGTCCCACAGTCCGGGCAGGTGAAGGGCCTATGCGATGGTCGTAGTTGCTTACGTCGCCGCTGTTTATCATTCTTCCTTTGACAGCAGCCCTGCTTCACATGAGCGAGCCGATTCCCTTTTTACTTGAAGGTACTGCCACACATACAGCAAGTATAACGAGGCAAAAGCTTCTGACGTTTCGTCGGAGGTAATGACGTCAGGTTGATGGTTGGATTGATTGACGGTGCAAGTGACAGAGACGAAATTAGTTTGGTCGTCGAACTGGTTATCGGACTGATCGTTGAATTGGTTGATGATTGTTGGTACGGGTTCCTTGACGGGGTCGAGAGCACGAGTGGGCCCGTAGGCGGAGAAGGCTGCGCCTTCGATAGCAAACTCCCTTGTCGGACGATATCACTAGCCATGTTGTTCATCTTCCAAAATGTAAGATATAATGACCACAAAAGCAGACGCAGGCCTTTTATACCAATTCGATAGAACATAAAGGTCACGTGGGCGTGCCGAACGAAGACGAAATTTCTAACCTATCAGAATAGCTAATACTCTTTTGTGAGAATGTGATTGGCTCTGAAAAGAACCGTTTCTTACAGACACGAATATTTGCAGTACTCGTATGTGGTTCGCTCACTTGTCCATTAGGGGATGATGTTTGTGGTTCACGATGTATCCGTCAGGAGGCTCTATTGCACGCAAGCGTGCAAGAGACACGAATTTGGGCAGTACACATATGTGGTTCGCCCTCTTGTCCACAAGGGGATGATGTTTGTGGTTTATGATGTATCCGTCAGGAGGCTCTATTGCACGCAAGCGTGCAAGAGACACGAATTTGGGCAGTACTCCTACATTTAGTTTACAACTTATCCGTCAGATGGCACCACTTGTAGTTCATGACCTATCCGCTAGGGCGTTTCAGTTCCAAAAAAAATCCGCCAGGTGGCGCTAATGGTCAAACCAAGACGCACGAATGTTTGCAGTACTCGAACATTTACTTCGAAAAAATCCGCTAGGTGGCACCACTGGTACAGACAGTTCACGAAAAAAAACGATAGGTGGCGCTATTGGTCTAACCATTTTAGTTCGAAGAAAATACGCCATGGGGCGCTATTTTTGTTCATGACATATCCGCTAGGTGGCGCCACTGGCGCCATTTGACCTACATCCGGGTAATTGACCTTAATATTTACCTACATCCCGGTACTTGACCTTGACATTTGACCTTAACCTACATCCGGGTACTTGACATTGACATTTGACCTTGACTTACATCCGGGTACTTGACATTGACCTTAGACCTTGACCTACATCCGGGTATTTTGCACTTGCACACCTCAAACTCAAAGCGTAACTCGTAAGGGACCTCCCTTACTACTGACAGGTCATATGTCCATGCGAGAATGATATGTTGAGCTGGTTAGGTGGCATATTAATGTGAGAATACAGCTGAAGTTGCAACGTATCTGCCGTAACAAAACAATCGTTGCGTTGTATATTAAAGAGGAGCAACACGATTTTGTTTATGTTTATATCATTAGTAATGCTGTAACACTAAACAAATCATTATTATTATTATTTGGAGGCGCATAATTATTATTGGAAGCCAGCTTACTTCGGCAGACGGGAGTTTCTCCGGACCACGTCTTGCTACTGAGACACGTCGTCGACAGATCTCCCGCGATCAGTTCGTGGCCATCAGTGCACTTGTACACGATCGTTTCGTTGAAACGATTCTCACTCGGGTCGCCGCGCACAACTTCCGTGTACTTCGGTGACGCCAACACGGGACACTTTATCGCTACAACATTTGTAAGTGTGTAGTTAAGTTGAATTAATACATTTCCTCTTCAACAGTCTAGGAGCAAACCGATAGAAATAAATAACGAGCATGACAAATTTGTTGTTTTTTGTAAGGATGTGAATATCATGAGTTTATACTGATTTTGTCCGAATAATTATAAACTCAACATTTGCAGGTGTACACATTCTAAATGGTATGAGATGTGACAAACCTGTTGATGCTCTTGAGGAGAACAGTGGTGTTGAGGGAAATGTCAAAATTATAGGTATGTATCTATGATATACACATATGATATGGACAAATGTTGCACGTACAATAACGCAACAGCGCACGAGAAAACAAAGCACATTACATCACATGACGTCACACAACCGTCTCACCTGTACACTGAGGAGTTTCTCCGCTCCATTGTCCATCCAATCTGCACGACCGCTGCAAGTGACCGCTGGTCAGTTCAAAGCCAATGTCGCATTTGTA
>CM034544.1:36111963-36174752 GCA_020002185.1 Paraescarpia echinospica
AAACAATTGGGATATAAACTATATAAGAGATTGGAATTAGAAGAACCCTGCATAGAGAACACAAAGTCAAGTTAGTTTATGGCGACGAAGCGTAGGTCAGTCGCAATCGGGAGATTTCGCGTTCGAATCCGCTTTTGGCCATTTCAAGCAGTTGACATGTTCGTTCACTCCGGTTCTTTCAGTTTTATGACAGAAAAACTGACTGCAGACATTGATGTACATTTGGGTAAGATTAGTGTTCGCGCAGAAATTACAGAGTGGCTGAATCTTTCCAGAAAAGTCGCCGTAGAATAAAATGAAAAGCGTTATGAAGTGTTAGACGAACTAGACCCCGATTTATTTAATAGTTTTGATTTATTGTATTGTTACTTTTAAAGCTGCTTGTAATAACATATTACAATTATTATCATTATTATTACTGCTCATTGTTACAAATCAGACCACGTACGTTCACACTTGATTGGGTTACTCCAGGTGCTCTTTTCTGTGCACGTGCGTACACCGTCACTGCTGGTCAGATTGTAGCCCAAGGCACATGACAGTTCGCACGTATCGTTGTAGTATTTTGTCTCGTTTACGCAAGTGACGTCATTGTATATCCCGTGTTTGGCCTCGGTGACTGGTGGACATGTGACAGCTACAAAGTTCAATAGGTAGTATAAAAAAGATTCTGCTTTCACTTGCGGTTAGTAGTTAGAAACACACAGTACTGCAACCTGCAAAAGCGGAAAACTGCAGAAATTCAGATACATGCAAATCGATTGTCACATGTTAATACGTATACACAAGTGTGCTTATCCTACTGCATTACTAAAAGTATAAGTTGGCGACCCGTGTTTTCAAGCAGTTAACATGTGATAAATAATCATAACATACATTATGAATTAAATAATGATGAAACAAATTAGTGTAAGTTTGCACAGAAATGTACTTGCTTCCTTAAAACAGAGACATCACCAAACCAGCGCCGCTCAATGGCTTATCGACGTAGGAAGAGAATACCCCGTTAAAATAGACAGGTAAATAGTAGGACCGAGTTGGGAGGATCGCAAGATTTCGACAACATTTGAAGTATATGCTAAAGCTCTCTTACTAGAGCTAATACAAAGACAGACAATCCAATACTCGATATAATATTGCTTAACATGTTGATTCACGGCACATTTTGAATGTAGAATGTATTTTGAAGGCTTCGACATGTACTGAATCGAAAATTGCACCAATTTAATCCAGGAGCGCGCGTGACACGTTTTGAGGAAATAAACAAGCTATGATTTGCTCATACCAGATGCACCCTTGACGAACAGTTTATGCCAGAAATGTGTTATATATCTTCCGCGTTATTTCAAATGCATACAGCATTTGGCATAAATAATTCGTCTCGAATGCATCTGGTACACACTGGCAAATACAGTAAAGTTTAAAGTAATACAATACTCATTGCGATCCAAACAAAATGACTAGGCGACCCAATTTTGGATCGCGACCCAGTGGCTAATAACCGCTTCTCTAGGGTTTACCATACGACAGTAAAATATTGTTGTCTACATTCTCACAGACGCTCTGAATAGTACAAGCGACATTGACTAATACGTAATTTGTTTTTGAAGACAAAGGTGTTATCTATTAGAAAAGAGTAAACGAAATACGCCCTACGTTCACATTTGGCAGGCTTATCCCACGTGCCGTTGATGGTGCACGTGCGTACTCCGTCACTTCCGGTCATATTGTAGCCTTTGTCACAAGTCGCTTCACACGTGGCGTTGTAGTATTTGTTGACGGACGTGCAGGTGGAATCAGTGTACGTCTCGCCTTTGGATGACTTGATTGGTGGACACTTGATCCCTGTAAACGAAAACTTTTAAAATCGTAAATCTGCTTGGACTGGACCTATGACCTTATTTTGCATATTTGTAAACATAATTTGCCCGAACAAGAACTCTTTACTGACGTCACTGAATGCTATAAAATAAAATTATAAAATGTTTCAAAATGTTGAAAAAGAGGGGAGGAAGTGTAATAATTACATAACGTTCTCTTCAACTCCTGATCGCAAACCATTCTAATTAAACTGTACCACATTGTTGACATTAAATCCAATAGTTTCCAATGAAAATACATCAACACAATTCACATTGTCCCTATATGGTAGCTTAAAGGTAAATTAATATTTATAATAACTTCGAAACTATTATAATAAAACCAAGCCAGGAAAGCACAATCAAATTTGATTTTAAAGAAATTATTGAATACACCCAATACTTGCTACTTCGAAAAAAAACCTAACCATTGCATGCATAATTATTTTGATCCTGCCAATTGATCATAAACATGGGAGCAGGTTCACTTAGATAACCAGCTTATCAGGAAAATCCAGCACTAAAACAACTCATTGTTAAAATTAGGTAGTTTGGTACTAGTTTTTGTTTTAGTAATTAATATAATGTTCTTCAAGCTACAATACGTATTGTTTCAGTGAGCACGTGATGTTGTTCGCAGTTCGGGAGTTTCCACACGCTATTTGTTCAAATTGTATGCAAAACAATTTCAAAGAAAGTTCTTTTGACAATTTTGTTAAAAAGTGGGAAATTAACCGGTTTCTGTTTTTGGGGTTTTCCAGATTCAGGGTAACCATTTGTTGTCGTTACAGTGAAATTTGACAGTGTCCTAGTTACGTACGAGCAATAATCAGTACCGCCACATTACTGGGTAATCTAAACTAGTTGCATGATCACTGATAAACAACGAAATCAAGAAGAGTAAAACGGGTTTATAAACACTTAGAATGTCAATGAAGCGTTCCACGGTTGATATGTTGTTCTCGCGAAAACCACAGACAGATACATTCAGTATGTTGCATGGATAAGCACCGGCTTGACAATTAGAGTTGACACGTTACACGTATAAATAACAACACCAATCAATTGTTTTCACTAAATTTAATTCAACCTAATTTAAAATTCAAATTAAGCTAAAGTTTACACTTTTACATTACTATGCCAACAATTGTTAGTTACATAAATAAAATACTATACAAATGTACATCAAAATCCGGACTCACGGTAGGGTAAAACAGTTGATGAAGTAATATAAGCTCCTGCTTGCAACAAGACGAAGATGATGCAATTAATAATAATAATAATAATAATATTAATTTTTTATAGAGCGCAATTTCCAATAAAATGCTCAGAGCGCTGTACAAGAAGCTAATATCATAAAACATAAAAATTTAGCAAAGGTATGTGCACAGTAGATATAAAATACAAATTTGATATAATAATTATCAAAACAGAACAATTTTATTTAAATACTAAAAATAGATATATAAAAATATGTATATATAAAGCTGTTATTTAAACATTATTAAGATATATAAGATACTTTATGTATATATAGAATAAATAATATATATAATATTTACATATATGCAATCGTGGGTAGATAAATAAAATATAAGTTTAGGAGTAAAATGTCAAAGAAAGTAAAATGTCAACAGTATTCCACTTTGAACATGTGTGTTTTCAGAGTCCGTTTGAACAGTGTTAGGTTTCCACTACATTTTATGTGAAACGGCAGCAGATTCCATAATCGAGGTCCTATCACTTCGAATGCACACAAAGAAAGCAGCAAAGAATGCCTTGTATACATACAGAGGAAATGAAAGGACTGGATGACCCCTGATATATGGCGAGCCATCGATATTAGAAGAGAGTTGAATAAGAAATTACTAGGTGCAAGATCACTGAGGATAAAAGGAAAGTACCAACACAAGTACATATATGCTAACCAGGAGGTGAAAAGACTTGTGAGAGGAGATCAACGAAACTGTGAAGACCTGGCAACTCAAGCAGAGGAGGCAGCACCGCGCAGTGAGCAAGGAACAGTCTAAAAACTGACGAAGATCATCAAAGGCAAATGTTATACAGCCAACAACACGCTTGTCAAAAAAAACCAGGGAAATCTACTAACAACAGATAAGGAGCAGAAGATACGCTGGATCGAACATTTCAGAGAAGTGCTGAACAGTCCGAAGAAAAGACAGACATTTAGGACGCTAAAAAAAAACTTGACATAAACGTGGACATCCCTACTAAAGATGAGATCAACAAAGCCATCACGTCCTTGAAGAATGGCACAGACCCTGGCCAAGACAATCTGATCGCTGAACTGTTCAAGGCAGACTCAGAACTAGCAGCCTCTATCGTGAACTAGAGTTGCCTACATCACAAAAACAATTTCCGTAATGACCCCCGTCGCACACACCTCCGCCCGTCCCACACCCCCACTCCCCGTTGCATCCCGCCCCGCTCCCCGTCCACAAGGTTGCCAATCAAACCTTTCTCTGAAGTGGATACATTGACAAGCCCAGTCTGTTCACGGTGCCAGGGAATTCAGGAAGTTACTAATTTAATCATCAAAAGTAGATATACTTTGTTTCAACATATTGTGTTGCTACACTTTAACTCCAGTCGGCAGTTAAGATCGTCGGTTAACACTTTAAAGGGATGCTTGTTTCACAACATCCAATAAGTTACAGTGTGTTAATTACAGCTGTCAAAGTGCATGCATGGCCAAACATACCCACGTGTTTAGTCTGTAGAGCATCACCGTGGGAAAGACAGCGCCAGCAAATAGTCAATAATCATCCAACGAGCTTCTAAACTTACAACACACAACGCAGGAAACATTATAATTAGTACTAACAGTCAATGACAAGGTTATATTGTTGTATTCAAATAAAAAACCTATTAATAAAAATATGATAGTTTTATATTGCATATATTATATTTTATATTACAACAATTATAAAACTCTTTTTATATTCTTCTCAGACATTTCTTTTCAAAAAACCATAACTATTTAATGTAATTTAATGGTTCTACCTAACGTCATCTTAATTTATTTATTTAATTATATAATTCTACACCTGTAAATGTTATTAATGTCTAGGCGCGCATTAATGACACTGATATTTTGGCCGCTGTAATTGCCGTAGACTGACAGGTGCAGACATAATAATAAGCCTACGTGCCACTGCAGTCATCAGCAGGCTGATTTCAATATCTGGCGTGCAATCATGCATCAATCAGTTCCAAGTAAAATCATATGCAAAATACTTGCCCGACGAATCTATGAGGCAGTTAACGAAACACTGAGGAAAGAGCAAGTTGGCTTCCGTAGAGGACGGGGATTCACAGACCATACATTTACCCTGCGAAATATCATGGACAGTGCTCAGAGTGGCAAAGACAGCTACATATCAACTTTATTGACTTCGAAAAGGCATTCGATCCGGTATGCAAAGTATATGGCGTATATTGATAGCATATGAGATCACTCCACAGATTGCTAACATAATTAAAAACTTCTACAGAAACTTCACATGCAGCATTGATCAAATTAACCCGTGTTTTGAAGTGAAGACCGCAGTCAGACAAGGGTGTGTAATGTCGGCCATCCTGTTCAACATTGTCATTGACTGGGTACTACGACGTACAACAGAAGACGAACCAAAAGTAATCAGATGGACACTTTTCTCCACCCTAGAGGACCTCGACTTTGCAGATGACATCGCCCTCTTATCGGACTCTCATCGCC
The DNA here is from genome assembly GCA_020002185.1 of Paraescarpia echinospica. Taxonomy (NCBI): domain Eukaryota; kingdom Metazoa; phylum Annelida; class Polychaeta; order Sabellida; family Siboglinidae; genus Paraescarpia; species Paraescarpia echinospica. Next base: position 36,117,562 of record CM034544.1, read on the forward strand.
ATATACACGACAAGACAACAAGACTAAATACCTTCAGCCAACAAGTTGGACTTAAAATCAGCCAAAAGAAAAAAAAAATTATGACTGTGAGTATTTCAAATCCATCAGCAGTGAAGGTTGGTCAGTCTGACCTAACAAGTACTACCACATTCACATAATTGGGCTGTGTCATTAACCCTGATTGAGGTGCAAGCATGCGCATTCAGAGCAGACTGAACAAGGCCATAATTATTTTCTTGAGCTTGAAGGCAGTACAGTACAAGCAAAAAGCTAAAACTCTACCAGAGCTGTGCATTATCCACCCTTCTTTATGGGTCAGAATGCTGGCGAATGACAGAGCAAGACTTGTCTAGACTGTCAACCTTCCATACCACTCTCCAAGTCTCCGGAGAATCCTAAGGATATTCTGGTCCAAGAATTTCCAACAAGCTGCTGCTTGAAGATACGAAACAGGTAGATATGCGCACCATCATCACAAGAAGACGCTGGAAGTGGGTTGGCCATATGTTACGGAAATACGCCAACTCGGCCACCATATCTGCAGAGCGCTAGACATCTGAAGGAAAGGGAAGAGAGGTCGTTCAAAAACAACATAAGTAGTAATAGTAGCTTGCAACAGTTGCCATAGTATGTTGCACGCACCTCGCTTCATTAGCAACTCATATGTCTACATAATGAAATAATGAAAAAAGACGTGTCACCTTCTTCAATGTGTTGGACGTAATTACCTCGCAAAATTGCAATGCCATTCTTTGTTGCAGTGTGGATCCCCATGTCAAGGTCATGGAGGTTTTCTCCGTATTTGCTGCTTGACTGAACCCTGCACATAAACATACAAACATACATTAATAGTTATAGCGCAAAGTCAAGCTTTATTGGTTGAAATACAAAACATATCAATAGTTAATTAATGTAATAATAACAATAGTATATATGTATATATATATGTATATATATATATATATGTATGTGTGTATAAAGCATACATACATACATACATATTTACATACATACATACATACATACATACATACATACATACATACATACATACAAACATACATACACACACATACACACACGCACACACACACACACACACACACACACACACACACACATACACACACACACATACATACATACATTTAATAGTTTAAATGATATGGAATTATATCATTGTTAAACGTTATTGCTGTAATATTACCTTGGTCCATCCGTATTGAACATACGGTTGTCCCCACATATTATATATCGAAGTCTGTCTGTTTGTCTAGACAGTGTATAACGATGGGAGCCGTTGAAATCTGTACACTCATTTTCTCCTGCCAACGAGAACATGTTCAAGTAGATGATACTCATTGCAATATAGAAACAAACCAACAACAATTATAAATATATAAAAACGGTGCTGCCATATATGAAAATAGCAATGGAACAATGCTACATGCAAAGCTCGATATGTGATCAAATGCGAGCAATAACAATACGATGGCGCCTGAACAACATTCGTAACTCGAACATGTGTAGAAGAAAAATTAATGGCATTGTTGTGTAACATCAAACACTGTGTACAAAACCAAACCAGTACTTTTATTAAAAAAATGTATATGCACAAATGATAGCAATTGCTGTTTGTTCAATATACGGTGATGTACAGCAGTTAAACGTTAATTTGAAACGAAACTAATACATTTAGTCTCACCTCTATAATCAACCCAACATATACGACTGTCGATGACGTCAACAATAATTCCCCACGGATAAGAAAGACCGGTTGACACTATCCTCGTTCTATGACTAGAGTCCAAATTGTACTTGTAGATACCAGCCGAATAGACGGTTGTATAGAACAACGACCTATTGGTGACAAAATGTGGCATATTTTACGCACGAATAGCAAGGAAACAAGAGGCGGTCTCTTGTTCGTGAATAAAATACGAAAATAAATGTTAACCTACCAACCAAAACGTTTCTAACTACATCACTTACCCAGCATTGTGTTGTTAGACAATGACCTATTTAAGACATGTATAATAAGATCTATCTAACTGTTTAATTGTTTGACTGATGAAAAGAGAGATATAATGGAATACAGTATTAATACATAATTTGCTTACTAAGCCGACAGCAGTCTAAAATAAATGTCATGTGTGGGATGATGAGATATCTGGCTTATGACGTGCCTTGGTGTCGATTGCACAATAAAACTCTTTATGATACTATCAGATATCATGTATGGCTATTTTTGTCAAGTACCATCGATTGTTCAATGTTGTAATAACCAGTTTATTTACCTCATCAAACAATCCAAACTAATGAAATACGTGCATTTACGAACTCTTGTATTAAAAACAATGTACAATATTAGACAAATTACGTGGTTACTCAAACGTGGCTTTTGAAAATGTGATTCAAGTTTTGCAATAAATGAAAACTTACTGAAGATATGACAACAAATGACGTATCGTGTTAATGAATTCGATTAACGATTAGAAGAATATTTGTATAATACAATGATTAAAATATTACCTGTTTCGTAGATCAATAGCAAGTCCCTTGGGATACCCATCGCAGGATGTAACTACTTCTCGCTTCTTGCTAAAAATATCATAACTTTCCAAACTCTTCTTATGGTAGTTTGTGAAGTACAATTTGCCTTCGTCACCATCAACAGCAAGTCCGGTGACGTAAATTATATCTGCAAGCACGCACAATGCATCAACAGCATCACCCATAAATCTACTGGCAGAGAAAACGCATTAAATGTTTTTTTGAAATAATAACACTTTATTACTATATTGTATTGGCATACAAGTACGGGAACCAGACTTATTTAAAACGTTGGCTCGATCCAACGGAAACATCATCACATTTCCATATTACATGATTAATTAATCATAATATTGCAATTAATGTTTAATATAACTGTATGAATATAAACAACAACATAACTGAGCATGTGTATGTATAAGTAAGTAATACATTGTTGGGCATAAGAATATTGCATTACACTACTTATTCTAGAATAACACACCATAAAATATGTATTTAACAAGATTTAACAAGATTGTCATCCAGATAATTAACTCTAGATGGCAGGTGGACAAGGAAGCCCTTTGGCTTATCGAGAGTCCAACCCTTTTATCAACATATATCCAGGCCTTCTGAGGTATGTGTCGATTTTATTTTTAAACATATTCACACTACTAGCACCCACACAATCATCAGATAATCTGTTCCATTCGTTCACAGTCCTTTGTGAAAATGAGAACTTTCTTACGTATAATCTACACTGCTCCTTTACTAATGTAACTTCATGTCCTCTAGTCTTTCTATCTTTCTTAACTGAAAACACATATTTCTATCAATATTTTCATAACCATTCAATATTTTAAACACTTCTATCTGATCTCCTCTCAATCTCCTGGTCTCTAGTGTTGTTAAACCACATTCTTTTAGGCGTTTTTCATAACTAAGATCCCTCAGTTTTGGTATCATTTTAGTCGCTCTCCTCTGTACTATTTCTAGCATATCTATGTCCTTCTTGCGGTATGGCCTCCACGCTTGTATACAGTATTCTAAATGAGGCTTAACTATTGTTTTGTACAGCGGTATTATTATTTCTTTTTCTTTATATGCTATATTTCGCCTAATCAATCCAAGGATTTGATTTCCCTTTGAAGCTGCAATTCCACACTGCTCTGAAACCTTCATGTCAGCACTAATTGTCAGCCCTAAGTCTTTTTCTTTTACAGTAGTACTTAGTACAGTTCCCCCCATTGTATATTCTACATATTCATTCCCATGACCTGTGTGAAGGCATTTACATTTCCCAAAATTGAACAACATTTGCCACTTTTCAGACCATTTGATCAACCTGTCAAGATCATCTTGTAAATGCTGTCTATCTCCATCACTTTTAATCCTTCTAAACACTTTTGTATCATCTGCAAATTTCAACACCTTGCTAGCTATATCATCATCCAAATCGTTTATATATATTAAGAATAATATAGGTCCCAGTACTGATCCCTGTGGAACCCCACTCAAAACTGATTTCCAGTTTGAAGCCTCCCCATCAACAACTACCCGTTGTCTTCTGTCAATCAGCCATTTTTCTATCCAGTTAATTATACTATTTCCCATGCCATGGGCCTTTAGTTTAAGCATTAATCTTTGATGTGGCACTTTGTCGAAAGCTTTTTGAAAATCTAAGTAGAATATATCTACTGGTGATCCATCATTTACCCACATATTTGTTAAGCATGACCTCGCTTTTAGAAACCCATGTTGAGATGGGTTTATCAAGTTATGTTTAACAAGAAAATCCACCATGTGATCTTTAATTAGTCTTTCTGGTAATTTACAAATAACTGATGTTAAATTAACTGGTCTGTAATTATTTGGCTTGTTTCTCGAACCTTTTTTAAATAACGGTATAATGTTTGCTTCTTTCCATTCTAAAGGAACCACTCCCTCTTCTAATGACAAGTTGAAAACTGTTGCAAGCGGTATGCTAATTTGTTCTATTAAACAAATTATTATCTTGTTTATTTATGGATCCAAACACAGTTCAGTAGATCCCTAGACTGGAATCATTACGTGAATACATGATTCGATTGTGTTGTTTTTGTCGAAGTTTTCGACTTTCCTTGTCCTCTCTCTTGAAGCATGTCACCGACACATTTTATGGTTTTAAGGCTTAGTGGCGGCCAGGCAGTTGTCTTCGACAAGTTAATACATTCAACGATCACAGTAACTTCTTCCAACCAGATAAACATATATATGCATTCTTTTATTTAGTAAGCCTACTGCAAATAAAATATAAACTATTAAAACATTACGTATTTAATGATCAATTAAACGGAATCGCGATAGGCTAGATTATTAAAGGAGGCAGGTTTAGCGAATCACGTCATGTTTAAAGGTTTTAAGGATAAAGATTGCAATTGTGTTGAAATAGTTTGTAAGTAGGCCAAAATCGACATGTTTGCCAATACATATATTGATATAGTAATCATAATAATCATATTCATTTAAATCACTTATCCATATGATTGATCAGATTCAATCGTGTATTGATAATAACATAATAACAAGCCATTCAAATCGTATCTGATCATTGCAATAATATTTAAATGAACTATGCCATTCGTTATCAAACACATCGGTTGACGTCCACATAATGGCAAAATACCTGCAGTGATAATAATGTGATGTTGTAAATCAGTCAGCGACAAACATGATATGGCACCGGGACTGTAGCTGCTGAAGTATACTTGGCGGGCCACGTTGTCCACTTCGATAGCGTATATGTATTCTGTAATAAACGATACATCGCTTAAGTAGCATTACACAAAAGGATAGTACACTGTCATAATACGATTTCAGGTTAAGTATGAAGACCTAGAACATTGCCAATTAATCGCAACGTGTTTCTTCGCCTGTGTGATATCTTTACTTATTTCACAGTCAGTTTACCTGTCGTTCTCGTGACATTTCGCGGCATTCGGCAGTCTTATCCAGACTACTACCGCTAGATGCGCTCTTGGAATACCGTGTCGCCATCTAGCGGTACTTGTCTGAAGAAGACTGCTGAAAGCAGTTAAAACGTCACGAGAGCAAAAGGTAAGCTGACTGTGAAATACATAAAATATCACTCATTTGAACCATCCAGTTTGTTGAGCCTCTTCACTCATACACGTGTTTCTTCACATTTAGCCATATAATGGCAAAATTATTTTCTACAACGGGAGTTGACACAATCGTAAACGTACAATTACCATGACAACACTATGTATTCCTGTTGTTCGTGGAAATGAAGGATTTTTAAAATAATGTATAAAAATGTGCCTATCAATTGCTTCCAGACTCGGTTACATCATAGATTTGAAAATATGGCAAGTCACCTTTCTGAGTCTTATGTTGCTCTGAACGGAGCTTTCGACGTCTTCGTGGCGTCTACATCAGCGTTGGTCTGCGCCAGTCTCGGTAGTCATGTGACTGTGTTGGGAACTGTCACATGACAACAATTCCAAGAAGACCGCGGGAAGGTTGTATCCGGAATCTTTGTTGATTTCTGGTCGCCTCTCTCTGATTTCAATCGCCTCACTGATTTTTCTTCTCCAGAAGTTGTTTTCTCTGGAGAGCACCTTTGCTTCTTTGGCAGACATGTTGTGGCCCTCACTCACTCTGCGTTCACCTACTGCTGTGAGTGGGCCCCTGGTGTTTCTGTGTTCTTTCTGTCGGACTCCTAGTGCTCTGCTGGTTTCGCCCACATAGGTTTGATGACAGTCCGGACATCCTATCTCATATATATATTCCGGATACAGCCTTCCCGCGATCTTCCTTAAAGTGTTGTCATGTGACAGTTACCAACAGTCACATGACTACCAAGTGTGGCGCAGACCAACGCTGATGAAGACGTCGTGAAGACGTCGAAAGCTCCGTTCATAGCAACATTGGACTCGGGAAGGAAACTTGCCATATTTTCAAAACATTGTATATAAACTCACCAATGTATGCCATTCTGTACGTATTTACATACACGTATCTATGAGAGACACATATAGTGAAAACGTGACAGGGACATTTATATATATATAAATGTCCTTGTCATATATACACACACACATATATATATATATTTATATATAATTAACGATATATAACTTATATATTATAAGTAAGAAGATGAAAATATAAAAGGTGATACTCAGACAAATAGGTAAACTATACTGACCGACGATATTTACATGTTCTTTTTGTTGTGCATCATCTCGGATAACCGTTCAATAAAATTACATAAAAGATTATGTCATTACTTACTACCAGGTACGGAAATCAATGTTTCCGGCTGACCGGATTTCAATGTAGTCTTATTTTCTTCGACTGGAACTTGCAAAATGGCATACTGTGTTGCCACCAATAGATGATATACATGCTCTGTAACAGACACAATAAAAAACAAAATATGCAAACCGAGTGTGTGTTAATTAAAATTATAAACACACAAAACCACACGTGTAATATCAAGTAAACACAATTAGCACGCATGTGCATAAATCAGTCGCAGTGATTCAGCAGCGAGTCTCACAGTATTTGCAAATCAAAGTAGATTTAAGACCATGCCTATATCATCATTTTTTTAAATGGACTTAATATTATATATATTTAGGTGACGTTTAGATAAAATTGTTACTGAACGATTAATATTACTCTACATTGTGTTTGTGTGATTCTCTCAGATTCTCATAGACATAGCATTGCTATAAATATGTTCTGAAATGTAATTATAGGAAGGGTAATTATATATATATGTGACCCATCTTAAAGAAATGAGTGGCATGTCGGAAATGTTTAATATTTAGTTATTAGTAGCTTTGGAAAGAGCAGAATCTCTGCTTTCACCTGGTGTATCATGTAAGAAGATGTCGTAATTCTAACTGAAGTTATGGCTTAACAAACACATGTGGAGTAGAAACTTTCAAACACAGAAAACGGCCGTCAAAGTTGATGCACAATATTCGTTATGTTTCATGAAATGTACCTTAGTGACCGTGGACAGATCTAGCAACAATTTTGTGCTCGTCAGGCTCGCTTCCATCCGTTAAGTCTTCCAAAAAATACTCCTCGATCAAACTGTCAATCTGTGCGCGATCACTTCCATCCGAATTTAACAGCTTCGCCAAGTTAAACGCCGTTCTTCACGTCTTCTTAATTGTTATCTGGGTCAGCAGTGACGCGGTGAAATACATTGTGCGCATGCGTGTGTTTACAGATTATGTAAATGACCCATCACTGAACCAATGAGAACAGTTGCCTGGGTCACGCAGTTGCTGTTGCTACCACGTGATCCAAATTGTTTACACAGCTGGCGTAAACAGGGGGCGTCTTCCAAGCTCTCTGGAGGTCACAGAATGTAGTTATTAGCATAGCTATGCCCATATATTGGAAGATGACGCGTCAATCTTCGTGGTGATATCCCATATGTTAGGAGCGTCCCAAAATTAGCAGTTGCGAACGTGCGCAATTACTGGCATTTTCGGCGTTATTTTAAGGAAATCGAGCGGAATACTTCGCACCGCTCTACAAAAATCGCTTTAAAATACACAAAAAAGAGTTAAATTGAGGGTAGTTAGAGTAGCAATCGATCAAATGAATACTAAAGAATAATTTTCAGGGGAAATCTCAAAATCGATGGATTCGCGATTTGTTCACATAAACGGCATTTACGGAAAATCAGATTTGCCGACATCTGACTCATTTCGTTAAGATGGGTCATATATACTCCACATCCCACTTACCCGTATCCGTAGCTATGTCCCCCGGATAACGGTGATTTGTTTCTTTGTATATATATATATATATTAGCCCAAGAAACCTTGAAGGAGAATACAGACAGTAAGAGAGGTCCTAGTGGTGAGCTCCCCAGGCTGGATAGGACGACATATACTGGGAAAGAGCTTGCAGATGTTGGAAGTAACGGCAGAGCTGATGACGATAGTATGCCCGACTGTGCGGGAGGTAAAACCAGCAGTAAAAAGCTAAAAGGGAAAATCCGTGTGGCAACAAAACGAAGAAGAGAATGGAAATATCGGGAAATATAGACTAGGCGAGAGAAATGGGAGAGGAGATAGACTTGTTGAGTTTATCATAGAGAATGAACTGATGATCACGAATACTTTCTTCAAACAACATCAAAGAAGATTGTACACTTGGACAACACCAGATGGTCGGAACATTAATCAAATCGACTATATACTGATACCAAAACGATGGAGGACGTATGTGTTTATTGCAAAGACATTACCGTGAACCGATTGTGGCTCTGACCATGAATTGCTAAGCGCCAATATTGCGATAAAATTAAGAAAGATTAAGAGAGGGAAATAGATAGTGAGGTATGACGTCAGTGATATCACAGAAGGATACCGAGTAGAGGTTATCAACCGTTTCGAAGTACTACAGACAGTAGCTGACGAGAAAGAACAAGAGGATTTGGCAGTAGAAATTTGGAATATCCTTATGGAATCAGCTGACAAACACTTCACACCTCACAAGAGGAGGCAGAAAAAAACATGGATAAGCAAAGATACACTGCAGATGATTGAAGAAAGGAAAGAGTCAAAGAAGAACAAAGAAATGAGTGAGAATGATCACGAGAAATACAGAGAGAAGTGCAAGATGATTAAATGAACGTGCAAGGAAGACAAGAAGAAATATCTAGAGAAGAAATGCGAAAAGATAGAACTATGTATGAGAAGGAACGATAGTCGCAGTATGTTCGAGGAAATCAAGTCTATGACAAAGTCGTTCAAACCTAGACTTGGCGTTATTAAAGGTGAAACGGGAATGACTCTGACAGAAAGCAATGACATACTTGAAAGATGGAAGCAATATTGTGAAAGCATGTATAAGAAAGAAGAAACAGAAGAGGTAGACATGGATGAAGGCAGGGAGTGGATAGAACCAGAAGATTGAGCCTTTGCGTTCAGAGGTGGAGTGGAAAATAAAAAGTCTAAAAGTCGGAAAATCACCTGGCACTGATAGCATCACTGCAGAGCTAATAAGAGCAAGTGGCGAAGCAGGCGTGGAAATCTATAACACATTATACAAGAAAATGTGGAAAAGTGGAACATGGCCCATGGACTGGAAACGAGCCATCCTTATACCAATAAAAAAAAGTTGACATACAAGAATGCTCAAACCATAAGGCTATATCCCTCATCAGCCATGTGAGCAAAATTATGCTAAGAATCATGATGAAGAGAATCACAACACAATTAGAATGTGAAGTCAACAGAACACAAGCTGGTTTCCGGACAGGAAGAGGAACAAGAGATCTTATTTTCAACCTAAAAATGTTAATTCAAAAATGCAGAGAATTCAACCATGACCTTACGATCTGTTTCATAGATTATTCAAAAGCTTGTGATAATGTTAATCATCAACAACTCTAGAAAACCTTGAAACACATGGGATTTGACCAAAAAATGACATCACTTATCCAAAATTTATATGTTAGACAGCAGTCTGCAGTGAGATTAGAGTGTAGTACCACAGATTGGTTCCCAGACGGCAAGGGAGTGACGCAGTGGTGCATGTGTCCCCCATCTATTCAGTCTATACACAGAGAATATCATGAGAGAGGTCGAGACTGATACGAGAAGCAAGTATTTTAATGGACTGAAAGTGAATGGACAGGAGATATATGAATGGAGATATGCCGATGACACAGCGTTACTATCCGGTACAAAAGGATTAAATAAACTGATAATTACTGTTAAAGAGCAAAGCGAGATGAAAGGATTGAAACTAAACGTAAAGAAGACTAAGATTACGGATGTGAAGGGATGTCGAGAACCACAAACAGTCACAGTAGATGGCGAGGAAATAGAACGACGGACAATTTTCAATATCTGGGGTCACTGATAGAAGCGGATGGAGATGGGACGACAGAGATCAAACGGTGGTTGGATATGGCGAGTAAATGAAGAAGCTGTGGAAAGCTACGAACAAAGATATGAAACTACGAATAATCCGAGTCTGCATATTTCCAACTGCTGCGTACCTGGACTCTTAATAAGAACATTACTAAACGTATAAATGCATTTGAAAACAAGTGTTATAGAAAGATATTACGAGTTTCGTGGACTAAACGAAGAAATAACGAATCCATCGCAGATGAGCTTGGTGTTATACCCGGGACTTTATTGAACTTTGTAAAGAAAGAGAAACTAAGTTATTCCGGTCATGTGAAACGGCTTCAATCTCTAGAGACACTAATACAGGGATGAGAGTGAAATTCAGGGAAAAAAACAGAAATTTTGGTGTAGCCCACATTTCAGCCCGAGAGGACTGTCTCATCTAATGGAGGGGAGGACTCCTCAGAGCTATTTTTTAATTGTAGACGACATATGGTGTATTCTGAGCAGTATTAAATAGAAAATCTTAACATTTCCAATAGCAAAAATAGCACACGGACTCACGCACACATTGTCATAGTACTAACTCACTTGTTAATTATATTTTCTGCGCTGAACCCGAGTTGGCTGACAGGCAACTTTCTCCTTGGCCAGCTTTATCAAAACGGCCCGTAGATGGGCCATTCTAGCTTTCTTCGTTGCCAGATCAACTGCTTCCTTAGCTTTGTACTTGGTGGCTGCCTTTGTCTTTGACATGTTCAGCTTAGTTTTCTTCTCCTCCTTCATCTTTCCTTCCTCGGCAAGATGGATGGAGTACATTTTGTATGCACCCCTCGTGTTGTGAACGAGGCAACCAGTTCTGTTTGTGGAAGTCCTGTATAGCAGTCCTGTTGCTTGCCATTAGTGAGTACGTCACTGTCTGGATAGTGTTGAATGTACTAACATTCTTTCTGGCAGTGGGAGTATTCATGATGCTAGACATGTGACTAAAACACCCTTCCTCTTGAGGACCATGAAAGCAGCTCATCATTGCAACCACCAGTTTTGACAAGGCTGGGAACTTGCCAGTAGAGAATATGGTAGCCCACCATGAGTCCAATCTGGAACTTGTGGGTGCTTGTGGAAGTGTGTTGTCTACATGGAATCGGTGAACGTCTATGTGATACGCCCTCTGTTCAGGTTCTAATAGAATATTGGTGACCAGTGTGTGCAGTGCCAACGTGTGTACTTCAATGCCTTCGGTTCCCCTCTGACTGTAGCCTGTAGGATCCAATCCGCATAGTTGACATCGGCCTTGCACCACAGACAGTAGGCTTTCCCTGTTGCTGTTAATTTACTGATGAATATATCCAACATAGTTTATCCAGCCGATCTCTCCAGCCACGCCCAATTCCACTTATTCTTGACACTTTTGTCAATCTCCTTCACGCAACATTTGTCTTGTCGTACAACAAATCGTCGATTAGCGTGTTCGAAAATGATCGACATCTCCAAAAAATACATCATCGTTTCTTATTGGTCCACTGCTTTTGTGCGCGCACTTCGAAAGCGCTGAAGCGAACAGCCGCAGAACTAAGGGTTTTACTTCGCAGATTCACGGATTCGGTTGGGTCGGTTCTGTCTCTAATCGCCAGGCAGCGTCATTAACACTTGGCGACACCCGATGAATGGAGGGTTAACTCAATCCGCAGATAGATCGTCAATGAACAGGATTTATATGCCCTACCCCCCCAACATTCATTTTTTTCTCCCCGGATTTATACGATTCATAAAAGTGATCTTTGGAGCAGTATAAAAACCGGAAATTTCTCATCCCTGCTATTAATGGAAGGAAAAGTGGAAGGCTGCAGAAGCAGAGGAAGACTTAGGAGACGATGGGAGAAGAACATAGAGGAATGGTTTGGAGCGGACGTCTGGCGAGTGGGGAGACTGGCAAATAAATGAGCTGTCTATATGCAATCCATCAAGGCTGCAACGTCCGGAACTGGATAAGCAAACAAGGAGATGATATATACATATATATATATATATATATATATATATATATATATATATATACATATATATATATATATATATATATATACATATATATATATATATATATATATATATATATATATATTGTGTGTGTGTGTGTGTGTGTGTGTGTGTGTGTGTGTGTGTGTGTGTGTGTGTGTGTGTGTGTGTGTGTGTGTGTGTGTGTGTGTGTGTGTGTGTGTGTGGTGTATATATATAGCTCAAACATAGTCAAACCATGTCATACAAGTATTACATGTCAATCATATTATATTGACGCTGATGCCAGTTGCGTGTATTACATTTATATTTAACATTCCCAAAAAACCTTGTATGACTATACGCCTACCAACCTAGATGTGAACCTGTGGCTTATGCAAACTGCGTGGATGAGTTTCACTGTCCATACAGTAGACACGTCTTCACCTGTTTACGATCTAGCGTATTGCCCATGTGATAACTTCCCGATACATCGACTGAAGGACTGTCATTTTCCGTCAAGGTGACGCGTCATCACCGGTTTACAGTTGAGTATATAGCGTAGTTGACACTTACCAATACATCGAGTGGAGGAGTTCCATGTTCCGTCGAGTTGACACTTCTTCACCGGGTCGCCATTCAGTATGTAGCCCAGTTGGCACTCGAGTGTACATTTATCGTTGTAGATGCGTTCACGTGTTGTGCATGTCTCATTCTTATAGTGTCCGTGTTCATCAACAGGTAGCGCTTTACACGTTATGGCTGTAATATATACTTACTATGTTGTAACAAAAGTTATTTACAATATGTTGTAAACTAAAAAGTTCACATAGTATAAATACCATTGAAGTTTATAACATTCGCATAATTACGTCCCTTCACGTCATCCTGTATGAATACTTATTATTGGAAGTCCACATAATATGCTGACACGAATTTGCTTAAACGAATATGTTCAACAGGAAAACAGTAACCACAATGTTTGTCGGTACGTCTTGTGAAATGGAAAGAGTCAACATCTCATATGTAAGTATTAATGTATATATGTTGGCATATATGTCTGTCTGACCGGATGTTGTTGTCTATGCACGACCGTATTTCTCCGGAACGTTAAGCGTATTTTAGTTACTGCCGTAAACCACACATTTACACACGTTGTGAACAATAAATGAACGTATTAACTACTCAGGGCAATTACGATTTCACACAACAGACCCTCAACCAGTCGTCATGTATCGCTTTGTGTTAATACGCACCGTCGCTCTCGTAACATATTGTATTGATATCACCAGTATACCTGGGCGTGTATACACATATATATAGGTATTATGTTATGTGTATAACTTACGTTCGCATGTAACCGGGTTAGTCCAGTTGCTGTGTTCTGTACACCGGTGTACACTATCAGTACTACTGAGTTTGTAGCCGAGTGTACAGAACACTTCACAGGTATCGTTGTAGTTTTTCTTGCCAGATGTACACGATGTGTTGGTGTACGCCTCACCCTTGGACATTTTAATGGCTGGACACATAATCACTGGAAATATGTAATGAAACGTCGCATTTAGTCACGTGTGTGTATTTGTGTATGTATTTGTGTGTGCGTGTGTATGCGAGTGTGTGTGTATGTGTGTGTTTTTGTGTGTGTGTTTTTTGGGGGTGCGTTTGTGTGTTTGTATGTGTATTTCTTTGTGTGTATAATATATATATAATATATATATATATACATATTATGTGTGAGATTAAGAGATAGTGTGTGTGTGTGTGTGTGTGTGTGTGTGTGTGTGTGTGTGTGTGTGTGTGTGTGTGTGTGTGTGTGTTTGAATGTTTATGTATAGTGCAATTTTTGTGTGCGTATCTTGTGGCGAGTTACTGTTTTTTAGAGTTAGTTGGAATGCTTCGTGTCAACTAACATAAAACAACTGATATTTTAATGACACAGAACAAAAATCAATTCCATCGTTTCCACTGACTCATGGTAACCAATAGTTTTCAGTCCTGCATTATTGAGTCTGGGTAACATATGGTATCAGTGAGAAAGAACGAAATCAGTTATAAAGAACGCAATCAGGGGGGCTTGTGAGATCTCACAAATACTATTGAAAATGTGTCCTAGTTTCGTGTTGATGTGTCGATGATCCTTGTTATGCCCCCCCAAGAAAACAAACAAAAAACAGAAAACACGCGACTAATTAGATCAATAGGTTGTAAAAAGTTGATTGTTTTGATTACTGAAATTGTAACGATAAATGTCCAATTTTATGTTACACGAACTACATATATTACATACATTAATAAAACAGTTAAGCTGAGCATCAAGAAACATGATTCACGATGTGATAATTCAGCAGTGGGAATAACTGTAAGCTCTCTCTCGAATCAGTTATATGTCTAATCCGCAGCATTGCTCAGACCACATGATACACCTGCATGCATTGCTGACATTTACCCTTCTGGTTACACCTTTCACCATCGCTCACGTTTAGTCGGCCGTGGAGGTGGTGTTGGCTTTCTAATATCACAGCAGTTCAAAGTTAAATTACATTCCAACCCTGAATACTCCAGTTTTGAGTCCATATGTGCTTAAATTTAAGATTATTCTTTCTCCGCATGCTTTGTTTGTGTCTATCGCCCTCCAGAACACCCGGCAAATTTCTTTGAAGGATATGTTAGATAATCAGATGATTCGTTCAGAATTTTACATTCTTGGTGAATTTATTCTACATGTGGATATTCCTTCTACAACTACAACTACGTTTGATGATATTCTGGCATCCTTTGATTTGAAACAACATGATACCTTTTCGACACATATACATGGCCATTGGCTTGACCTGTTGTTAAACCGTTCATCTGGTAAGAATATCCAAGCACCTACTGTTTCAGATGGGTTATCAGACCACCATACTGACATAGCTAATGGTAACGTTAATATAATCCCTTTAGAGTCGAAACGCAATGTGGCTTACACAACCATTCACAGGATTGACATTACAGCTTTAATGGCTAATATCGTTAAATCCGACTTTATCACAGATAAAAAACATATAACTGACTTATATAAATAGAACTATCAAGTACTCAATGCACTACGTAATAAACATGCACCTATAAAATCTAAATGTATGTCAGAAAGGCCACCGGCTCCATTCCTAAATTATACTATCCAATAGGCGTCGACGTTATTTAGAGCGTGTATGGCTAACATCGCGCTCGCCATTAGACAAATGGCCAAAGCTAGATCAGATTATTATACAAATATGGTCATAAATAAGTCTGACAACCCGCGTCAGTTATGCAAATGCCTCAATAACATTTTACGTAGATGGCCTACTCCATCGCTACCTGATCATGTGTCGATTAAGTCTCGATGTGATTCTTTCTCTAGACACTTTAATTATACAATCAGTATTATTCGTTCTACTTTCCCACGTCATAATTTGAGTAATGTAAGTGTGGACTTTCCTCAAGTAAATTATCTAGTTGTATAATTTGAACCTGCAAGAGCTGATGAAGTTCGAAACAAATTATGTACTCCCCAAATAAATCTTGTGCACTTGATCCATTTCCAACAATATTGCTAGAAGCATGTCTCTGTACACTAATTGGACCTATAACAAATATTATAAATGCATCACTTTGCTCTTGCTGTTTTCCTGATGATTTCCAATACATCCATGTCACACCACTTCTTAAGAAGTCGTCTCTGCCTAAACAAGACCTAAACAGTTATATAGCTATTTCTAACCTCAGCTTTATTTCCAAAATACTAGAAAAGGTTGTAGCAAGTCATCTAAGGTCTCACATTAACACAAATGTCTCAACTAATGTGTCACAATCAGCATAGAGACAGTTTCATTCAACATAGACTGCCCGCCTAAACTTTCATAATGACATTAACTTGAACATTAATTATAGTAAAGTTACATTTTTGACACGATTGATAACACCATTCTCATTGAACGCTTATTAAATTGGTATGGCGTATCTAGCGCAGCTCTAAACTGGTTTTCTTCGTTTTCTTCTAACTGATAGATACCAAACTATAAAGATTGGGAACTGTTTTATTTAGTGTTCCCTAGGGTTCACTTCTTGGGCCTTTGCTTTGTACTCTTTACACCACGCCACTAAGCTCTGCTATACAAATACATAACTTGGATCATCGTCGTTATGCTGATGATACTCAGGTCTACATTTCGTTAGCTACCCCGGATACAAATCGCTGCGTTAACTAATTTAGTGATTGCCTTCAAGATATCTTCCACTGGATGACTGACAGCAAGTTGAATAAAATATAATTGATCATTATTGGTACTCAATGCAGCGAAGTAAACTGGATAGTATTTTCCCTACGCATATTTTGAACCAGTATATCACGCCAGCAACCTCGATTCGGAATATCGGAGTGATCTTCGATAGTGATTTCAATTTCCGACAACACATATCTCAAACATGTCGCTGCTGTCTTTATCATATTCGTGATCGTCGCCGTATTCGCCGGTATATGTAATTTTCTGTTCCTAAAACTATTGCAACAGCGCTTGGTAGCAGCAAACTTGACTTTTGGAATTCACTCGTTTATAATATCGCTAGCAAGGATATCACAAAACTTCAGCGTGTCCAAAATAGTATAGCATGAGTAGTTACAAGATCTCCTCGTTTTTCTCGCTCTGTGCCACTTTTGACGCCTTTGCATTGGCTATTTGTAAGATATCGTGTACTATTTAAGATATGTACCAGGCACTGTTCAGTAAGCAACCATATTATTTGCATTCACTGCTTACTCCTGTAAGAAAACCTATAGAGCTTCGATTAGTTCTGTCCTACGTTTTGTTCCTAGATTCAACACTAACATTGGTACTAGGGCTTTTTCTGTTCCTACACCAACTCTCTGGAATAAAACCCCTCTTAGAGTTACATCAGTTTAAAATATTACAAAATCCCGTCGTCATTTAAAAACTTATCTGTACTAGCTTACTTATCCACTGTAGCTCCCTAGCGCCTTGACTCATCAGTTGACAACTGGAATACTGCTTGTGGATTTTGAGATTGACCAATCTTTTTGTTTTTATGCGCCACTGAGCTTGGTTTCCAAGGATTTAGGCGCTATAGAAGTTATGTTATTATTATTATTATTATTGTATCGACGCATATAAACAGGGGGAGGACAGATGATAGTAATATTGTTTGATATCGGACATCGACATTTTAAATTATTCCCAAAATTATTATATTAATAGCGTATCATTTTGATGTGACGTGTTGATTTTCCAAATGTCCAATTTGTATATCAACTAGATGAATAATATACTCACCAACACAATTGAAGTGTGAACTCCAGGTTCCGTCCTCCTGGCATGATGTCGCGTGCTTTCCGTCTGGCACGTAACCTTGTTTACACACGAGCGTGCAGGTTTTTGTGGGGACATGGTCACGTGTCGTGCATGTAATATCCGTATAGTTCCCGTGAGTGACGCTTGGCAGTGCGCCACACTTCATGTATAAAACAAAGATAGCATAGCATAGGAGTTATATGGCAAAACATCTGGTATGGGAGGAGCTTCCTCGAAGAGAAAACAAAATGGTTGACCGAAGAAGTAGCGAAAGCAATTGGAGAAAAGAGAGAGGTGTTGGAAATAAATAGCAATAGAAGGGATCAAGGGGAATGGAGGACAACCCGGCATTGCCATACAGCAGCTGTGTGGACAGAAAGAAGAAAGCAGCTAGGAG
The DNA here is from genome assembly GCA_020002185.1 of Paraescarpia echinospica. Taxonomy (NCBI): domain Eukaryota; kingdom Metazoa; phylum Annelida; class Polychaeta; order Sabellida; family Siboglinidae; genus Paraescarpia; species Paraescarpia echinospica. Next base: position 36,135,720 of record CM034544.1, read on the forward strand.
AGCCGTGGATAAAGCATAGAGATAAATGGAAGAGGAGCTATGCAGAAAGCTAGATGATACCAGTGGAAAGAAACTGATATATAAGATGGCTCGAGAGAGGGATGAGGACTGCAAAGATGTACACAACTGGAAAAGTGATTAAGGACAAGAAAGGAAAGCTAGTTAATGACAGGACAGATGTGCTACAGGTCTGGGAAGAGTATTTCAAGACTCTGCTGAACCAAAAAGAAAACGAAGAAATAGATCTGACAAGTGCAGTAGAGGGAGACGTAAAGGTGAAGGAGATTGTGGATGAAGAGGTAGAGAAAGCAATGTAGAAGATTAAGAAAGGACGGGAGACTGGTATGGATGAAGTACGAGTGGAAATGCTGGAGATGGCTGAACTCGTGGGAATCTGGTGGACAAAAAGATTGTTGAATACATGCATGAGAGAGGGAAACATCCCAGAAGAGTGGAGAACAGGGATAATGGTTCCGATTTGGAAAAGAAAAGGGAGATGACCGATGGAAATACAGAGGCATCACGTTGTTGAGCCACATGCAGAAGGTGTTGAAGAGAATCCTGGATGGAAGGATAAAAACAATAGTGAAAGGAGAAATCGGAGAAGAACAACATGGCTTCAGAAGAGGAAGAGGTACAGCTGATGAAATGTTTTCGCTGAGACAGCTGATCGAAAAAATGTTCGAGGGACAGGAGAATATTGCTATGGATTTTATAAACCTGAAGTAAGCTTATGACACGGAACCAACAAAGATGGCAATGGCTACAATGAGATGGATGGGGTTCCCAGAGGCAGAGGTCATGATGGTAGAAGGGACATATGCATAAACGAAGGGCAGAGTGTTGTGAGGACCTGGAATCTCAGAAGAATATAAAGTGAACGTTGGTTTGAGGGCCCACTATTGTTTATCGCACTGATGGAACTGTTAAGTAGAAAGACCAGTGCGAAAGTTATTCCTCAGAAACTACTGTATGCAGACGATCTAGTGATCGTACCGGACGGGGAAGCGGATTTACAGGAACAACTCATAAAGTGAAAGGATATCTTCAGCAAACACGGACTGAAAATAAATGGAGAAGACAGAGGAGCTGTGGGTTGGGCAACAATTCAAAGAACTAGAAATTCACCTGAAGGGGAAGAATCTAAAACAAAGAGGCAGTGTTGTATACCTCGGCGTAGCGGTAAGTGGAGATGGCTCCTCAGAGACAGAACTTTGCATGAGTATACACGCAGTGGCGAATGCATGGAGGAAAGTAGAAGGTCTGGTGGGAGACAGGCACATATCGCGAAAACTCAAGGGAAAGGTACAGTGCGCATTTATGACACCAGCCTACCTTTATGGCCTAAAAACTGTAGCAATGACAGAGAAACAACATGAAAGGGTTCAAGTATGCAACAACAACTGGGTCAGGAGAACTACGGAGGTAAAGAGAACAGGTAAGCGAAGAGTGGAAGAGCTGAGGGAGGATGTTGGTGTGAAAGAAAGGTTCAAGAAGAAGTTGAAGAGAAGTCGGTTGTGCTGGGTATGACATGTGGAGCGAATGGGAGAAGAACGGAAGGTAAAGAAAGCAGATGCCCGGAGAGTGGAGGGAAAAACAAGACGAGGGCGACCGTAACAGAGGTGGTAGGATTGCGTGAAGAGAGACCTGAAGGGAAGGAAAGGGAAATGGAGGAAAAGAGCAAAAGACCGAGGAGTACGGAGAAGGGTGGTAGAGAAAGTTGTGCAAGAGTAATGACGAGGAAGAGAAATAAAATGTCGACGTATCCAAACCAGCCTCACCCCTGAAGACAGAGAACGGCGAGGAGAACAACAACAACTTCGTTTCATTCATTGAACGTGTATTTACAATCATTTGCAAAAGGTTAAGACTAAGCACGATTTTTTGAAGAAATTTGACAAAACTATGATTTTTTGGCCTTCACATAACATTATAACAGTTTATTTCGCCAAATAAACGTAGTACAACATAATATGAAACTTTATGTTGTCCAAAAGTGTCAGTGTCTCTACTTTTCAGTATTTAGTGTGGCCTCCTTTGCTGTCAATGACCGCCTGGATGCGACGTGGCATGCTAGAAACCAGAGATTCGCAGTACTCCTGGGTGATTTCGGTGACCCAAACGTCCTTGATAGCTTGTTTCAAGTTTTGAGCGCTTGATGGTTGTTTTTCTGCCACCTCATCCTTCATTTTAGTCCACAGGTTTTCAATGCGATTTAGATCTGGGCTGTTCTCTGGCCATTCCAGCACGGAAATGTTGTTCTTCTTGAGGAAATCAGTGGCTACCTTGGATCGGTGACAAGGAGCGCCATCTTGCATGAAAATCATACATTTGTGGATGTCCATATTTCAGCTTCTCCTTCAGCAACTCCACGTACCTTGGTCCATTCATAGTGGTGTTGAGGTGAAATAAAATACAGACCAGAAGGGCCAAAACATGACATGGCACCCCAATCATCTGACTTGGTGAGTGTTTCATTGTGGCTGCTGTATATTTCTCATCAAATCGCTTACCTTGCATCAGCTCATTGGCGAGCGCATCACGATGCGTCTCATTGCGTTGTCATCCCTGAGCGTAGTTTTCCGTGGACGACCTCTCCTTTTACTGTCACGAAAAGAGCCATCAGAATTGAATTTGACGATGTCGTTGTGCACGGCTGTCTTGGAATAACGTAATTTAGCACTAATGTCTCTTTCCGTATATCCTTCTCCATGTAGAGTCACTATTTGTGCCCTTAGAACATCTGTCAAAGACGATTGTTTGCTCATTTCATGGATGAAGACAAAACTGAAAAAACACCTAATCGATACTGACAGCAGCATACAAATGACCTGGAAGTACTGACTTGGCGTATTGCTTCAAGGCCCAAATAGGATGATGCAATCCAGACATTATTTGATGCAAGCTGATGCCATACCATAAAATGCTTTAAAATCGTGCCTGGTCTTAAACTTTTGCAAATGACTGTAGAGTCTCTCCACTGTCGTTATCCTGAAGTTCTCTCTCCTCTTTTAGCTTCCAACATCTGATCTGTTTCCTTCCGATGGTTCTCCTCTGTCTTATTTTCCTCACTTCAAGTTCAGAAACTAGTACCCTGTGTTGCGTGGTGGTGGCCTCTGAGGGTTTATTACTTTATGCTCTTTCCTCACTATGATGTAGTCAAATTGGGTTTCTCGTCCGCCGGCCTTTTGCTATCATAAATTAATGTATGTCGTACTATTGTTAGGCTGCTCATTCTATGGCGAACAATGCATAATCTTCACTCGCTGCACAGGATGCACAATAATCACTATTTGTTTTAACAGCTGTCGGTCACGAACAGACGGCAGCAAAGAGTGTTAGTCATATTACCAAGCATTAGTACTGAACAGAATAATACCAAGGACATAGTATAGGGAAATATCTTGGTATTGTTATATGCATATATATATATATATATATATATATATATATATATACATATATATATATATATACCCCTAACAGCAGCATGCGTCGACCAGATATGCATAAGGGACCGCCTTAGGCAGACCGCCGCTTTTAAGCAGACCTCAGCTGTTATGCCTTAAGTTTTGACGCTTGGTTGCACCGGAAACAATAATGTTTGGTGATTTTGAAGTACGTTTTAAATATATATATATAATATATATATATATATATATATATATAAATATATATATATACATGCATATATATATTATATATATATATATATATTTATATTTCACACACACATACATGCACGCACAAACACGCGCGCACACGCACATGCACATGCACACGCACACGCACGCATACGCACACACACACATACACACAAATTCATATGTGCATGTGTGTGTGTGTGTGTGTGTGTGTGTGTGTGTGTGTGTGTGTGTGTGTGTGTGTGTGTGTGTGTGTGTGTGTGTGTGTGTGTGTGTGTGTGTGTGTGTCATTTGATTATTTTCCGCACATTGTCGCTATTTTATACTGTGCGCATCGTCGAATTCTAGTCTGTATAAGTGAATAAATGTGAACCAAAGCATTGAGTCGCACTGAATGACACTGACACTGCTACTATCCTCCGTTGGCTTTTCGCTATCATAAATTAATGACTGTCGTGCTGTTGTTAGGCTGCTCATTCTATGGCAAACAATGCATACTCGTCACTTGCTGCGCAGGATACAAAATAATCAATACTTGCAAATTCATTATAATTGTTGTCGCTCAAGAACAGAAGCATTAGGACTGAACAGAATAGTATCATGGTATAGGGATGTACGTTATTAACTTCATAATAACGTACATCATGATTATGCTGTAATGAATTACGTCAATTCCGTTGTATTTTCTCAGAACTAAATGTAATATATGCGAAACCATCTACGAGTTATTAGCATGCTCTAAAATGGAATAAAACAGACAATGAAAATTGCAAACGTCTATATACGTTCCTAACTTGCATATGGGACAGCAGCGTATATTATCTGCACATTGACGTGTCAACACATTTGCTGGCGTTTTAAACAATTACAAAAATACTTTTTCGATGTAGGTTTTAAGAGCGTACATATCAGTCATCCCCGCTCGCCAGTAGTTTTAGTCATACTACACTACTATGAATGGTATCAGGGATAAGGTAGTACAAGTGTCGCTCGAGATGGTGACGTCAGGGATAAGGTAATAAGAGTGTCATACCTGGCTCGAGAGGGTGAAATCATAGGTTGGTTAATGCAACCACCACCGCTGGTTCTAAACGATGACGTCATGGGTAAGGTAAGTATAATTTAATATGCAGATTTAGATGTGCTTGGGTGGAATGTGCCCTTAGACACTTGAAATTTCCCTTGGAACCTGCCGGTTCTAGCGTGACGTACCCTCCCCTACATCATTAGATATTGGCATTTTATGGTGAGCCTCATGGTTGGGTGCCATTGGAGGTCTATGGAGAAACTGAAGTGTTGTTACTTTTTGCGAGACACAAAAGGGTACAATTGAAGATTTGGGTAGAGCCTGAACTCTTGCTGCTGTTTGCGAACGTCAAGGACGGGTGCAACTGAACGTTTTTTGTAGATTTTCTAGATTTTACATTCATCTACACGAAATACAACAATTAGGTAAACAGTTGTAGTATCGAATTTCTTTTTAAAAATACAATGGTGTGGCGGTGTTATTACTCTTCAAATAATATACGACAATTAGATGTTCAAATCCACTGCAAAATGTGTTTGTAACATACCATGTCCATTTCGTACCGTGTTACTACAAAACTTTGTTTCATATTAAGTTTTGTATTAATACATTTACGTACATACATGCATATATACATGCATGAAAACACTCATACATGCATACACATACATACATCAATACATACATGCATACGTACACACGTACACACGTACACACTTCAACTCTTGGCATAAGTTTTCGACCTGTATCTCGTGTGGTCAGGGAAGCATTCAGCCATACACCAATTTCTGCGCGAATAGTATTCATATATATCCACCACTATATACACAACCATGTACTGCGTTATAACAATGCGTGAACTGAGGAAACTTGAAGTGAACGATAGTACATCAGCTTCGAAAGGGCAACAATAAAATTCAAACCCGGGTTTGTCCAATTGAGAGTCTAGTGTTCTACCTACTACACCACGGCGCTCCACTATACACGTGTAGTGTTAACTCACCTTGTCCGGTGTCGGCGTTTGCTGTGGTGTCGAGAGCCAGAAGTACGACCGGCAGCAGAAAGACAGTGGACAGATAGGACCGAGCAAACGTCAACCTCCTCGGGGTGGCGAACGTCATCTTGGCGGTCTTTTCTCACACAATCACATCGCTATTCCATGTCAGGGGTAGGCAACTTTACATCGTTGAAACGGACAGTGAATATGATACAAGAACGAACCGTCCCATTAGCTGCTAAGGTGTCTATGTCACAACATAATCAATGTTGTCACAGACACTGCGATGTTGTGTTTATCATAACAACGGCAATTACGTCACCTGCGACTGTGCTCAATCAATACCAACGTTTCGAAGGATTGCTGCATATCGAATTTATTTAAAGTGAGTTATTATAAATACACACACACACGCACACACGCACACACACACGCACGCACACACACACACACACACATATATATATATATATATAATTACATATTTGCTCAGATGATGGCATGACATGGTTTGTCACCAAATGAAAGCTTGTATGTTGCAGTTTATGTCAACACGTCACATGAGTAAAGCAGACACCACAATGTGCCAATCTATTTAACAAGATTTAACAAGATTGCCACCCAGAGAATTAACTCTAGGTGGCAGGTGGACAAGGAAGCCCATTGGCTTATCGAGAGTACGACCCTTTTATCTATGTGTATCCCGCCGTTCTGAGGTATGTGTCGATTTCATTGTTAAACATATTCACGCTACTAGCACCCACACAATCAGCAGATAATCTGTTCCATTCATTTACAGTCTTTGTGAAAATGAGAAATTTCTTATATATATATATTATACACTGCTCTTTTTGTTAATGTAACTTCATGTCCTCTAGTCCTTCTATCTTTCTTAACTGATAAAAAAATATTTATATAAATATTTTCATAACCATTCATTATATTAAACACTTCTATCTGATCCCCTCTCAATCTGTTGGTCTCTAGGGTTGTTGAGCCGCGTTTTTAGGCGTATTTCGTAACTAATATCCCTCAGTTTTTGGTATCATTTTGGTTGTTCTCCTCTGCACTCTTCCTAGCATATATATTCCTGCGATATGGTCTCCAAGTTGGAATACAATATTCTAAATGAGGCCTAACTATTATTTTGTGCAGCGGTATTATTAGCTTTTATTCCTTATACATTATGTTTCGCCTAATTAATCCAAGGATTTGATTTCCCTTTGAAGCTGCAATTCCGCACTGCTCTGAAACCTTTATATCAGCACTAATGGTTAAATCTAAGTCCTTTTCTTTTACAGTAGTACTTAGTACAGTACCCCCCATTGTATATTCTACCTCTTCGTTCACATGTCATGCATGGATTTACATTTCCCAAAATTGAACAGCATATGCCACTTTTCAGACCATTTGTCAAGATAATCTTGTAAATGTTGTCTCCATCACTTTTAATCCTTCTAAACACGTTTGTATCATCCGCAAATTTCAACACTTTGCTTGTTATTTCATCATCCAAATCCTTTACATATATTAAGAATTATGTAGGTCCTAGTACTGATTTCTGTGGTACCCCACTCAATACCGATTTCCAGTTTGAAGGTTCCCCATCAACTACTACACGTTGTCTTCTGTCAATCAGCCATTTTTCTATCCAGTTTATTATACCATTTCCTAGGCCACGGGCCTTTGGTTAAGCAGTACTCGTTGATGTGGTATTTTGTCGAAAGCTTTTTGAAAATGTAAGTAGACGATATCTCCTGGTGATCCATCATCTACCCACTTAGTGATGTCTTCCAAAAAACATAGCATATTTGTTAAGCATGACCTCGCTTTATAAAACCCATGTTAAGTTGGGTTTATCAAGTTATGTTTAACAAGAAAATCCACCATGTGATCGTTAGTTACTTTTTCTAACAATTTGCAAATCACTGATCTTAAACTAACTGGTCTATTGTTCTCTGACTTGTTTCTCGAACCTTTTTTAAATGATGGTATAATGTTTGCCTCTTTCCGTTCTAAAGGAACCACTCCCTCTTCTCATGACAATTTGAAAACTGTTGCAAGCGGTATGCTAATTTGTTCTACAATTTCCAATAGCAGTTTGGGTGGAATCCCATCCACTCCCGTGATATAATATCATTCATAGTCCTTTTCCGGGGTTACAATTAATTGTCCTAAATAGTCTGAATCTGCCCCCTTGAACTTAGCCTCTGGTACTGGCAGTGAACTAATATCTTCTCTGGTAAACACTGAACTAAAGTACTCATTCAGGTCTTTTGCCATTTAGAATCCGTCTGATATTATATTTCCAGCACTATCTTCTAGAGGACCGACATTATCTTGAACTTTCTGTTTGCTTCGACCATACGCATACAAACTCTTGCTGTCATGTTTTATATTACTAGCTAATTGTTGTTCGTAGCTTCTCTTTGAATTTCTAATTTCAGCTGTAGCTTGGCTAAGTGCTTTCTTTTATAACTGTTGTAGTCTTCATCATTTCCAGTACATTTATATGACTTCCACATCATTTGTTTATACTTAATTTTTCTAATGGCTTCTTTCGATAAGGGTTTCTTTTTGGACCGTTTCCCTTGTTTTTTGAAGGGTACACATTTTTCGACTATGCACTTAATTTCACTCTTTAATATATTCCAGCATTCTGTTCCCGTCTTATTTTTAGTGTGTTATTCCAGTCTATCTTTGCTAAATATCTCCTCATGTCCTTATACCTTCCCTTGTGGAAATTTATCCTATACTGCTTTTTACTATTCGTTTCTGATTTTACTTTGATAGTAAAATGTATTTGGTTATAATCACTACTCCCAAGTGGCTCACATATCTTGACATTGTCAACTAATTCATTCTGTGAGGATAAAACTGGTTGGTTCTAGCACATGTTGAGAAAGGAAAGTATCTTTAACTAAACTAAAAACTTGTGGTCCTCACTACCATACTCTTTAGAGATTTCCATTGTATATGTCCGTTGGCTAACATATCTGTTGCTGTCTTATTTTCTATTTCAGCACATATTAATACTAGAAGATATACCGTACCTAAATGTAGCAGTTACAAACGTTAAAATATTGGTTTATTACACGTGAAATTATAGGTGCCTCCCACCTCTCGTCGATGTTTTATTCTCCCATTCCCCTCCACATGTTATTTGTCTGTAATGTTTCTTTATCCATCCTTTCTCTACTTCTCTCCCTCACTCGTTCGCCTTCTCCTCCTCTCTCTCCCCCCTCTCTCTCTCTCTCTCTCTATCGCTAGCCTCATCCCCCTCACTCTCCCTCTCTGCCTCTCTCCCTCTATCCCTTTCTTCCTGTCTCTCTCCTTCTCTCTCTCTCTCTCTCTCGCTGCCATATTTCCCTCTTTCTCTCTCTCCCTCTCTCCCTCTTTCTCTCTGTCATATTACACTCCTCCCACTCTCTCTCTCCCTCTTTTGATCTATCCCTATATCCCTCACTCCCTCTCTCTCTCTATCCCTATCTCCCTATCTCCCTCTCTCCCTTTCTGTCTCTCACCCTTTCTCCCTCTCTACCCCTCTATATATCTCCCTTTCCCGCTATCCCTCTGTCATATTCTCTCTCTAACCATACGTCGGCGTCTCTCTCACCTTTCCGCTCCCTCATTCACTTCCTCCCTCCCTACCCCCTCCATCCTACCTCCATCCCTTCTACCTCCATCCATTCTACCATATATTCCTCACTCCCTCTATCTGTCAATCAATCATTCCTTCGCTTTCTCTCCACTGTCCATATCATCCGCTTTCTCCCTCTGATCCGTTCTTTCCGTTTACACATCCCTCCCTCCCTCCCTCCCTCCCTCCCTCCCTCCCTCCCTCCCTCCCTCCCTCCCTCCCTCCTCCTCCCTCCTCCCTCCCTCCTCCCTCCCTCCTCCTCCCTCCTCCCTCCCTCCTCCCTCCTCCTCCCTCCTCCCTCCCTCCCTCCTCCCTCCCTCCCTCCTCCCTCCCTCCTCCTCCCTCCCTCCCTCCCACCTCCTCCTCCTCCTCCCTCCCTCCTCCCTCCCTCCCTCCCTCCTCCTCCCTCCCTCCCTCCTTCCTCCCCCTCCCTCCCTCCTCCCTCCCTCCCTCCCTTAGGATTATACATATACATATATTTATATATATATATATATATATATATTTATATATATATATATATGTATAATCTCTATTATAATCTACTTTTACTTTGTTCACATACATCAACGTGTTATTAGCCGAACAAATTTCCTTTCCACGACGTCATTATTCACCGACAAAGTACATTTGCGAATCCCAGGACAGCTGCTGATTTCTGCTGATAACGCCGTTATTACTCATGCATGAAAATGCCGGTAGGCGCTCGACCGACACACGTATTGTTCGGTTTATGAACGTGGACAAATATGTTAGTAGTCAGTCTCGTATGCAGCTGTACGATTTGTTAACGCGGACAACTGAAGCAAAACAATTCTGCTGGAAGCATCAAGTGCGGTTCTGTTGTATCTATGTTTTGTAATCTCGAAGGTTGCAGTTAGTGGTTTTCGGGTGCACATATAGGATGTAGTTGGAAGTATTTTGGTGTCTCATAGGATAATGTTGGGGGTTTATGAGACCCTCGATGAACGCTGATAGAAGTATTCTGGGAGCCGCAAGCGAGATAGAAGTTGATGGGTACCTCAACAGGCGCAGTTTTAGTTTTTGGAATCCTAACAATGGGTGCAGTTAGTGTTTTAGGGAGCCCCAGAAGGAGGTAAAGTTAGCGTTTTATACAGATATAAATCATCCCCCCCAAAAAAAAAAGTTCACACCAAGAGCCTGGTAAAGTGAAGGTAAGTTCATACATAGCGCAGTACCCTGTCACCAGGACTGCTCAAAGCGCTATATAATTTAATCACTGTCAGACCTGTTCAATCGATCACCAGTTGGGCTTCTCTGGGAAGCATCCAGCCTCGCTGCAATAATTACGGAATACTACTCGTACAAGAATTTTCACAAATTTCTATAGCTAGGTACTCAGTCAAATAGCTGAGTGAACTGGAGCAACGTAGAATGAACGAACTTGCCCAAGGTTCGACACAGCCGTACAGGATTCGAACCCGGGTTCTCTCGGTTGAGAGTCAGAAGCTCTAGCTACAGTACCTGCTACACACACTAAAGCTGGCCTATCTCTACATATCTGTTGACCAAAGCGAGTAAGCGAACCAATTAAACAATAACTGTCTACTGTTGCGGTCTAACGAGCACGCCGTGGCTACTTTAGTTAATTGATAATTAACTAGACGAAGAGTGTAGATGTTACAAGAAAAGCCAGTAAAATTCCGTTAATGAAAAATGTTGATATAAAAGCTAGCAACTGGTTTAAGCTAGGATTCCACATTTACAGAAAGGTGTACGGAAACGTACGCGGAAAGGGAAATACTTCTGTTTTGACGTCAATAGTGGGGATTTCGTATCCGAATTGCGTGCGGACACGATTCGAATCGTTACATGGAGCGATTCAATTTGCCGCAGCCGCATCCGCACGAAAAAACTCATCCGCCTATGTACGATTGGAACTACTTATGTTAATTTCCACCTGGCACTATATTCTTTGTGTTGACACATGCCGCATCCTCATGCTGTATCCGTGCATGGATTCCTAGCTTTAGCCAGAAGTTTTCACGAGATGGGCGCATCTCTTTCCGTCGCAAGAAAACGTTGTTCTTAAGTTTTCAACTGTTTTTGGCCCTGGCAGATGAAAGGAAGTCAAAGGGAAGCCCAGAGTTAGTTGACATCGTGACCACCTGACAAGTAGACATCGTGACCACGTTACTAGTGCAACAGTTCACGAGCAAGCTTAACCTTTCCACCGCCTGTATACTGTTATGGGGACATTTCCAAGATGGCGGACATTTTACCATATTGTATTTTAGCATATATTTGCATATTTGTCAAAAAGTCCGACTTACGTGTGGAGTCGCCATCATCGTCACGGCATATCCGCGCATGCGTATATGTCACAACGTTAAGTTATCAATGGAGTTAAGATACTTGTTTTACAGGTTAAAGCGGGGTTGTAGTACTCCAGAGAGTTCTGACTCACTGCCACTTCGATTTAAATAAAATACGTTGATTTTTCCATCAGAAGAAGTAGACTGACTAGATTCGGAAGACGCTACGGCACATTAGATATACGTTAACGCGGCAGGCTGCCCGTGTGCCAGTCCCGCAGTGAGTCCACCGATTGTCCCGTTGTAACCGTATACACAGTTGCATACTTACTGTTTTTAAACACTCATATTCGGGATCAACCTGGAAAAGCGTGTTTGATCAATTTAATGACAAGCAAATAGATGATACTTCCCGTGGTTGTGGGGGAACGACAAATACACAAGAGAGAGCGATGAACAATAAACATTGTAATGCTCCATCTTCCGACCATTGCGCACTGCCCAAGCGACGGAGGAAGGAAGGAAGGAAGGAAGGAAGGAAGGAAGGAAGGAAGGAAGGAAGGAAGGAAGGAAGGAAGGAAGGAAGGACAAAGGGGTGGAAGCAGGGAAGGAAGGAAGGAATGAAGGAAGGGATGAAGGAAGGAAGGAAGGAAGGAAGGAAGAAAGACCAGCGGCAGGCCATTACAACGGTCCGGGTGTCGTTGTGTTTATCAACAAACACGATCGCAGTAATCAAAGCTAGCAGTCACACGTACAACAGTGTTAATGGCAGTGATTAAAGCAGATTCACTCAAGCACGACTCTGATCCTTTATCCCATACCAATGACTAATGACGCCACAAAGTGTGCAACTTGTGGCGCTGGCACGTTATCAGTGTCATCGCGCTGTCGCTCATCTACGTAGAAGTAAGAACCATAAAGATATGCTATTATATAGAGAGAGTAACGCTGTCCGTCAGACTGGATGAAGCGTGTCACTATTCATCTCCTACTTGCGCTGTTCATTGGAACACTATGTCGACTTTCATGTGAAGCCACTCTGAAATTAATGCAAGACAAAAATAAAGAGTAGATCAACGAACATCGACGATTTGGCAGGGGAAAGGAGTTTGGAAAGTTTTAATCTCGGACATATGCAATGTAAATATATAAAGATTTCAGGTTGTGAGGACCAAACATGTGTAATGCTGAATACAAGTCAGAATCAAACACAGATGAGAGAGTCTTACCCACACAATGTTGTTTTTACTGAACCTTTGTTGATTTTGTCCTGAATATACACGCCAACTTAAACGTTTAAATTCAATTTCAGGATTTTGTAATTCATACACTTCGTGTCGTCTTTATTACGCCTATTTGCTATACCTGACAACGTAAACATGAACATTGAGGTTAAAACAGATGGCACGTCTCTGTAATGTCCTAAAGTGTATAGCCAACAAAAGATTAGCAGGCACTTGCATTCGTAAACACCTTTATTACACAAACGGCAAAATTCGATATCGAACTATACGTGTAAAATATATATATTTATAAACTAATTGAACGATATTGGGTGAGCGAGCCACAATACTACATTTTGAAACATTCGATAAGGTATATATTACATGAGTTTATCACTAACATTTGAATACGTATAATCAACAACAACAGTATTTTACGACACGTTTTCGTCCAAGACTATTTCACAGAACTCATACACTGTTAATCTGGATCATGTCGGCCCCCCTTGCTAAACGTAGTTAGATCATCAATTAGTAGTAGATATTGTCCAATATAACTCTACTGTATTTAACAAATTATACCTTGTACTACATGTAAACATTTAACACACATAGAAAATCATGTATAGACATAAAACAACTAGGAAATAAGGAACTAGTTTTGTCAAGGCAAAGGCACGTTTCGCAAGTTCTTATGCTGTTGTTTACAATACATACGTTTTAGACTTTAGTGGTCTATACATTTAAAATAAATTACGGATAGATCTTGGAATGCCATTTAGTTTGACCTCAAAGTTGATGAACTGTTTGTAAAGCTTGCAACTTAACGAAATGATTCACACATGGCTTCACAAGGAAAATAGTTGAGTATTTAACGCTACGAAATTCCCGCGTTTTGTGTACAGCGGCTGCCGGCAACATTTTTGAATGGAGGGCCAAACACATAATATGGACTAAGTCAGCGGACCACACATGCATTACTGAATAATGGTGATCCTTAGTCAAATCCTCGTGGGTACATCATGTCTTGTTTAGAATGTAAGCAATCTTGTTTAGAACTTTGCATATAAATGTAACTTACAAATTGTTACCCGTTACGAATAAGGCGTATTATTGTCATTAAAAACAACAATGTCTAAATGTTAACAACTCTTGGATGTCTCTAGTAAAAAGCACGCATTATTCATGGTGAGTGACACATAAATTGCATCACCATGACTAGGTTGACACTTGGTGAACTTTAAAACACACAACAAACATATTATATTGACACACCTATTGTTAGTGTAGAAGTAGAAGAGGCAGTATGCAAAGTCAAGACAAGAAAATCACAACATTCCAGCAGAATTGTTCAAGGACGATGAGGAGGCAATGATTAACGCACTCATGGCAATATGCCCGAAGATATAGCCGACAACGATCTGGTTGGTTTGAAACATGGACAAAGTTCATAATAATGCATTTTATCAAAGAAAGACAACCTTCGATAATGTCAGAACTACAGAACTATCAGTTTTATATATCATCAGAGCAAGTTGGAGCGAGGTCATGCTAAGAATAATCCTAAACAGACTCAAGTGGAATGTGGAAGAACTGCTCTCAGAGGAATCAAGCTGGCTTCAAACCAAAACGAAGCACCACAAACTAAAACATCAGGCTTCTGATTGCCAAAAACATAGATCACCAACAAGAACTCTATCACAATTTCATTGACTTTAAAAAAGCGTTTGATCTTGTTTGACAAAAAGGGCTTAGGCAAGTTTTTAGACGATACAACATAGATGAAGGTATTGTCAAAGTAATAGAGATACAATATGAACCTTCATCCAGTGCCGTACTCAATGGAGGGCAAATACGTCCCCCACTCCGAACAACTGTTGGGGTACGGCAAGGTCGCCTACTATCACCAGTACTATTCAGCCTGTTCATAGAAAACATAATGAAGGAAATACTAGAATACATCAACACCACAGTCTCTATCATTGGGAGAGTAACCACCAATCTCGGCTTCGTCGATGACATTGACGTTATATGGGAACAGAAAAAAAGAACTACAGGAACTAGCAACAAAACTCGAAACGAGAGCAAAGGCATAAGGCATGGAAATGAGCTCATTCATACAACCGGAAGGTAGATCAAATGAAGAAATAAAAGGTAGAATAAGCGAAACAGTGTCAGCCATGGCAAGACTTAAACAAATGTGGCATAACAAGGGTTGAGTCAGAGAGAGTGAGTGCAGTTGCTGCGCAACAAAACACATGGGTAATGTGCTTAGCGTGTTGGGTCACATCAGAAAAGTGTTATGTGACCAAATGAATGTAGTACAAGCGACAACCCCGTGGCGGTAGCTTTAAATGTTATGCAGCCGCTCTATAGTTCATTGAACGCTATCCGCACAGCTTCCGTAGCATCTTCGAGTTCAACGTGGAACTGGTTGGAAAAGAAGATAACTCCTAACTACGAATCGTAAGATCGGAGTGACACTCAGTTTTGCGTTTCGTCGTGGTGACTCCCACGGAAATATGAGTTCGATGTGTAAGTCCCAAACCTATACTTCAACCCCAGGAAATAACTACCGTGTGTATGCTGCTAATGATCATGCTTAACAAATATGTTATGATTTTTTGAAGTTATCATTGAGTGGGTAGACGAGGGATCACCAGTATATATCATCTACGTAGATTTTCAGAAAGTTTTCGACAAAGTGCCACTTAAAAGATTACTGCATTAACTAAAAGCCCTTCGCATAGGGAATGGTATAATTAACTGGATAGAAAAAAACAACGGGTAATAGTTGATGTAGAGGCTTCAAAATGGAAATCAGTTTTGAGTGGCGTACCACATGGATCAGTACTGGGACATACGTTAATATATATATCTTAATATATATCAACGATTTTGACGATGCTATAAAAAGCAAGGTGTTGACATTTGGTAATGATACAATAAGTGTTTCGAATGATTAAATGTGGTGGATATATAGGCATTTAAAAGATGATCTTGATCGGTTGATCAAATGGTCTGAAAAGTGGCAAATTTTGTTCAATTTTTGGAAATATAAATGCCTCCACACAGGATATGGGAACGAAGATGTACAATATACAACGGGGGTACTGTACTACGTACCACTATAAAAGAAAATTATTTAGGGTTAACCATTATAGCTGATATGAAGGTTTCAGAGCAGTGCGGAATTGCAGCTTCAAAGGGAAATCAAATTATGGGATTAATTAGGCGAACTGCAGTGTAGCGTATCAAGAAAAAACATATAATAATACCGTAGTACACAACAACTGTTAGTCCTCATTTAGAATATTGAATACAAGCGGGGAGGCCATATCGCAAGAAGAACATAGATATGCTAGAAAGAGTACAGATGTTTGGGTCTAAAATTATACAAAAACTGAGGGATCTTAGTTTCGAAATACGCATACAACATTGTGGTTTAACAATACTAGAGACCAGAAGATTGAGAGGGGATCAGATAGAAGTGTTTAAAATATTGAATGGTTATTAAAATATTGATAGAAATATTGTTTTATCAGTTAAGAAAGAGAGAAGGACTAGAGGACGTGAAGCTACATTACTAAAAAGGGTCAGATCGGATCAGAGAGAGAGAGAGTGAGAGAGAGAGAGATAGTGAGAGAGAGAGAGAGAGAATGATAAAGAGAGAAAGCAACTTGCAACTTGCAGCCAATGGGCATGTCCAGGTGCGAGTCTATGCATTGTTTGCTATAAAGGAAAGTGTGATTACATGCATTGAGTGTACGCACCAGCTTAAATAATATTAAGTCAAGTCAATCAAAGTCAGCCAAAAGTTACCGCAAAATAATGTATAGTGCGGCGGCCCCGTATTCGGTACAGTTCCGAAAACACTTTAAAACGATGTTTGAACGTACGTACCGCATACGTTCATATTTAGTGTCAAATAAGTCGAAAAACAGCATGTATAAAACATAATAAAACGGCTAAGGTCTAAAGGGTTAATCCAGTGATGGGGCCGATACAAGATTGAATGTTTACAGTTGTGGCGCTACGTTTAGACGATACAAAAGGAAACACGTTCACCATCGACCGCAAATAAAAGAAGAAACACGCAGGCAGGCAGGCAGGCAGGCAGGCAGGCAGGCAGGCAGGCAGGCAGGCAGGCAGGCAGGCAGGCAGGCAGGCAGGCAGGCAGGCAGGCAGGCAGGCAGGCAGGCAGGCAGGCAGGAAGGCAGGCAGGAAGGCAGGCAGGCAGGCAGGCAGGCAGGCAGGCAGGCAGGCAGGCAGGCAGGCAGGCAGGCAGGCAGGCAGGCAGGCAGGCAGGCAGGCAGGCAGGCAGGCAGGCAGGCAGGCAGGCAGGCAGGCAGGCAGGCAGGCAGGCAGGCAGGCAGGCAGGCAGGCAGGCAGGCAGGCAGGCAGGCAGGCAGGCAGGCAGGCAGGCAGGCAGGCAGGCAGGCAGGCAGGCAGACAGGCAGGCAGGCAGGAAGGCAGATAGGCAGGCAGCCAAATATTAAAATAAACAAGGTAATTGCACGGGAATTTGCAATATTAGTTCTAATTTTCGGCAATGTATTTCCAATGTGTTTATTTGAATTGCAGACTTGTCCGCCAGGAGACGGTTTCGACTCAGACTGCTATATATGTCTCCGCTCTGCTGAAACCATATCTTGTAGGATGACAGACATATATACATATATGGCGCTGCCAAATGTTAACATATACCCCGTCGGACGAGAGTGAACGCCGTCGGCTGTCAGAGGTAACGAGGGCAAGTTGACGATATCCGGAGTCTGTGTCGAGGGCCTGAAGCAGACCGCAAGAAAAACAGGATACGAGAGTGTATCTCAAGAGTACATTGTCAGTGCTGGTGACTAAGACGTTAAAGCAGACAGCAGTGTCAATGTGGCCATGTACAACATTAATGAGTACGTTGTCAGTGCTGACAGTAGTGTCATTTTGGCCATGCACACACTTGATGGGTACATCGTCAGTGCTGTCTTAGGTGGTCATGTACACAATAGGTGAGTACGTCATCAATACTGTTTACAGTATAATATTGTGAACGAGTAGAAAATGCTGGAAACTGTATATTTATCATACTCTTTATACAAGAAAACAAATTACGGAAATGAATTGTGTCAGAGGAACTGTGTGTAATTAGTCGATCTAACATAACTGACTAACGCAATATGTATTGCATTGAAACTATGCATGTTTATAATTGTTGTAGTATCACAATGCTATGAAAAGTTTCCGTAGAATTGTATGGTAGAGACGCCGACATTCAGCGTGGAGCAGTCGAGTACAGCGGGGTTTTTCGGCGGTAAGGCAAGCAATTATTTAATAACTAGTGATTTTATAAATATCAATGTCATCATAATTATTGTTATCAATACCCTCATCAACTTTATCATCCTCGTAGTCGTCGGCTTTGTCATCATCATCATCATCATGGTCATCATCAGTATCATCATTTTAGTCAACATCACCATAAACAGCACATTACGACCGTTGATAACTACATTATGCCGTCATTTGTTGTAATTGTTTTTGTTGTACATTTTACTACAACCACACAACACAAGTTTATATTGCCACTGTAGCTTATCTTGCTCTTGTTGGTGTTGTTTTTAGTGCGGCAGTTGTTAATACTAATGTGCATAAAACTGCGATATATATTCTCTGTACATGTGGCACTGTTGTGTAGGTTTAAAGACGGCAACCTCCTGCGCAGTGACGCAGTCGGCGGCAGTGGAAACAGTGGCGCCACCTATGAGATAATAAATCAAAACAAGAGAGACGAAGGTCAATACGTTTGTCGGGCAGTATCTCTCGGCGGAAAGGTCTTCTCCCGTCGGGCCAACCTTCTTCTCAGAGGTGAATATCTTTTGATATGTTTTCTTCTACTTCATTAAATTACACCGTGTATGCATTGAACATATAACGTTGCCATATTACATAAGTAATTTAAACAATATAAAACATTAAACAATTGTTTTATTCAGTTATTTAGTTACCTGACTTTCTATGGTTTAATGACATTTTTGTTAACTCCACTGTGCCTTCATTAACATGGTTTTTTGCCTCTCTAGGTGGTCATACGACATGTTTGTGTATGTCTCATGACAGCACTTATAAGACATTTTTTGGAATATTGTAGCCGGAATCTCCAAACATGTTTAGTATTGAGAACGTTCGTTTTGAAATGTATTTATGTCATTTGTTTTCAATAATACCTGTCAGCTTCCAATTTTATTGTCATATATCGTTTATCCAGAATGTGCTCAATAGCTTTAGGCCCAAATAAGCGAACGTTCGAGGATCCGTAGTTCGTAGACAATAGTTTATTAATTATCATATTATGTATTAGATACGTTTTTAAACTTAAATACAAACAAATCATGGGCTATCGTTTGAGACTTTTGGCAATTGTTTTGTAATGCTAATTTATTGATTACATAGATATGTATTACATAAATATAAAATAGTGCATATTTCCCAAGCGATAAACATGTTCGCATTTGTATTGGTCTGTTTATGGAACATGGATAGTACATTTGTCGGGTTCCATAGCAACCAATACATGCGGCGACAAACCTCAAGATATGTCGGTCGAAATTCCACCGACCTGCACTGTCACAGAAGGTGGAGCCAAATTCAAATCAGTCAACATCGGCCGTTGTAACAATCTGCCATGCGTGTCAAGATCGTCCCAGAACTCGGCAAGTTTGTGTTGCGGGTCGAGCAGCACGCGGCAAATGCAGATCGAAAGTGACGGCTTTAGTTACAAGATCAACCAGGTCATGTCATGAGGATGCGTTGAATGTAATCATGACAACCTTGCTACTGTGAGCTGAATTGTGAAGAGCAAAGATGAATTTGTTTACGCAGTTTCCATCACGCAAGAGGGCACGTCGTACACTGTTACTGACAACCAGTTGTTTTTTAAGCGAAGCCGCAGGGTGGACGAATCCTCTTCCAGGCGAAGTCTCATGACTTCAAGCCCCAACTGGTGACACTGGATGTATTTGACACTGAAATGTATGTCGAAGTCATTCTCGAACTGAAGCCAAGTCCACACGTTGTCGACGTTGCCACTGGAGGCGAGTCTGTCTTCCTTAGGAGCAGCGATGGCACCAGCGGAGAATGGCAGAAGTCGGGAGTTTTAACTTACACCGCAGAAGACAAGCCGTCACAGCAGGCAACAGCGTGGAAGGAACATTCCCTACTTAAACTGCGATCGACCTATCCTACAAGGTAGTCTTTGTTCCATAGCTGTCTACGTGTATTACGGCGGCGAATTCTCCATTCCGCTGCAGGCACAACAAGTGACAGCCTTTATGAAGGAGAATGGAAGATCCATCGACCGTACTTTTGGCTACACCGAACAGAACGGCTAGGCGTGTCTCCTGGTCGCATGTTGACTGCAGCATATCGTTAAGCTCGAGTCGCTCGAGGGAGTGATAGTGCACCCAACCCACCAACTCCCTGCCGGATTCTCCTTCACAAACAGAGCCGATGGTTTCGCATTCACAGCAACATCTCCTGCAACGCAAGTTGACAATCTCATAGGTCCTCTGTTCAGATACCGGGCATGGAGAAGCATTTGCTACTCGGCCAATTCATCGGCATACCATTTCATGGTTGCTAAGCAGCCGTTTCGTCCTTCCCTCTATGTGCCCTGAATGCGGTCGAGACACTTCCTGGGTTGGACAACAGTCGGTTCCCTGACCAGTCAGCAAACAGAGACGTTTGCGTTGTTCAACTCTTGGTCACTGTAAGTATGTCAACTGTCATAATCAACTGTCGTTATTGGTATTATTTTATGTTGTTTTGTTGTTGTTGTTGTTTAAAACGCGAAATAAATGTTGCCCTATACGTTGCGGGGTTGAAACGTGTGGTTTTATTAATATGCCGTTATCGCAGAAATCAATGTCAGATATAATGTTCCGTTTTCAATTAATGCCGTATTTACTTTTGTTCTAATCGCGTTGATCATAATTGTGAATGTGAAGTTTCGCTTGTTACTATGCATCACGCCTTATTATAAGTATGCGTGTAATCTACCTTTCCTGTATGTCAGTGCAGTGGCGCAGTGATAAGGGAATCGGACTCTTAGTGAAGAGAAGCTAGGTTGTATCCTGTACTGCCGTGTCGAACCTCGGGCAAGTTCGTTCACTTTACGTCGCTCTAGCACACTCAGCAGTATGAATGAGTACCTGGCTATATACGGTGGCGTATATTTGTGTGCCAATAATGTTCGCGCATTAAATGCAGCGAGGCTGTATGCATGCTAGAGAAGTCAATATGGTATTCAATTGAACAGGTCTACCAGAGGGAGACAGAGAGTGAGAGAGAGAGACAGAGAGAGAGAGAGAGAGAGAGAGAGAGAGAGAGAGAGAGAGAGAGAGAGAGAGAGAGAGAGAGAGAGAGAGAGAGAGACAGAGAGACAGAGAGACAGAGAGACAGAGAGAGAGAGACAGATAGAGAGAGAGAGAGAGAGAGACAGAGAGAGAGAGAGAGAGAGAGAGAGAGAGAGAGAGAGAGAGAGAGAGAGAGAGAGAGAGAGAGAGAGAGAGAGAGAGAGAGAGAGAGAGAGAGAGAGAGAGAGAGAGAGGGGGAGATAGCGAGAGTGTGTGCGCGCGCGCGCGTGTGTGTGTGTATGAGAGAGAGAGAGATAGTGAGAATGTGTGTGTGTGTGAGTGAGTGAGAGAGAGAGAGAGAGAGAGAGTGAGAGAGAGAGAGAGAGAGAGTGAGTGAGAGAGAGAGAGAGAGTGTGTGTGTGTTTTGAGTAGATCGAAGGATTGGATACTGCGATATAAATAGACACACACATATATATATATGTTATATATATAGGTATGCATAAGAATTTACAGTTATAACGTTATCTTTTTACATCTCATTTAGACGAATGAACCGTCCAACGTACAAATGTTTGGCATCAGCACCGCCCCATGGGATGATACTTATGGCACCTATACAACGAACCTGAATAAAATGCTATATTATGACGGGGAGATGATACTCGCGTAGCGTGCGTTCTGGTTAGTTGCCCGGCCGAGAACTATTACACGGCTGTGGATCTACAGATCGCCTCCGACAAACGCTCGCAATGTCGTTTGAGGTGAGTGACGTCATTATCGTATTTATTTTATCCGCATTGATATAAATCGGCTATTCTTCGCCAGCATTGCGATCTATATTTTCGTCACTGTACAGCTGAGCACATATGCATTACAAGTTGTCAGAATTTAATTTGCATTTACTGTTACGCCAGCTATATATGAACATCATTTTTTTGATGAAGTCACAACGAACGTTCGTTCTTTTTTCAGTTCAAAAACAACATCGAAACCGCAAACTCCGGAGTGACAATTTATGTATCTGACACAAGTAGTAGCATTCAGTTGCTGGTTCGGGTGGCGGGAGCAATGCAAGGAAAACGAACAACTTCCGGGATCGGTCTGTACAGGGAAACTGTTCAATTCTGTCGCGTGCCGGCTTCTCTAAGACATCGGACAGATCACACACACGTGTGTGTGTGTGTGTGTGTGTGTGTGTGTGTGTGTGTGTGTGTGTGTGTGTGTGTGTGTGTGTGTGTGTGTGTGTGTGTGTGTGTGTGTGTGTGTGTGTGTGTGTGTGTGTGTGTGTATGTTGTGTTCACATGTACACGAACATATGTTCTTTTCAAAAAAATACAGCAAATAAACAAAGAGTTTGCCAAAAAAGAGAGGTTAATGACAGATATGACGACGAAAATGTTAGTAATTGTAATGGTGAAGAAGCCGGTGATTATGAGGCACATAAATAATTAAGATGATGACAAAGAAGATGACGAGGTTATCTTAGTGATGATGATGATGATAAATAATGATGTTGAATGTGATGACTGTAATTACGGAGATACTGTTGATAACACTAATAATAATAATAAAAATGATAATAATAATTATAACAATAATAATAATAATAGCAATAATGATAAGAATAGTAATAATAATAATGATGTGAGTGTGTGAGTGTGTGTGTGAGTGAGTGCGTGTGTGTGTGTGTGTGTGGGTGTGTGGGTTTTTGTGTGTGTATGAGCGTGTGTGTGTATGTGTGTATGTGTGTATGTTTGTGTGTTTGCGTGTGTGTCACAAACCATTTGTACATTCGGTATATATATTTAGTTATCTCGGATGCAGTCGTTTTGAATGAATGTTGCAGAATTAGGCGCCTATTCGTGCAGCGTGTTAGTCAGATGCCCGCCGTATTTTACAGTGCTGAAGATACTTAATCAACTTATGTTAAAAACAATCTTCTGCGTTTTATAAAAATCAAACTACACTGGTATCAAAAAGTGCTTACTTTAATTACTGGTTTGGTATTTAAAATATTTTTTTACTTATGAAGCAAATCTGTAGACCTCACAATTATAGAAAGAAACGCGAGGAAACAATCCAATATTTAAGAATTTATTTACAAAGCAAAGCGCCAGTAGAACTTGCTCAGACATAGCTAATAACATTTAATATTTAGATGTCGCAGAAAACGTAGTTTATTTATTGTACACAATTTTAATGGAAATTGTTTAACAATATGTCAAATGTTCATCAAAAGGAGTTGAATTTTATCACACTTTATTTCGAACACCAAAACTCATTCAACAGCACGTAAAAACGGCTGCAGCAAAAACAAAAGTCAAACGTTCCATTTAGTCTTGACATATGTTACTCAACAATCTCCTGCAGAGACGTCACAAAAACGTGCAAACGCAATTATATGCACACCAATTAAACACAAAATCCAAACGTTTCATTCACACTGTTTCACTACCGGTAGAATTAAATATACATGTGGATATATTGAACTTGTTACATCCATACGCAATCCTTTTGAACAAGAAATTCACACATATTCCGTCTTCACAACTGCAATACTATTGTTCTCGATTTCACCGTCATGACTGAGTTATTGTGAGAGGTGTAGCAATGAATATACATCCCAGTCGTCCCATGTCTGATTAAAATCGTACGAATGATTCGCTCTGATCGTTAGATTGATCTGAGAAGTGGCCAACACGTGAGTAGACTTGTTCGAAGAATCTAACGCCGGGTCACTTCCTCGCAACCAAATTTCATAAAGGAACATATACATCAAGGAACCTATACATTGTTTACGAAGTTATCAAACTATGTACACTTTATTTTCGAAAGAGATTACAACGGTATGTCTGACATCGCAAGTAGTTTGCCACATTGCAAGTAATTTAAAGTAGACTGGTATTTTAGTGGAATTTAGCTAACATGTCAAATAACAAATTCTCACACAGGTGCAACGTGTGCATTGACGTGCGACCACACGTAATTTAGGTGCATCTTTAACATGTTTATTCGTTCTCCGTACCTTTAGTTTAAGAAATATTTCATTCATGAAACCTCACTCTAAAAACATTGATAACGCAAAGTGGCCAAACTTTAAAAAAATCAATGTAGATAATTGTCTTCAAGTGTAAAACACTGACATGGTATTATATCCAAATAAAACCAATGTTAAGTATTTAATGTATTAACAGTATCCCAATTATTGTTGCATGTTCTTTTGAAAAGATGTCAAGTACTGAAAATATAATTTTTAGATGACCTTTGTTTTTCAATATTTTAATGTTAATTCGTGTATATTATATATATATATTCGTGACAATCTTACCAAGTCCCGCCTGAAGTATATGCAGTGAATAAGCAACTTTAGTTATCTCTCTCAAATATATGTAGTTTGCTGACATGTTTAGTTGTTTAAAATATGAAGTATTGAACGTGTATATCCCGATTTAGTACAGCATGTATACGTTAGATATACACTTACTTAGACTATATATGACGAACATATAACATACACGTGATGGACACATTAAGGACATATGTCCGTCAAGAGACTCGGCAACCAGGCTACATAAATATATTTACAGTAAAGTGTCATGCAACACTTATGTGTAAGTAATGATTTTAGTTTTTATATTTTCGAACGAATGCGTCAATTTGTTATTCTTTGCGGAAAATATATAGTAATAAAACTAGCGAAATATATTTTGTTATAAAAAGGTGTTATATGCGCTATTCAATCTGCGTCGGAAATAAAAATATAGGTAAACAATTTTCGTAACATACCCAATTCTCTGTTGAAGTAATCATGATTTGTAATATGACAAATGTGTTTCTCTAAAGGAGAATGAATGATTACAGCCGATTTTTTTATTCTATATTTTCAACAGGGATTTGCAATAAATAGTAAGTGAAAACTTGTAAAATGCGGCATAAAATTATTAGCTGCACAACATTTTTACGAAAATAAAATCAACGTTGATAAGGTATTTTTTCTATAATAATGCCTTTTGAACTAGTTGCACGAAATTCACAAAACGAATGCCATGTTAGATTACACGTCATTCTTCAGAATAGTTCATTTTACTACTTTTACCGTTCACACTAACACATCGACCATTTAAAAACACGTGTATCAACTTTTGCCATTCACACTAACACATCGACCATGTAAAAACACGTGTATAAACTTTTACCGTTCACACTAACACATCGACCATTTAAAAACACGTGTATCAACTTTTACCGTTCACACTAACACATCGACCATTTAAAAACAGGTGTATCAACTTTTACCGTTCAGACTAGCACATCGACAATTTAAAAACACGTGTGTCAACTTTTACCGTTCACAAAAACACATCGACCATTTAAAAACACGTGTATCAACTTTTACCGTTCACACTAACACACCGACCATTTAAAAACACGTGTATAAACTTTTACTGTTCACACTAACACATCGACCATTTAAAAACACATGTATAAACTTTTACCGTTCACACTAACACATCGACCATTTAAAAACACGTGTATAAACTTTTACCTTTCACACTAACACATCGACCATTTAAAAACACGTGTATAAACTTTTACCGTTCACACTAACACATCGACCATTTAAAAACACGTGTATAAACCTTTCCCAATCGCATCAAGATTCTTCTGTATGAATGATGTCAATAGAGAGTCGTACAATACACTGAGGGAGAGGACAAGTTGCAAGGAATCCTGCGTAGCGAGAAGATACGTGATAGAATCATTAGCGATACGGACAGCAGAGGCAGAAATCAACGGAGGTGATAGAAACTACGGGTTTCATCAAGTGATGACGTCACTCTTCCGGGTGTCATTGTGTGACACATATATTGAAAAGAAACGCGAAAATCGCCACAGCTATTGTGAAATTATAGATATTTTGATAACAAATGCATTAGTAAGAAATATAGATTGTGATTTGGCAAAGAATTGAATTGCTGTCCAACAAAGCGTATTGTCATCAGATGTGTATCTGAAAGACTACCTGGCATAAAACGGTAATCAAGGAGTACAATAAGTTTATGATGACGACATGAAATAACCTTCTAATACAATGGGATGGTTAAATAAGTAGGACAGAATTTCCGTAGCAGAACTACGAGCTTCCACAAGTTAATGATGAAATAGTCACACCAGGACAACAGCAGTATTTATGAAACATTCACGATAATACAAGCAAGTATCTGCAGTTATTTTTAAATGTTTGATGTTAGTAAAACCGGTATTAATGAAAACACACAAATGTCAGTATCTATAACAACGTCGTCCCTGCACGTTTGTTACCCTTACCCTCTCCGACTGATCAATCTAGACAGTGTTGTCCCTACACAGTCGTCACTTTTGAACTTCTCCGACTAATCACTGTAGACAGTGTTCTCCATACACAAGCACCATGTTGCTACTTCTACGACTGATCATTCTAGAGAGTGTTGACCTTACACAGGCGCCACCTTTGCACCTCTCCGACTGATAGCTCTGTATCCAGACTGAATGTTCCTCTTCATCATCCGGAGGTGACTCATCAACGTGTTGAAGTCAGCAGCAAAGATGACAAGGGCAGGCACAACAAGCATCACTATCGAAACAACTCCCATCGCGATGTTCGACGAATGTTGATCTGACTTCAAGAATCCAATAGACGCCATGACATTCTCGGCCTTTGTTTCCGGTTCTTCGTCTTCTGGGACAAAGATACTGACTTCTTCTCCAGTTGCTGAATGGGCAAGCACGTGACATGATTGTTTACTACTATGTATGAGTAAGTGTTGTCATTTTCATCACTACACATACACTGTGGTATTTTTTATTCCGACAACATGCGTAAAATAATTATACATTTTAAATTTATTATATCCCTAATATTACAAAACAGATAGTAAATTCATTATTCGGATGTAATCGTGGTGTCTACAACGTTAATGCAACATGCAAATTATTATCGGTTTCTCATCATCGCGAACATTCAAGACTTGGTGTCTCAAAATCTTATCTGCCTTATTTGTTGAAGTCAAATCCTCCGCCAAACATGTGTTCCTGTATAGCAAGTGAACATTATGGTTTGTAATGAACCAACAAATGGGTATATATCTTTATAGCATGTATGCTCAGTATTTATCTTAAATTAACATATTAAAATAAACATAAAGCCGCATATTTTATTGATTTTGATCAAAGTTCTGATAAGAGACTGGACATTATTGCAACCAGTGTATCTTGACTACCTTCGCAGATGGCGTCTTCGCCAATCCAGTCCCCCTGCGGTACACACTCCTTCCACAACTGTCCCGACACGAGTCTGTACCGAGGCAGGCATTGGTAGATGACTCGTCTCTGGCGGAGAGACTTCTTGTCTTCGTACCACGTCGTGTTGACTACATTTGGAGGCCGAGGACACTCCACTTCTACAGTAAAAAATCAAATTACACAAGTCACAAATGTCAGTTAATAGTAAGCAAATTGCAATGTTGTAGTTTGCATTGTCGAATAGTATTATGCTAATGTTTCTAAGACAAGACTGCGGGTCTGCATTGATAAAACGACACGTATCAGTAAAAAACAATACCTACTGCATCAATCATACAGCAGACACATAGATAATTGCAAAATTATAAGATAAGCAATTGGCAAAACCGTGGTTAAAGATATGTACTGCATTTCAAAGGCTAACGCTTTTAACCAACCAATACTTCAAACGACGGCAGTGACTATGGCATTGTGCTTGAACGACGAACAAAGGTAATATTTTTAACAATGTTGTGATCGTGTAAGCTATAGTGAATTATGAAAATAATGATGAAATGCATGAATACTATTAATTTAAACTCAATGACAAAGTGCCTCATAAATAACTTTGTTACAGCTGCGTAAACGCACTTTATTGGCAGACCCATGACACAATAATGTCGAAATTCCGTTGTTATACCAAAGTCAACTTGTTTTATGTCCAGGTAAATTATATCTACATAATTTGTTATTGCGGCAACGCAAGATAAGTCAAAATAACTCATGCGCGGTCCCATAAACATTTGCACAAAATATGCGTACCATTATTAACAATCGATCTAAGTCCGTCTAACATCAGGTATAAACCCTGAAACTGCTGAAAAACCTCAAATAAAAGGAAACTTTGAAAACATAAGAAGGCGTTAATTATCCTCTGCAGAGTGGAAGATTATTCACTGAAAGTTTGGCGTTCGAGATACTCTTCAGGAGAAGCAAACATTAACAAACACACACACATAGCATCACATACAGCGCCGCGTTTAGACACTGTTAGACTCTTGAGACTTTCATTCCCCGAAATGTAGCATAACATCCAGCTCCACGTTTAGTTATTGGCTGAGATTGAAAGATCAACTCACTCTGACATTTCGGAGTTTCTCCACTCCACGTGCCATTCGCCTCGCACGTGCGCTCCTTGTCTCCCCCGGACAATGACCGTCCCTCGAGACACGTATAGACGACAAGTGACATGTACGTCACTGACGTCACATTGTATGCTCCCATATGTGGCAGTTCAGGCATAGGACACGTGATCGCTTGGGAGAAATGACAGCGTAATTGTATATTGAATAAAAACATATCATCAATAACATATTACGAGTAGTAAAGTTTTCATCTTAGAAGGATGAAGGGGAGTCGGGAAAACAAATGGTCACGAAGAAGCTTCGGAAACTAATAATAGGTGATACAGTATTAAAAAGGGCACATGTGAAATATTGAAAGACTTAGAAAGAGAGCATGGAACACATTAGCTTATGTTGTTAGAGAGTAAAAAGTACGAACAACATTAAGATTGAGAGAGTGTTATGGGATATTGAATGGTTGATTCGTTTATTCAAACATTGGCAACAATATACATGATACAATGCAAGATAACCATGTATATCATATACAGCGGTATATATATATATATATATATATATATATATGTTTTAATAACACTGCAGGTAGACAACTGTCGACGAGAAGGCTGTAAGGATTGGGTGATGAGACTGCTTATATGATCAACTGAAAGACGAGGATGGTTGTATCTCAGGTCCGGATATCTATCAACAAATGTGTCTAATGCCTTAGGTTCTGTGATAGTGGCAATGTTTTATTTATGATATTTGCCATCCTTTGCTAACAACGCAACCAGAAAACTGTTAGTTTGACTACTATCTTGAAACGCACTATTAACGGATCGAATGGAAGCGTTTTGTTTTACCTGTGCACACGACGTCTTCGCCTTCCCAGGTCGCTTCTTTGCTACAGATGAGTGTCATGTGAGGACCTTTGCGGTAGTAGCCGGACTCGCACGTATACGTCGCTCTGTCCAGGTATCTTGTCCCGGTCGTCTCGCTCATGGCATTGTGCACGGATGGAGGCTGTCCACATGTCACTTCTTAAAGCAATCATCGAAATATACCATGAATCGCAGTGTGTTCAATAGAACTGTACAAACACGCGCATCCGTCCATACATGTATACACTCAAGTACGTGTAAACATGCATGCCCTATGAATACATGCAGGCGTTTTTCTGACGAACGATTAGAAGGTGTGGTTACATATATATCTTAAAGTAGAAAATCCAGCTTCCCGTCGAAGAAAAATGGAAGAAGAATTGAAGGTTGTTTAACAAGAGATTTAACAAGATTGCCATCCAGAAAATTACTCTGGATGGCAGGTGGACAAGGAAGCCTTTTGGCTTATCGAGAGTCCAATACTTTTTATCTACATGTATCCCGCCTTTTTAAGGTGTGTGTCGATTTTATTTTTAAACATATTCACGCTACTAGCACCAACACAATCAGGAGATAATCTGTTCCATTCATTTACAATCCTTTGTGAGAATGAGAACTTTCTTATATCTAATCTACACTGCTACTTTACTAATGTAGCTTCATGTCCTCTGGTCCTTCTATCTTTCTTAACTGAGAAAAAAATGTTTCTATCAATATTTTCATAACCATTCAATATTTTAAACACTTCTATGTGATCTCCTCTCAATCTCCTGGTCTCTAGTGTTGTTAAACCACATTCTTTTAGGCGTATTTCGTAACTAAGATCCCTCAGATTTGGTATCATTTTAGTCGCTCTCCTCTGCACTCTTTCTACCATATCTATGTCCTTCTTGCGATATGGCCTCCATGCTTGTATACAATATTCTAAATGAGGCCTCACTATTGTTTTGTACAGCGGTACTATTAATTCTTTTTTCTTATACGCTATATTTCGCCTAATTAATCCAAGGATTTGATTTCCCTTTGACGCTGCATTTCCGCACTGCTCTGAAACCTTCATTTCAGCACTAATGGTTAACCCTAAGTCCTTTTCTTTTACAGTAGTACTTAGAACAGTACCCCCCATTTTATATTTTACCTCTTCATTCCCATGACCTGTGTGGAGGCATTTACATTTCCCAAAATTGAACAGCATTTGCCACTTTTCAGACCATTTGATCAACCTATCAAGATCATCTTGTAAATGCTGTCTGTCTCCATCACTTTTAATCCTTCTAAACACTTTTGTATCATCCGCAAATTTTAACACCTTGCTTGTTATATCATCGTCCAAATCGTTGATATATATTAAGAATAATATAGGTCCTAGTACTGATCCCTGTGGTACCCCACTCAATACCGATTTCCAGTTTGAAGCCTCCCCATCAACTACTACACGTTGTCTTCTGTCATTCAGCCATTTTTCTATCCAGTTTATTATACCATTTCCTATGCCATGGGCCTTTAGCTTAAGGAGTAATCTTTGATGTGGTACTTTGTCGAAAGCTTTTTGAAAATCTAAATAGACGATATCTACTGGTGATCCCTCATCTACCCACTTAGTGATGTCTTCCAAAAATCATAACGTATTTGTTAAGCATGACCTCGCTGTAAAAAAAACATGTTGAGATGGGTTTATCAAGTTTTGTTTAACAAGAACATCCACCATGTGTTTTAATTAGTCTTTATAATAATTTACAAATCACTGATGTTAAACTCACTGGTCTATAGTTCTCTGACTTGTTTCTCGAACCTTTTTTGAATAACGGTATAATGTTTGCTTCTTTCCATTCTAAAGGAACCACTCCCTCTTCTAATGACAAATTGAAAACTGTTGCAAGCGGTACGCTAATTTGTTCTACAATTTCCAATAGTAGTTTGGGCGGAATCCCGTCCACTCCAGGTGATTTATTATCCTTCATAGCCCTTATTTTCTTAGCTACCATTTCCGAGGTTACAACTAACTGTCCTAAATAGTCTGAATCTGCCCCCTTGAACTTAGCCTCTGGTACTGGCAGTGAACTAATATCTTCCCTGGTAAACACTGAACTAAAATACTCATTCAGGTCTTCTGCCATTAAGAATCCCTCTGATATTGTATTTCCAGCACTATCTTCTAGAGGACCGACCTGATCCTGAACTTTCTGTTTGCTTCGAATATACGCATAAAAACTCTTACTGTCATGTTTTATATTACTAGCTAATTTTTTTTCATAGCTTCTCTTTGAATTTCTAATTTCAGCTGTAGCTTGATTAAGTGCTTCTTTATAAATGTTGTTGTCTTCATCATTTCCAGTACATCTATATGACTTCCACATCATTTGTTTATACTTAATTTTTCTAATGGCTTCTTTCGATAAATGTTTCTTTTTAGACCGTTTCCCTTGTTTTTTGAAAGGTACAAATTTATCGACTATGCACTTAATTTCACTATTTAAGATATTCCAGCATTCGGTTGCTGTCTTAATCTTCAGTGTGTTATTCCAGTCTATCTTTGCTAAATATTTCCTCATGTCCTTATACCTTCCTCTGTGGAAATTTCTCCTATACTGCTTTTTACTATTCCTTTCTGATTTTACTTTGATGGTAAAATGTATCTGGTTGTGATCACTACTCCCCAGTGGCTCACATATCTTGACATTTTCAACTAATTCTTTCTGTGAGGACAAAACTAAGTCTAACACATTCTGTCCCCTGGTTGGTTCTAGCACATGTTGAGAAAGGAAACTATCTTGTACTAAAAGTAAAAACTTGTGGTCCTCACTCCCCATACTCTGTAGAGATTTCCATTGTATATGCCCATGGTTAAAGTCCCCCATAATAATACAGTTCCGTTTGCTTACTTCCCTTATAGCGTTTTGTATTTTTTCATTCTCTTCTATGCTTATGTTTGGACTTCGATAAACTAA
This sequence comes from Paraescarpia echinospica, assembly GCA_020002185.1. Classification (NCBI taxonomy): domain Eukaryota; kingdom Metazoa; phylum Annelida; class Polychaeta; order Sabellida; family Siboglinidae; genus Paraescarpia; species Paraescarpia echinospica. The sequence continues at coordinate 36,168,092 of CM034544.1, forward strand.
CCCAACTGTTAACGTTGAGTTTCCTGTAACTATGTTACACCAAACAGCTTCTTCGCAATCTGCTTCTCTTTCTAATTTTATTTCATAAGCCTGGATAGATTCTTTAATATATAAAATAACTCCACCTCCCTTTCTTCCTATTCTATCTTTCCTAAACATTACATATCCTGTTAGTCCCAATTCGGCATCTGATATATCAGTGGTGGCCCACGATTCGGTTATACCTATTATGTGAGGGTCAATATCTTCTACCATAATGTTTAGTTCACTTCTTTTGTTTACTATGCTCCTTGCATTTAAACAAATGCATTTATATCCTGATTCAGAACAGTTTTCCAGGCTGTTCTTTGCCGATTTATTTCTGCTGTCTTTATCTATGCCTCCAGTTTCAGGCTTCTCTGTGAATCCCCCCTGCGAATCTAGTTTAAATAGATGCAGCCTGTCCCACTGTCAACAGATTGCAGCAAGTTCTCTGAGAAAACTGCTGCCCCCTTTCCACTTAGATGTAGGCCATCTCTCATGTACATATCTTCCCTCCCAACAAAGTATCCCCATAAATCTACGAATCCCACCCCCTCTTCTTTACACATCTGCTCAACTAGTGCGTTGATCGCCATCCTCTTGCAGTTTCTATATGTCGGCCCCCTTCCTCCCATTACTGGCAAAATTCCTGAGAGGATAATCTGTTCTACTCTTGTCTTCTTTAACTTCTTCACTAACTGTCTGTACTTCTGAACTATCCCAGTTGTTCCCTCCCTCTCTGCGTTATTTGTCCCTACATGTACTAGTATAGACCCTCCCTTGCCATGCCCCAGTACCTTCTCTACCCTTTCAGTTACATGTTCTATCCTAGCCCCCGGTAGACAAACAACGACGTCCTCCCCCTCGCTTAGAGTCTTATCTGTCTTTCTCATAATCGAATCGCCCATAAACACCCTCTCTTTCCTCATTGCCCCCTCAATCACTGCCTCAGTGTAGCTCTTTCTACGGTTTGCATCTGTCTGGTTGTAATCTTGTTCCCCTGTCTTCTGCTCTCCCGTCACAGTCTCGTCCGTTCCATTCTTTCCTGACGCTGTTTCTCTTGTCACCTTTCTTCCTGTCCTGTCATCGTCCCTCCCGACTTCTCTTCTGTCACATGTACTCTCACTTCCTTTCTTCCCGTCATCTTTCCTCCCATTGCATTTCCTTCTCTCCTCTCCCGTCTCTTTTTCCCTCCTACCTCTTTCTCTACGGTCACTTTCTCTCCTGCCACCTTCACACCTGTCACATTTCCTGCCGTCGATCCTCCACTTTCTTCCCCTCCGATCACCTTCCCTCCTCTCAGTCTCCTTTCCTCGGTCTTGTTGCCACTACTCTGCTCCTTCAGTTTCACAGTATTCCCAACTTTATCCCTGTCGTCTCTCTCCATTCCATCTGTCTCCTTGCTGATTCTCATCTCCATCCCCTTCACAATATCTACCAACCTAGCTACCTCTTTCTCCAGACATTTCACCTTCCAACACCCCACGCACTGAAAGGTGAATCCCTCTTCCTTGGTTTCTGTCCATGACTTCGTACAGCCGGATAAGGCAAAATCTACCCAACTGTGGCAGTCGTCGCACACCAAGTGTCTCTTTGCCTTGACTTGCCGCTTGCAAGGCGCCATATCAGAATTTATTTAATAATAATAATCTAATTAGCTATTTAAAATAGTTTTGTCAACTGTGTTTACACTATTCACTGTCTATGTAGTCTTTAAGAAGACTGTTTTCTGTGCACAAATGCTACACTTTACGTAAGATTGCGTACGCTAGACTGCCTTATTTATTTAGGTTATACAGCGCCCTAGCGAATAAGAGAGACACTAGCTACATAAACTTAGTTCGCCCGATTATCGCAAATGCTTAATTTTAACAACAAAGCTACCTTATTAAAATGTCTAGCAGGTACTGACTTACACAGATAGTATCTTATGTAGGTAGTTTATGGTTGTTACTTTATCACCTATATATTCTACCACATAACGAGGTTTGTTAAATCTTGTTTACAAACTTATCGTAGCCATAAGCTAACGTACCCTATTATCACTCATAGACTAAAGTGTCCTAAAATACTTTATCTAACTAACTTTAAGCACAACTGCTACTCAATATATGTTTACTGCTACTTTATGAATGATATTAAGGCAAGAATAATACTTATCAATCAGTAATTCCACTTGCTTATGAACTTTGATACACCACCAATTTCAACGATCTATCTCCGCCAAATATAGCCTCGATTAATTGTTATGTTGACATGGGGCACTGGAACAAGGAGAGGCGAAGACAGAGGGGTCTGGCGAGTTTGTTATGGAGCCGCGAGCTGTACACGTGCAAGTACGCAAGCTAACTAATAAACAACCCATATATGTACAGACCCTAAACGTTTGTTTAGTCAAAGACACACCAAAATGACCTTCGAAGCGTTTCGTTACTCACTGATAAAAGTAACTAACTTGTGAAGGACATGTAACTAGAGATTGTTCAGTGAATAACAAACCAAACATACATTGTGAACCGTTTCTCTACTCACTTGTACAAGTCGGCGCATCACAACTCCAGTTGCCTGTGAGTTTACACTCACAGGTGGCGTCTACAGCTGTGTGGTTGTGGCCTGCAGCGCAGGAGTAAGTCACCTTTGATCCCACGACAACGCCATCGTTGTAGAATTGAACGTTCGATTCTTCACTGGTTTGAATTGCAGGACAAGTGATTTCTGAAAACAAATATTTAACGGTTCGTCAAACATGTTTGCAGTACGACGACTTTGACCTAGATACGTTAAGAAGACATAAAAGTGAACACACGTTAGCGTATACGAACTATAAATAAATATAGTATATCAGTGTGCACCAAATGCAGAACATGCCTCTGTGTTCAGGCAGGTAGCGTGGCTGAATTGGAAGAGTGCGTTTTCGACCGGCGATAGCAGGATCCGAATAGTTATTTAACTGCACCTTTCTTTAAACCCCCAACTGCACTCACACAAAATCACCCAATTAAATACATCTTCCCTGAAGCGGAATTACACTCCCCATGCTTGGAGGGGTCGCGCTGACTACCCCTTCCTTTCAACCAAGTCAACCGCTCTGGTGACTGATCACAGCAAACTAATCAATACAAATCAGATAGTCTTTGTGATCAAACCACCTTCAAACGCTGGATGTTCTCCACTCCACAGCTCGTCTTCACCGCAAGACCGAGTCAAATCACCGCTGACGTGACGATATGCGTACTGAGGTCGATACGTGACCGACGCCCCGACTGTCAGATTTCCCACTGAAAGTACACCTCCGACGACGTTTCCCGGCGCCCGACATATAGTTTCTGCAACCATGCAATACGATTTAAAGTTAATTATTAAAACATTATGTACAATGTTGTACTCCATATTTCGCAAAATTTTTCATTGCTACTATTTTAAACATATGTCATATTTGTATATCGTTACGACTATCTATTCATTCCTATTTTGTTTTATATATTTATCCAATTTATTATTGGTTTTATATGTCGATGTTATACATTTATGTATGTACACACACACACACACACACACACACACACACACACACACACACACACACACACACACACACACACACACACACACACACACACACACATATATATATGTATATATATATATGTATATATATTGAACTATACGTTTTCTCATTTAAGCTTTGTTGAGCACACTTTGATTTAATGGAGGTTTAATAATTGTTACACTTTATTTTAAAATTAACACATTATTACTAAAAATGCGAATATTTAAATAATGTATATTATTATTATTAGTGGTAGTAGTAGTATTGTAAATGTTAATGGTATTATTATTAATATTATCATTACCATTATTAGCATTGTTGTTATTATAACAATGTTATTGGTTAAGGGTATATACAATCGCTTATTGATAAACATTTCAAAAACACAGTGTAATTGTAATACCTGGTGTGTGTTTTATTAAACAATATTGTGTTGCAGAAGGTCAACGTAGGAATGTGTCCACCATTCATAGTACGTTACACAGCACTTATATTTGTTGCATAAATACACCACTGTCCTTCTGGAAAATAACTATTTGGACATATATTAACGTACGTTGACACACGAGAGGTGTTCCTGACCACGCCCCTCCACCGAGACACGTCCTCAGTTGACTGCCCCTCACTCTGTGGTAGCCGGGCAGACATTGCATGGTGACGACGTCTTCGTAGTAGACGCCTGTCTGTGTCTCCACCTCATTGCCGACGCCGGCCACTTCCCCACACCGAATCCCTATGACAGTCGGTAATGCAATTATTCATTGTAATTTGGTGATCTGTTAGCACATTGTCTTTGTCTTTTTAATGCCATTTAAAATAAAATGGTAATAATTGTGTACCTTTATCGTGTTATTATAAAGAAATGATATGTTGCACCACCAGGACATAACTTTATCATTATTATAATTAGCTATTCACACAAATTAAGAAGTATATTACATTAATTTACATTTACACAATATCAACGAATATAAAATCAACAGGAAAAGCCGGTAAGTCAGATATGATTGATGCATATTTATAAAATGGCCTATGCAAAAGCTTAAAGTTGGTACTTCATTTCGTACAAGTATTTATCCGTACTTTCACAACTTATGGACACAGGAGTCCAGTGTCCGTCGACCGTGCAGAGAATCTTTCCGGGCGTGCCCTCGTAGCCGACGTCACAGCTGTAGGTGACGTCACAGCCCCTGCGCACGCAGCAGTCATTCGTGAAGGCATTCTTCATTGGTGGCGGCACTCCGCAAGTTACTTCTGGTGACACAACATTACGACTAATGGAAAACGATTTTCATTGGTAAACAATAGTGTGGCCGAATTGTGCTTATATAGTTGTTGTGATACTTCAGGTTGTTGTACTTCTAAAATACAATATTGTTGATGAATTTAAATATGCAAGTTATTTATATACAATACATGGAACACAAAACACACACCATACACACACACACACCATGGACACCATGGACACCATGGACACCATGGACACCATGAACCACACACACCACACACACCACACACACCACACACACCACACACACCGCACACACCACACACAACACACACAACACACACACCACACACACCACACACACCACACACACCACACACAACACACACAACACACAAACCACGCACACACACACGCACAACGTACACACTCACATCATGGACACCACAAACACCACACACACGCCACACACGCCACACACGCCACGCACGCCACACACGCCACACACGCCACACACGCCACACACACCAAACACGCCACACACGCCACATTTACACACACACAAACACACACACACACACACTCACACACACACACCCTCACACACAGACACACACACACACACACACACACACACACACACACACACACACACACACACACACACACACACACACACACACACACACACACACACACACACGCACACACACGCACACACACGCACACACACATACACACACGCACACACACACGCACACACGCACATACACATACACACACAAACTAGGGAAATGTATTTATAGGAATTCGCTAACTTCATCGTCGATAATTATTGAGGATTCCATCAGTGGATAATGATCTCCTGACACGTGTAACAACAGGACAAATAGACTAAATATAAAACAATGAAACCTATAAAATACACTCAAATGCGCAATGTGTCGCACCTTCGCAAGCCAGTGAAGGTCTCGTCCATTCACCATTCAGTTCACACCGGCTGAACCCAACGCCTGACAAACGCTCGTAACCATGGTAACAGGAGTAAACCACTTTCCCGCCAACTGTGTCTCCATTGTGCATCGTGTAGTTGGCATTGACGACCTCTAGCGGCAATCCGCAGTGCACCTCTGTAGAAAACCGAGTACGACGTTTAGCGGTGTCAGTTAGTTAAATGGTTTTAGATATGCCATATGACTACTTTGTATGACAATTTGCCCCTGCAGTTCGATTCTTGTCTCATCGTATTTTATGTACATTTTGTGTGAATGAATGAATGAATGAATGAACGTTTATTCAGAACATTGGCAACAATATATACACACAACAACCAAACAAGTTTAACTATAATACAAGTGAGAATACACAATGTTTGAAGGGGGTAATTAAGTAAATAACTCATTGACTTTTGTGTAAAGTTACCCCTGACAAATATTTATATATACCTACGTGTATATGTATACACATACAAGCATATGTACATATACGCATAGACACATATACATATATATACACACATATATTGTGAAAATGTTCTACGTGGTATCTATTTCGACTTGCTGGCTTGTTTGTTCAACTTTTATAAGTAATGTTGTTAAAGTAATCAAACAAACTATTTCGTTATTTAATTCTTGCCCAAAATAATTTAGCTTATTTTCTAGATTGGAAGTCTCTCTTGATTACGCCGAACGATTACTCGCAATTGGCCATTGTAAATTGTACTGTCCAAAATCAGTTTATACAAATACAAAGTACGTACTTTTGTTTGTCAAATCAACTCCATAATATTACATATTTGCTCAGCTAAAGTACTGCATACGTGAACATCATGACACTGGATTCCTGTCGATCTAAACCAG
>CM034544.1:36175752-36280752 GCA_020002185.1 Paraescarpia echinospica
GCGTGACAGCTATCTAAATCAGTTGAAGTACTCTTAGTATCTCACTCCGGTGGACGGGACTCACACGTGAGAACAACACAGACGCCTGCGCCCTTTGTCAAAAAGGAACGTTTAATCCACATATTTCAACTGTAATTACCGATTCGATAATGCAGACACCCGCGCCCTTTATAAAAAAACGAATTATTAATCCAGATATTTCAACTATCATTACCTCTTCGATAATCCTCACGAGCGGCTGAGCGTTAACCTGTAGGCAAATAATTACTTTTATAAAGAACAGGAGCAAATAGTAATTAATTAATTAATTAATTACGCCCATGACGACTTTGTTATCGGGATACATAAGCGAGGCTGCAGATGCCGTATTTCTCCATCCTTGTATGCCATTGGCTGTGGTGAGGAGCTTTGGCATCAAGATGGCCGTCCACTCATTAACATCGTCGACCAAGCTTGTTCTTTGGCGTCGGCGGTGGTGTGTGCCCTCCAATGTGCGCTGTAGGAACGTCTTCGGGAGGTTGACGTTTTGTGCAGCTTCTTTTAGCACTTGGTCTCGAAGGCTTTCATTTTGTCTCGTATGATGCTTAGTGACGTATATTTAGAAATGCGTATGTAGGCGCTACGGTTGTGCATTAATATATAGACAATCAATAACTATATAATTTATTGTGTACTATAGATGCATTTGTCAATATTACTTCACTGTGCAGATCTTGGGAAAACCCAATACGCTGGGTTGGATGGGATATCGGTCAACTTGACCTGAATCCATATTAACGGCGAGAGTTCAAGGCTGGTAACATTATACATGAATGAATGCGCACCAGGGCAGAGTGACCCGTAATTGGCGGTATAGCAGCGCACTCACTCTTGAATTACTGCGTCACACAATCTTTAATATAGGGCAGCGACAAAGACAGACTTTTTCGAAATAGTCCGGGTGTTGACCTGTAAACCGTGCATGATGGTCTGCACGATTTGTATTGCATTTTTGTGAAGTTCAAATATTCAAAGCCAATAATCCGACGAATGCCACCCTGGCACCTTTGAGTAGTTTTGCATTAATTCATTAATATGCAAATTAGTCATCGTCATTAGAATATATACTTCTGTTCTGAATATATCGAAATGTAAACATCCAAACAATCAAAATGACTTGTCCAAACGCATGTTTTCGGGGTATCTGGGTATGATTACGCCAGTGAACAAATAATATTATGCATATTTGTTGCATGAATATGCAAATTAGCTCTGACCAATATAACCGTCGCTAGGGGGCGCAGCATAATATTTACTTTAAAAAATTATCCTTCTAGTGGAGCAGATAAGTGAACGTTTTGAGGGGAATCTTTCAAATGGTGATACAAGCTCAACAATTGGCATACCTACTCACCAGGGATAACTTTTCCAAAAATGTCCATTAGCCACCAGAAATGTCAAGATGGCCGCCATTATTCAAGAGGACCACCGTTTTCCGTCATAAAATATTATTTTTGCCATAACATTTGACAGAATAGTCCGATTTGAAGGGTCTTTGTGTCAAATCATGTTTTTGCTGTGCAGAAGCTGAATTGATCAACAGAAAATATAACGTAGGCTTCCTTCATATGTACACATTCAGTTAAAATACTAATATAATTAATCATCATGATTGTATTAGTGGTAGTAGTAGTAGTATTAGTAGTATTAGTAGTAGTAGTAGTAGTTGTAGTAGTAGTAGTAATATTAGTAGTAATAATCGTTGTACTAGTATTATTAGTTGTGGTAGTAGTAGTTGTGGAAGTAGTAGTAGTAGTAGAAGTAGTGGTAATAGTAATAGTTATAGGGGTGATAGTAGTGGTGATAATAGTGGTAGTGGTAGTAGTAATAATTCTGGTAGTAATAATTGTAGTTGGATCGCGGTCTGAATTAGGTGAAGGTATCATGCAGAAGGTCTCTGCATGTGATGTAGTATGTCTGACTCCGATCTAATGTGCATGAACACAGTACCTGATACTGGCAGAAAGACAGACGAGAGCAGATGGATATAAGAAAGAGAAAACCGACTCAACCATGGAAGAGAGTGTATGTCAAGGCACAACCATGGCAGACTGGTGACATCACTGCTGTGAAACTCAACATGGGGTCCAGTGTCAGCTTAATTATCTTCCTACGGCTACATAGTGGTACATGTGGTAGCTAACAGTAGTGTATGAGCTTATTATCCCAAATGCTATCTAATGGGCCCCATATAAATTAGATTAGTTAGATGTAGTTAGATAGCCGTACCTGAATCGACAGAATGTGCCAGCGCGGGAGAGCCGAGCCAAGGGTAACGGGGCTTCTGTTACTTGGATGGTGTACATATCGCACGGGACTTATGGCACTGGATGAACGATCAGGCTAGGTGTATGACATTCTCCTTTTATATCCGAACCTAGTTGTATCCCATACCTGAATGTGCCTCACTATGCGGTGAACAGTGGTAAAAGGATAATCCCTCGGCCTTGAACCCATTAAGTATTCCCTAGGATGGCCATTTTAGAAGAATTATCATTTAAAAGGCAAACTGACTGGAGCATATGTTGTCTTTGTCAAACTACTAAGAAGGATGAAGAGCTGAAATCACCTCCACCCACTGTCCATGTAGAGCTGAACATGATGTCACAAAAGTTATCATGATCTAAGCCAGTGACACAGATATCAGATGTTATATTCATACCAGTTAGCGTTGAACCAGTGGAAGCTGTGGGTGGCTTTTGGTCAAAATTCCTGTACGATACCTCAATGGCTTAGTTGGACCAGAGAATACAAGAGGAGTTCTCTTCTTCCATGCATTCACTGGTTGTGATGTTGTGTCAGCCTTCCGGGGGAAAGGGAAGGAGCCTGCATGTCAAACCTGGCAGATACTACACGAAGCCATTCCCCCAATCTAGCTGCTCTCCTTCAGCATGCCAAGCGTGCCGCTTTCCAGGCTGACTGCATATAGAGTCAGTTAACAGTCTGCCAACGAGAACACCAAAATCCTGCTGACTGGGGATGGACAAAGGATGATGACTTTTGGCAGATCTTTTGAACGATGCTGCCACCCATTGCACATAGATGTCAGCAGCTGACAACGTGTGGATGCAGGAAGGAATGTTTTGTAAGGTGCACAAGCTATGGCTTCGGTCCCATGCACCTGTACAACACTATGCAGCTGCAGATGTCACGATTAAATATTCATCTGTATGCATGACGCTAGGAGTGCCATTACTCTGTACTGCAAAGACAATGTGTGGAGAATATGTATAAACTCTACAGAGCCATGTTAGACAAACAGGTTCATACTCTAATGTTAAGTGAACACTAAGTTGATAAGTGTCAAGGTGTACATGATATGGTTTAGAAAAAACGAGTTGTTGTAATAATGTTAAGTGAACACTACGTTGATGAGAGTCATAATTGGAAAGACAGTACTAAAGGACAAACAAGTACATTTACACGGACACTTTGAATTCATAGACAAATTTACACTTATCAGATTATTATTAGCATTTTATATTATTACAATAAAACGATATGTAAAACTGAATCATGATGCAGTTGAGTTGTGAACCGCTTCACTAAGGCATTCACACTGCAGTCAGTTTCTGACTGTCTATATATACGGTTAAATTAATTTTAATCAATCTAAATAGTTATCCCTCCCTTAACAGGCATGTAATTCTCAATTTCGTTAACGGAGTTTGCCTCGGTTCAACGTTTTCTAATAAAATAAATAGGCTTTATTGTTAAAATTGATACTCTACTGACCTTGTAAATGTCATTTAGTTTTTGACTTACACCTTAGCCTTAGTTCTACTTACTACTTATAATCTATATGATATAGAATTATATGTTTTTGCTGTATTAATTTCTCCTGAATATGATAATAGTCTGACATAATTATGTCACATGTATTCTTATTGGGTATTATCTGCTTGTCCTGCTCTGTTGCCGTAAGGGATAAAGATTTTGTTTTATGAAACCATTGATGTGTGATCATTTTAATGTGCTTTTTCATAATCGCACTGGAATACATCATTCTATTTCAATTTTGCATAGTCTGCCATGTCTTCATGTTTGTTGTAACAAAGTTACTGCCAAACCCCCGCTCTGCGCCAACATTGAAATTAGCAATAACTCTACTACTAGTAGGAGATGTAATTTTGAATCCCGGGCCAGCTGTTAGATGAAACATTCGCGTGGCCACTACAAACATTCGATCTGTTCGAGATAAGACGTTTTTGTGATTTATTAATTACAAAGAAAATTGATATCCTTGCTGTAACTGAGACCTGGCTCAGACTACATGATACAGCTACATGCATTGCTGACGTTTCTCCTTCTGGTTACACCTTTCACCATCGACCACGTTTAGTCAGACTTGCTGGTGGTGTTGGCTTGCTAATATCACAGCAGTTCAAAGTAAAATTACATTCCAACACTGAGTAGTCCAGGTTTGAGTCCATCTGTGCTGCACTTTCTGGTTATTCTTTCTCCGCAAGCTTTGTTTGTATCTATCGCCCTCCAGGGCACCCAGCAAATTTCTTTGAAGACTTTCAGGATCTGTTTGAAAAAATGGCAACCATTCATTCACAATTTACATTCTTGGAGGTGTACATCTTCATTTGGATACAACTTCTACAACTATAATAACGCATATTTTGATTTGAAACAACATGTTACCATTTCGACACATATGCATTGCCATTGGCTTGACCTCTTGATAACCCCTTCAACTTTTAATAATATCCAAATACCTACTGTTTCAGATGGGTTATCAGACCACCATACTATCATTGCTAATGGCAGCGTTTCTATAACGCCATTAGAGTCGAAACACAATGTGTCTTACAGAGCCATTCACAGGATTGACATTACAACTTTCATGCCTAATATCCTTAATTCTGACTTTATCACATATCCAAAAGAACATTTGTCTGACTTATGTAAACAGTACCCAATGCACTACAAAACAAACATGCACCTATAAAATCCAAACGTGTATCAGAAAGGCGACCGGCTCCATGGATGATTTCCGAAGTTATACTATTTAAAAGGCATCGTCGTTAATTAGAGCGAGTATGCCGCAAATCACTCTTGCCTTTATATAGATCGTGCTATTCTAAGCCATGTTACCTATGTAGCAGACAAATAGCCAAAGCAAAATCAGGTTATTATTATTCAAGTATGGTCAAAAATAAGTATAATAATCCGTTAAAATGAGAGGCATAACATTGTAAAGTGAATGTTGAAAAAGGTCACCATCAAACCATGCATTTTTGAAATTGGGCCGATCTGTTAAAACCAAACATGTTACTTTCATGCCTTCCTGTGTGTCAAGATACCCAAAGTTAAACTAATTACTATATGTCGCCTTTACATAATTAAGCTAATTTCCAGTGCATGCTATAATCTGCCTCTGATATGAAATTGATATGAAATTGATCAAGCATAACGAACGGATTCGAATCAGTGCGATTATTTCAGTGGGGTAAATATGCTTTAAAACTGTTACAATTAAGGGCAATTATATGTCAAAGAAGCAACTTTCAATGATTTGACTAGTGTGGTTGCACACAAGAGAGAGAGAGAGAGAGAGAGAGAGAGTTGGGGGGAGAGAGAAAAGGGGAGAGAGAGAGGGGGAGGGAGGTAAATATATAGATAGACAGATAGAGAGAGAAAGATAGAGAGAGAGAGAGAGAGAGAGAGAGAGAGAGAGAGAGAGAGAGAGAGAGAGAGAGAGAGAGAGAGAGAGAGAGAGAGAGAGAGAGAGAGAGAGAGAGAGATGTAGCTGTTGATATCGTTCCAGCATTCTCTCTGACGTAGATAAGATATCACATAATATGTTCATTTGAGAATTAAAGTAATTCACTTTCTGAGATAGTGATTCTTTACTAGTACTTAATGTCGATTTTGTCATTATTTACAACGATCGCTGACTGAAGGAGTCATTTGGTAGCACGGGATATTGTAAGCATCGAAATTATAGTCTTCAAAATAGTTAATGGTCACATTGCCCCAGCAAAATGTCTGTAATATTCGAGTGCTTGTGAACAAAGGCGAATTGATGTGTATTTCTTGTAATAACCAGCACTAGTTTTATTGATGTTTTTTTCCTCCAACAAGAGTGCTCTCGGCTGCCTAGTCCCGTTTTCTTTTTAACAACTGATACAACTGTATGTTGTATATATGTATAATCGAGTTAGCGTATGCTGTAAGTAGTCTTTTCCCTCTTAGACGTCATGAACCTCGAGCGCCAAATTTTCATGGATTAATCTACAACCCTTGCAAGAGCAAGTAAGATCTATATATTTTCAAAATATGCCTTACATGTTTAGATTTGCATCTTTTATGGGGTAAATCTGTTCGTTCCTTAACTGTCCGGAACGTAAAATGTAATATTTGCCTAATACGTAAAACGTAACCTAACAATCGCATGAACAACGCGCGCGCTGTAAAAGCTTCGGGAAAACGGCCCCTGCGTCATAGATTTAGCAATATCGAGTAGAATCAGACACAATAATGCTTATGTCTATGTCTTTATGCCAATGGCATAACAATACAATATATTGCATACTATGACGACTAGGGCCTACTGATGGACGGAACTTCACATTATCTCCGATTGTCGTTATTTTGAAAAACAACAACAACAAATCTGCGAACGCGTTATGGTGCCTATGTACCGACGATGTCTTTTTTCTAACATGTGCCGTGCCAAAAAATTACTGTGTGCATTCGTCCCTAAAATATACTCATAACTACAATGTTGGGATTTGTTCAGGTGTTAAGAGGAAGACATCTTCTTGGTCAACTTCTCTTGAAAATGTGTTTGGATTGGAGGACAACTATTTGCTACGAATCGACGGTGTCTAAGGTCGTAGTGACATTGACCCGCATGTGGTGGGAGTCAAAGGAGAAGACGGATAATAAAGAAGACATCCGTCTTTTTTACTGTTGCTAGGATGAGAATGTTGGAAAATCCCGAAGGAAATTCCGACATTCACAGCAGTGTTGACATGCTGATGATATGTTTGTGTCACAATACATAAAATCGTCATTGCAAGCCAGGGGTGGTATTTAATTGCACTAGCCCCTGTAAATGTCATAGGCAGAGCGTGACAGCTATCCAAATCATTTGAAGTGCTAGTATCTCACTCCGGTAATCACGTGATAATCATATAATTATGTTACATCAGTGGGGTGGCTTCCATGATAGCGGCATAAAATTGTCTTAATGGGAGCCTCCCTGACCTTACAATGAATTTTATATTGTTGTTTATGTACTTATGATAGCAACATAAATACTGTATGTCTGTCTGTCTCTCTGTCTGCCTGCCTGCCTGCCTGCCTGCCTGCATGTCTGTCTGTCTGTCTGTCTATCTGTCTGTCTGTCTGTCTGTCTGTCTGTCTGTCTGTCTGTCTGTGTGTCTGTCTGTCTGTCTGTCTGTCTGTCTGTCTGTATGTCTGTCTGTCTGTCTGTCTGTCTGTCTGTCTGTCTGTCTGTCTGTCTGTCTGTCTGTCTGTCTGTCTGTCCGGTGGACGGGACTCACACATGAGAACAACCCAGACGACCGCGCTCTTTATCAAAAAGGAAGGTTTAATCCACAGGTTTCAACTATTATTACCTCTTCGATAATTCTCACGAGCGACTGGGCGGTAACGTGTAGGCAAATAATTACTTTAACAAAGAACAGGAGCAAATATTACGTAAGTAATTAATTAATTAGTCCCATGACGACTTTGTCATTGGGAGACATAAGCGAGGCTGCAGCTGCGGTATTTGTCCATCCTTGTATGCCATTGGCTGTGGTGAAGAGGTCTGGCATCAAGATGGCCGTCCACTAATTAAAACTGTCTATCAAGCTTGTTCTTTGGCGTCTGCGGTGGCGTGTGCCCTCCAAGGTGCTTTGTAGGGACGTCTTCGGGAGGCTGACGTTTTGTGCAGCTTCTTCGAGCACTTAGTCTCGAAGGCTTTCATTTGTTCTCGTATGATGCTTAGTGACATATATTTAGAAATGCGTATGTAGGCGCTACGCTTTTGCATTCATATATAGATAATCGATAACTATATAATTTGTTGTATACAATAGACCCAGTTGCCTATATTTCTTCACTGTGCAGATCTTGGGAAAACCCAATAGTTGACCTGAATCCATTTTAACGGTGAGAGTTCAAGGCTGGTAACGTTAGACATGAATGGGCAGAGTGACCCGTAACTGGAGGAATAGCAGCGCACTCAAATTTGAATTGCTGCGTCACACAATCTTTAATATATGGCAGCGACAAAGACAGACTTTGCGAAATAGTCCGGGTGTTGACCTATGGACCGTGCATGATGGTCTGCACGATTTTTTTATACATTTTTGTGAACTTCAAATATTCAAAATCATTAATCTGACGGGTGTCACCCTGGTACCTTTGAGCATTTGAGCATTAATTCATTAATATGCAAATTAGTCATCGCCATTAAAATATATACTACTTTTCTGAATATATCGAAATGTAAACATCCAAACAATCAAAATGATGTGTCCAAACGCATGTTTTCAGGGTATCTGGGTATGATTACGCCAGTGAACAAATAATAGTATGAATATTTGTCGCATGTATATGCAAATTACCTCTGACCAATATAACCGTCGCTAAGGGGTGGGATATATTGTTTAGTGGAGTAAATAAGAGAGAGAGAGAGAGAGGTAGATAGATATAGATATATATATATATATATATGTGTGTGTATGTATATATATATATATATATAGAGAGAGAGAGAGAGAGAAAGAGAGAGAGAGAGAGAGAGAGAAAGAGAGAGAGAGAGAGAGAGAGTCGTGTAAAAGAAATGTTCTCGCTGTGTTACATACTTCAGCATCTGCAACAAATATAGAAACATTTTGACAATGATAGAAGTTTTGGTCATTCATTGAAATGTGTATTAATTAGCTATTATTAACTTATTTATTTGGTTACGTTTAATAATATATGAGTGAGACAGAGAGACCGTTTGTGTAGCAATTGGCATTTTCTCAGAAGTAGATAACATTTCACATAATACGTTCATTTGATAATTAATCCCATTCACTTTCTTAGATAGTGATCCCTTAAAGGGAAACATAAGGGAACTGTTTGGTGTTATGCACCTAACAGAGTTAATGCAAACTAACAATTTCCAACTATAATCACATTTTTAACGTCAGTGGTGTACTGGTAATATTATCTCAAAGTGGAAAATTCTAATGAAATCTTCAATAACACGAAGGCAGCCATCTTACTGATGACGACCAAAAGCAACCAATAAACGAGCAGCATTATTTTTACCGCGGTGTTCCCATGATGCAAGTAATGTTGCCAACACATGTACGCATGTTACGGCATACGCTGTACAGTTCATTCTGTTCGGCTTATTTTGAAGAAACGTGTTTCGAAGTGGATGTATATTTGTAATGCTATGGGACAAGACCCGTCGAAACATCGGCAACGTCGGGTTTTGAAGCTTGGAGCAATGCCGACGATATTTAGTTACAGACCACAGCCGTCGAAACGCCGCACATTCTCCGTCTAGCGCACTGTCAGGTGAAGTCAGATCGCAAGAAGGTTAGTATTGAGTATTCAACACCTTAATGACAATCGCGTCTGGAATTGTCGCTATGACCCCATCAGAATGTTTTGTAATAACATTAGGCGGAATGTGTCTGTGTGATACTGATGACCATTGATAAGGATTCCACTAAATACTCATCAATCAGCAGCAGGGAAATGCTGGATAATCAGCTCCCATTACATAACAGTGACAATGTTTTTATTTCATTAAAAGTGAGTGACAATTCTACTGGTGTATTGGAATGATAATTGACAATTTGACAACTTTGATTTAATTTTACAAACATTCGTACAAACATTCGTAGGCTCCAGATGCACAGCTATCTTGTTATAGTTAGAAGAAAGAAAGTAACGGACACAGTGTGACGGTATAAAAAGTAACACACTGTTTATATTATTATTACTATTTACATATTATAAAAGTACTTTTATGTTAAAATAAAGTGTGTGTGAAGTAAATCTTTGAAAATTTGGTGTCTTATAATTTATTTAAATGCCAGTGAATAAGTGTCACTTTTATCATGTAAAAATTCAATCAATATATATACATTAAAATGTGTTATGTTTTGTATTCGCAAATTCACCAGCAGTTTCTAATTTTAACAAATCATTAAAACTAATTACTTTGAAAGCCTAATCTGCAATACAGGTAATTAGCTGATCCATCACTTGAGATGCAACAAAGATCAAGCTCTTCAAACCCACTTCTCCATAAACCACTTGGGAGGCAGGTACCAATTGCAATTACCTGTCAGGTTTTAGGCTGGTAATAAAACTGGTGTAAATAGAGAATTTAGGGACTGAAAGAGCAGATAAGAGAAATTATGAACAAAGGAAACCAACCTGGGTTATGTAAAGGGGCAGCACGGAAGGGTTTTTATCCTATATGGTGATAAACCCTTTGTGTGTGTACTGGGACTGTTACCATTTATAAATGTAAATTTCTATAAGAAATCATTGTAAATGCAGTGAACCTCGCCTAAGTCGGATTCACCTAAGTCGGATCTTTGCTCAACTCGGATAGAATTCCGAGGAACGGTTGATTTGTAATGAATTTCCTATACAAATCTTTGTGTAAATTGGATCTTTGCCTAACTCGGAATAACTGAGTCGGTCCATTTGATCCGAGATAATGTGTTTTTTCCTCGCCTAAGTCGGAACGCTGTATTCAACAGAATCACTTGGTAAGCTATAACCTTAGAGATCCGTGCCAAAATGAAGCATAACACTGTTTTAATACTGTATGATGTTGTATGTTGCTTGTGGACATCAACATTTAGAGTTACCGTGTTATTTACAGTTACCTAAGGGCTTTTAGAGGGTTGCCTTTGGCGCTGGGATATGTCAACCTTGGCTAAGTCAGATTTTTGCGCAATTCGGATTAAATCACTCGGTTCGATTTAATCCAACTTATGCGAGGTTTACTGTAATTTGTTTTGATCAGTTCATTCAATTCCAATTCAATCTGGTTTGATTTTTTATTAAAATTTATGTGTATGTTTTATCGGTTCAATTCCAAATCAAACAATAATTGATAGTATGTCTGCGATACACTATCCTTTTCACATAAGAAGGGTTTAGTGGCTGCTTGCAGACTATTGAACCAAAACTCCAATTGGTGTGAAAAATATCACAATATTATTTTTGTGCTGGTTTTACAATTTGTACTTGAACTAATATTTATCTGTCAACCAAGCAGCAGTGTAGCAGTATGGTTTAATTGGTTGTCAGAAAACTACATAAAAAGTAACAAGAATTAAAGTGACACAAAAGTAAGATTATTGACATTATGATTTTATTTATTCATTAAAAAAAATTGAATAAGGCTATATATATTAACATTTGAAATATAGATTGTTTTATTTAATTCAAACTCAACATAATTATAAATTGAAGTTCTAAATGTCAAATTGCTGTAGCCCAAAAATTACTGGAGTTGAGAGGCTCCTATTTTGGTTTCATGTTCATCTTCTCAAGGGATATCACCAAATTGATTTTACAAAAACTGAAGAGTTGAGTGCATCCAATTTCAGAATTATTGGTTACCTTCACATAGAATGACCCACTATATGACCATATTATTAATGGTAACAAAAACTCCATAATTAATCCAGACATGATCTTTATTCAGTATCTGTCTTTATTGCAGACCATTACATAACCATTGTCCACTCGCATTCCGCTGTCCCCAGGGCCTACTACATCTAATCTACTGCACATCACATCAAGTCGGTATGTACTGCATTGTTCATATGGAAACTCTTATTGATTTCTCACGTGGAAAAAATAATTCTACATTATCTTTTTTGTAATGAGATAATTTAACAAATACTTTACCGTAATAGTGCACAAACACAATGTCATGATTCCACGAAAGAGGGTTGCTCCTACTTCCACCATTACACCACGACATGTTCTGCCAGCTCTTCCCCACCTGACAAATTACTGCCACACTGGACAACTTAAATAGTATTTCACAGTTACCTGCTCAAATACTTTTCCAAAAGACAGCACTTCTTCTATGAAGGTAGGACAGAAGTCATACATTGCAATAGGTATTTATTTGTAAAAAATTGATCTCAGTCATTCTAATAATAGTACCACTAATGTATTGTGGCATGGTAACATAGTGGTTAGATCATCAGAATCTTACAAGTCTCTGCCATTTCAAAGCTTGTGGAGTTTTGCTCATTCCACATTGCTCCAGTTCACTCGGATAAATAAATGAATACCTCACAGTGATACTATTTTCGTAGTATATGCATTGTGCAGCTGAATACTTCCCAGAGGAGGATGGTGGTTGAATGGATAGGACTGTCAGGTGTTAACTATGTCACAGAGATGGCGTGAATACTTCTCAACAGTATTCACCTAGTTTAGTGTAATAAATTATCCATGTAATAGTAACGATAACAAAATACAGTCACTGTATATACCATATGTAAGATACATGACAAAAACGAGTGATGATAAATGCAACTGTGGAGGACTGTCATAATGGGATGCCTTGTTTGTAAGGATCAATATTATTTTGTCAATGTCTGATTATGAATACTTGGCCATTTGAGTATGATTCAAACAGTCAACATTTTAAAACACGATTACCGAGAACAATTATAGAAGACATATTTATACATTATTGTCATTTGGAAAATGGCGTTTCAAAGTTCACTGAAAGCCGACCAGTCGTAAGGAAAGTA
Organism: Paraescarpia echinospica; assembly: GCA_020002185.1. NCBI lineage: Eukaryota > Metazoa > Annelida > Polychaeta > Sabellida > Siboglinidae > Paraescarpia > Paraescarpia echinospica. The sequence continues at coordinate 36,188,559 of CM034544.1, forward strand.
ATTCACAGCAGCTTACTAACAAGATATAGATGCTGATGGGTTTGATGCTTTTTGTTGGTAAGAATGTTATTACAATACTGTATGTCCTGTTTATTATACGTATGAAAGCACGGCGCATACTGTCTGCTCTGGTATGGAAGGCCAATCCCTAGCGCAGACAACCCTGTTAACGTTGCGGATGTCTGGTCAAGAAGGCGCAAGCAGTGGGTGCTGCGAACGACAAAACACAGCAGCAGATTTACCAGCAAACCCAAATGTTCATGGAAAGAGTGAATGATGTATTTGTGAGAAATCTGAAACAGCCAGGAATCACTGTCCCAACTGGAATTGCAGTCCTTGGGGCAGATGTGCCCAAGTCAATGAAACATGATCTGCTGCCATCAAGAGGCAGTCGATTTGTAAATAAATAGCCAATCCAACTATTTATTTATAAATCGACTGACAATTGACAAGGACGTTTCAAGGGACTAGCTGTTTTGTTTGCATTTCCCCCTACAGCCATAGTTTTGTATAAGGTGACAAATGCATCCTCTAGTTTAGTCTAGTTCAGTCCTCCAGTGCCAAGTGGAATCCCTCATGTTGTGTCCCATCGAGTGTAAGGAAGTGTGATCGTATTTGATGGCTGGCACACGCTGGTATAACTCTCAGTACCTTTCGGCCCAGCCTGCCATGGATCCACCAGATGAACTGTCTATATGCAGCCCACCTCAGAGACCTGAAATAAAATAAGGCTCAAATAAATTTACTAACATTGTCAGCAGGTGACGTATGAAAATAGGTTTGAGGTAGTTCATTTCCTTGTCAAATTGGTATATATCAACAAGCAGTGTTTTTATGAAATCATTTGAACCTTTCTTCAATTCTCGCATAGGCGTGCTACTCAAAATGTTCTAGAAAGATCCTATGTTGTTTACTATTTAAAGATTTCTACTAACTATGCCTAGTATATACAGTTTATGAAACTTCATACATATTATATATGTTTATACATTTTAAAATTGCTGTTGCTTTGCTTGATGTTCTGGTTACTGTAGTATTATCGTCATTGTTGATATATGTCAAGTAATATTTAACAACATATTTCACGGCTGTTATAACACATGAATATATACTTGTTCGTAGGCGTGTCTAGTTGCCAGTTATCTAACAGAATGTGATTCGTAGCAACTAGTAGATTTCCTTGGCCATTCGTAACGCATCGTAGTCCACCTGCAACAAAGAACCAAGCGTTTAAATGAAATTGTTACACGAATAATAAACAAACAGGGATTGTTATTACTACAGTGGAATCTCGCTATATGGTGACCTTGGTAATACAGCCTCGGTATAACATAGGATATCAGTACTACCGCTAGTAAGATAACTTTTTATTCAGTCTCAAGGGTGACCTTAAAAGTGAGGTTCCAATGTTCCATTCTGAATGAAGCCAATTTCACAAGCAGAATGGATTAGGATTGTCTTTCTGTATCTATACAAGAATTATGCCCCCTCTCTATAAATTTAATTCAAGCCTATTAAAAGAACAATTAATACTGCCACATATTTCTCTCATACGGTGATACACATGCATAGTCGTTACTGTAAATATAAAAATGGGAACACAACAGTTAACCTGTTTGTTTTCTATCATAATTTTGAAGTCGGTTCCTGGAACCGTTTTTTTTAAACGGCGAAGGTATAACCTTAGGTAATATTCCCATAAAATGTAAAACTGGACACTCAGACACCGAACCCACGGCACTGGCATGAGAACTGAGGACTGTCGTCGAATCGAGGTGCCACCGACCGAGCGATCGACTCACTCAGTTCATACGTTTATTTAAATTATTACCCAGCCCGGACCTCATAATGAGCAGACACATGAATAATTACCTTCACCGACATGCTCTGCGTGCTGACGAGTCGCAGCCGTTTTCTGAGAGCAGACACTCCTTTCTGAACCAAAAAATCAACCTGACACTTTCCACAGCGACACCGTCACCACCAGTCGCCAGCCAGTTACGTTTCGGCTTGTTAGTCGCCTCTGCATTTCTACTTCCCGCGCGTCTACGTTATCATGCTTACGGTCACCAGAAGGCTCTGGTCTATCTTGCAATACTGGCCCTAGTCTTTGCGGTTGAAACCGATATCAAGCTACTTCTGAATCTATTTCATCAGACGAAGAATCAGTACCGTAACGACATGCCATCTTGTCTAAACGCAATGGGTAACATGTTTACTACAAAACCACTGACGATAACAAATATAATTATAGTTGGAAATAGTTAGTTTGCATTAACTCTTTTAGGTGCTTAATCCCAAAAAGTTCCCTCATGCTTCCCTTTAACCGTGCTTAATGTCGACGTTGTCATTTTTTACAACAATAGCTGACTGAAGAAGTGAGTTAGTATCACATAGTGTTGTAAGCATCGAAATTATCGTCTTCAAACTAGTTAATGACCCAGGTCACAGTGTCCCAGCAAAATGTATGCAACTTTAGTGTGTTTGTCAACAAAGGCGAATTAATGTGTATTTCTTATAATAACCAGCATTAGTTTTACTGTGGGTTTTTTTCTCCAATAAGAGTGTTCTCGGCTGCCTAGTCCCGTTTGCTTTTTAATAACTGATACATATGTGTATATGTTGTATATATGTATAATCGAGTTAGCGTAAGCCATATGGTGTTATGTGAAACACAGGCGAAAATCCTTTGTGGATAACAATTAATACCAACAGCAAACAAATGATGCAGAAGATACGCAGGAGTCTATCAGACGTTTTGCTAGACATATCCAACTATGATATTTTTTCACGGAACTAAATCAACCAAATTAAAAGAGAACTTTATACCAAAATCAACCTGTAATCCACCCTGCCATAACGAGGGCATCAACTCTAAATTGGAACAACTGAAATAGTTTAGCTCGAAAACTAATAAACACCGGAATAGTGTTGGTAATTTGTTAGAGTCGCATTTGGCATCGATTTCGGCACTCAAGACAAACCCATCTATTATTATTATTAAACTTGCTGATAAAGGCTTGGCCAGAGGAGAATCGACAGCTTGCGAACAAAACATTATACTAAACTAGACACACCGGCCTATCCACAAGCCGCAGTCCGCGTTTCGGCAACACTAGACAGACTACGACAAACAGGTTACATATCCAAGAAGCAACGATATTATTTAGAGTCACCGGATACACCTCGACCACGTCTGCTCTATCTCTATTACCCAAGATTGATAAGGCTAAAGATAAATGGCCTCGGCCTCAAATGCCTCCAGGACGATCGAGCATATCCGATTGCAACAGCGAATCATATAAAATAGCTGAGTATATTGACTATGTTTAGCCCCATTGGCAGTAACACATGCTTCGTATGTTAAAAACACTTTCCTTAGAACACAATGACTTTCTATTCGGATCAAACTGGTACATTCAAATTTTCGGCACTGCAATGGGGAAACGATTTGCCCCTAACTATGCTAATCTTTTTATGGCTCAGTGGGAGAAACAAGCACTAAGGAAATGCAACAAATTACCATTAATCTATTTACGATACTTGGACGATATTTTCGGAATCTAGATATATGGGAATGATGAATTTCTTTGACATTCTAAATAGCCATCAAAATTGCGTAAAATTAACGTCAGTTACGAGTAAACACTCAATAGACTTATTGGACACTACGATCTTTAAAGGCGAACGCTTTAATTCGAGGGGGCATCTTGACAGCAAGGTTTATTTTAAACCAACAAATACACATCAACTACTGTACAAAGAATCGTTCCATCCGAAACATACCTTCTCTGGTATCGTCAAGTCGCAACTATTACGATTTCACAGGATTTGCAACAATAAATCAGACTTTGAGGTCTGACCATTTCTTCCTGTATTCCGTGTTTTCTTCTCTCCGGTACTGTCTTTTGATGTACTGTTTTTTTGTGAGCCCGCTTGTTCGTGTTCCATGCCAATAACATCTCAACGTCCTCCCCTTCACTGCAGTCGGAAGACCTCCGTAGTGAACCACATGGTGATTGATGATTACATAGCCGAGATAGTGTTTCAATACTGTCGATGCGGCCTTCTGTAAGACAGCGCACAAGTACTATATATATTGTTATTAATGTCATTATTGGCAAACTCTTTGTTTACTTGCTGCTTTTTATGAATATATATATATATATATATAATGACATTAATAATAATAAATACTTAATAATATAATAATAATAACAACACATAATAATAACAATCATCGTAATAATCATAATAATCATAATAATAATCATAATAATGAAAATAATCATAATAATAACGTCGGTGATGATGTGTGTGATAAATTATAAATTATTATGATGATGCTGAGGAGGGAGATGAAGACAACGACGGCGTCGTTGAAGGATGGTGATTATGATGACAACGAACATTATGACGACGAGGCCCATCAATACTACTAGGAAAAGGACGAAGACACGTTTACAACGAACGGCTGCCACGCTGGCACCCAGTTGACATTTATTAAAGTATACTTAACAAGGATTTTCAAAACGAGACAGCCACTTACTTTCTAGGCGAACACATTAAATGTGGTTCATATGACGTATGTATGTATGTTTGTGTGTATGTGTGTATGTATCTGTGGTTATGTATGTAAGTATACATGTATGCATGCATGCATGCTTGTATGTATATATGTATGTATGTACAAATGTAAGTGTGTATGCATGTATGTATGCATGCATGTTTATATGTATGCATGTATGCATGTACCCAATATTGGTAAGTATTGATCACATCAACAAATATCATCCCAATATTCCAGTAGTAAACATAATGGTCACTAATCGATATAAGTAATGAATGAACACATGTTCTCATATTGATTATTTCGGTAGTACATCACAAACCCTTGATTTAACATAGAAAGCGCTAAGGCAGGGATCAGTACTTGTTGAGCAACGTCCAACGAGATAGTATGCTTCGCAGAAAGAGAGTGAACCAGAATGGTAAATAATAATTCCAGTTAGGTCTTCCAGCTGCCAAATGACACGACGCTATGGCGGTTTTGCATGATCAGTTAGGCCACTTAGGAAGAACAAGGAATGTAGACCTGGTTCGTGTCCGATTCTTCTGACCACTCATGGCAGAAAATGTTCGGAAGAAACTACGAACATGTGAAACCTGTATAAGAAAGAAAATCTACACAGGTCGTGCACCACTGGTGAACATCCGCACACACCAGCCATTGGAAATTGTCTGTATCGAATATCCAGCCTTGGAACCATCAAACGGAGGAATTGAAAATGTGTTAGTCATGACTGACCACTTCACACGCTATGCACAGGCTGTTCGCAGGCGAACGACACCATATAATTCCATGTTAAATGGGCAGTGTGAAATGTTCCATTCACCACTGTTGTTGGGCACACTAAGTGCATGTTGGGTACACTAAGTGCAATGAAGAAGGCCAACATTAGTGAATGCGTAAAATGTCACCAGAAATTAAGCAACTGGCTTCTCACCATTTTACTTGATTTTTGGCACGCATCCACGACTGCCAAATAATCTGGTCATGGGGGTTCAATCAAACGAATGTCAAATAAAATGGATGACTACAGTGATTATACAAAGAAGCTACAGTAATGGCTACAGTCCACATATATGGTTGATATAGGAGAAAGCAACAAGTCAGCCAATCGTCATACGGGGCTATACGACTAACGAATTAGAGGAGGAACAGTTGCAATTGGTGATCGCGTTTTGATACGAAATGGTCGCCTGCGACGCCAAAACAAACAGGCAAACCGGTGGGAAGACGATGTCTATGCTGTGAAGGAACAATCAGATACTGCAAATCTGATGTTGTTGGTGCAGAGAGAAGGAGTGCATGGAGATAAGAGAACTCTACATCGGAACATCAACTTACTCCCGCTACCTGTGCAGAAGAAGGCATCCGTGTCGGTGACGCGATCAGGATGGCAGTTCCGAGGTGGAAATACTTCACGCTAACAGCGACAATGCGTCAGAAAATGAAATGGTTGAAGGAGAGCTTGCTGAGGACAGATAGGTGGTGGACACTGCTGAAGATCTGCAGTGTCTGGTCAGGTTGCCGTCACCAGCTGTGTGTAACCGGCCTAAACGTGAAACACGAGTTTATCAGATATGTCAGTATGTTGTCGGATCTATGATTCGTCTTCCCTTCTTCAATGTCCACTGCACCGAAATACACTGAGAAAACGTAAATACGTGTTATGTCGCATGAAAAATACACGCAATGTCGTTCCCAAAATTGTTTGATTCCCAACCTGGATTATGAACAGCTAGATTAGGAAACCTCTTCCCTCTGCATATGATATTGTGATTTGAACAGGTCTGCCAGGGAGTAAACTTTGAGCAGGGCACTGCGCTGTATACGAAATTACCTTCTTTAATGCTGTGTCCATTCCGAGTAACACTATTGTTAGTTGAATTGTAATTTATTACTGAGAGGGTCTAATATGCAAGGTGATGTTATGTCCAGCCCTACATTATGAATAACAACGTAGTCAACATAACTTCAATAAGACTCATGTGAGCGGTCAGTATGGTACACTATAAAACAGTGTTTACAATGTCCTGATTTCAGAAGGAAAACAAACATAACGTGTCGCTTTCAATGATGATCTATCAGTAATGATCACTCGAGCTATTTCTTAGAAAAAGAACAAGAACAAGAAGTTTATTTTGACCCCAAAATATAACACATATTCATACAATAAACACATCAGGTATATACATTTACACAAATAAAATATACATCCATACATAATAATGTGTGTATGTACCATTTTTGAAACCAGGATAGTAATTAATTAACAGAAAAATCACCTTTTAATGTTATGATAAATAGGGGGTCAGTGGCTCTGATTAAGACATATTGTCGGTATCATAGGAGTCACCGCAGTTATGACAAATATATTTTGTTTAAATATATGATGTCCTTTCAAGTTATGTGTCTATCTAAAATATACAATTTAAGTGTGAATTATATGTGGCAGTAAATGTTCTTTATAGGGATTGATATAATCAAAACTGTGTATGTACTTGATTACTAAAATTGTCGTCCATTTATAAACAATTTACATTACTGAATTTGGTTACATGAATAGCAATTTAGAAGGGTACATGTATCTTTGTATTTTTTCAGGAGAATGTGTTTAGTGTAAATTGCAAAGCCTCGGTGGCTATGCGTATATATCGTTTCTTTCACTATTTCAGGAGTGTCGTTTATAACGTATGGCAAGTTATATTTAAGACATTGTTTTGCAAATTCATGTTTAGTTCTGGCAGTATGTATATTTTTAGATTTCCGAGTGTATATTAACATATGATGTAATCTGCCAGTTTAATAAGTAAACAGGTAGATTTTTGTGAGCGTATTTAAAGTAAAATTGTAATACTTTAACAAATTAAGTTGCTTAAAAAGTGGCTCTGTGTGAGAATTGTATCCACTTGACGTTATAATACGAACAGCTTTTTTCTTAATTTTCATCAATCTGTTTCTTTTGTATCCCCCTGCCATAATACACTAGTTTATATGTGGTAATAGTAACGATTGATATAGCATTTTTTTATTTCTAAAGGTAATACTTGTTTTAGCCTATTTAATATGCCAGCCATTTTTGTACATTTATTATACATTTTTCTCTATGTCTTTTCCAATTTAAATTTGAATCCAGGGTTAACTCTATGAAATTAAATTCATCCACTTTTTTAATATATGTATTATCTATTGTAGAGGGTAATGTATGGGGTTGTGTAACTTTATTGGGGGCATGGAAAATCATATATTTACATTTAGTTTTATTTAGTGATAGTTTATTTATACTTAGCCACTCAACAACTTTGGAGAGTTCACTGTTTATTGAAGATTCAATTGTGTCATATTGTATATTATTACTTAAAGATGTTATAATAGTAAATAACGTGGTGTCATCTGCATACATTATAAACTTAAATATGTTACTAGCTTGTGGGAAGTCATTTATATATATAATAAATAACAATGGCCCAAGGATTGACTTGTGGGATACCAACTGCTATTGGAAGAATTTCAGATTTTATATAAATATGTGTCTACTTTCGAATAATAGTAGCTATATATTTGATAACTAACGACATACAACATTACTTTTTGGTTAAGAGTAACGATATATCTGCGTGTTCGTCATATCTTCATGTACATTATGTCAACGAAGACGATGTTATTTGCAAATAGCATTAATTCGGTGTGTCTTCGTCCGTCTCATAAGCAAAGGTGTTTGTGGAATGACGTCATGTATGACGTCATACAATTTGAATATTTAATTAACATGAAACCATTGAACGTCCTGAAGTCGTGCTTGCTGTCATTTGTATTGTGTGTCCATGATAGTTCACGATTGGTGTTCCGCACACGATGGTCTGAATACTGTGTGTCGGTTTATCCGGCAGATGACCTTGGTTGTCTCATTAACAGATGTTGCAAGTTCTTAGAAAATAATGTTGCCATTGTCTTCCTCCAGACTCATAGCATCAATTGTCGGATATTGTTTGTACTGATACAAATGATGCCATTTAACGATCAGCAGTGCAAAGTAAATGTATTGCATGCAAATGTGCATGTTGAAAGTATCGTTTTTATGGTATGGCAATTACTCTTCATGACGATTTTTACTGTACTCTTTTGAAATTACTCTGGTGTAGGGACATAAACATTTAGATAAGGTTCACATGTACTGTAGGGATAACTGATAAATGCATTATTCAAATGTTCACACTTTCTGTACGAACAGTAAAGTAAAACTTCCGACAAACATTGATAATATACACGGTGACGTAAACATCGGGTCAATGTGGAAGCATCATTATGAACATTTATTTAATGATGTGGAGGATAGTCGATGTGATAAAGTTTGTTATGACTGTTCCACTGACAATACAGGAATGAAAGTTGGTGCAGATGAACTGATGGATATTATTAATGGACTCTCAAAAAATAAGTCACCAGGTCTGTGTGTGTGTGTGTGTGTGTGTGTGTGTGTGTGTGTGTGTGTGTGTGTGTGTGTGTGTGTGTGTGTGTGTGTGTGTGTGTGTGTGCGCGCGCACGCGCGCGCGTGTGGGCGTTTGTGAGTATGCTACGACTGCGGCTGCGGCTGTTACAGTCATTGCTACTGCTACTCACGCAGGCGCAGGTGCTGTTGCAGTTTTCGCCCATTGTTTTTACAATACTTTGCGAACCTCTTATTAATCCATTTGACATTCATGTGTATTCAATAGCCAACCTAGAAATGTGCTATCCTGTGAATTGTTTTATTGATTTGTACTCATATGGGGTCCTAGAACAAATTCAGATAGGTTGCCCAAACAGCAACTTTTGGTAAGTTGCATAATTGCAGCGTTCATTCAAAAACTTCCAATAAGAACCCATAGCAAAAGCCTCCCTAGCGCACAGCAGATACACTAAATAATCCATTGACTCAAATTACATAAATATCCAGAAGATGACGCCACCATGCGTTGTCAAAGTTTGTGGCCGCAGCGTATGGGGGGCTGAAAGGTATCGTCAATGGGAAATCCTGGGTGAAAGCCATGCCGTCCGTTCGGGGCGGGTCAGCGGCGCTCTTGCAGCGGTTTCTATCAACAGGACTGAAGACATTTGAGCAGATGGAGCAGAACATGGACACTGCTCGCGTCCGTCCAACTGGTCGGCACAGGGTGGACAATTTCATTCTGCCCGCCCTCCTCGTCCACCAGTTTGAGCGTGCAGAGAGAGAGAGAGAGAGAGAGAGAGAGAGAGAGAGAGAGAGAGAGAGAGAGAGAGAGAGAGAGAGAGAGAGAGAGAGAGAGAGAGAGAGAGAGAGAGAGAGAGAGACAGAGAGAGAGAGAGAGACAGAGAGAGAGACAGAGAGAGAGAGAGAGAGACAGAGAGAGAGAGACAGAGAGAGAGAGAGAGACAGAGAGAGAGAGAGAGAGAGAGAGAGAGAGAGAGAGAGAGAGAGAGAGAGAGAGAGAGAGATGGTGACATTTACTTCAAGCAGTTGACCATGGAGCGCATGCTGAAGTATTTATTCCTCGCTTGCCATGCGCAGTACGCCCGCTATCCCACTCAGTAAGTGCTGGAGACGCGTACGCTCCCTCCTGAGGCCTGGGCGGACCTTGTGTCCGGCGGCTATGTCTGTCGACACCGTTGATGATACTGGAACATTGTCTACGATGATCAGTTTGGCGAGCAGACTACAATCGAGATCGGAATGGGAGCTCTCAAGGGCATGGCTCTGTCTGCTGAGCTTGTTTGTGAGTTGATTGACGCATCACCGTGCACGTGTCCGACCGCGTGGACTATATCTACTCCGCTGATCGTGCGTTTAATGCTGCCTGCAGTGCAGGGGTGGCTCTCCATCGGCCCACCCACCGTATCGTGGGGGAGTCCGCAAACAACGACGCACACCGGCCAGGCAAACGGGCGTCAACACAGCAAACCTCCTGAAGATACGTCTGATCCCCATCGTGCGACATGTCAAGGCATTACGGTGACCTAATTCTCTCTTATTCTGAAGGCAAAATTGATCAGCCTGTCCTACGAGTCTTCCACTGTTCCCGCCAGGCAGAAGCACGCAGTCATCGCGCCTCTTCTTAAACGTTCCGGTCTTCCCGCCGACGACTACGCCAGCTACCGACCTATCTTGAACTTTCCGTACGCATCCAAATTACTTGAACGCCACGTTTCTGCTCAACTGCGTTTGCATATGCAACATAACGGCATCGGAGATCCTTTTCAGAGCACCTACCGCCCATCAAACAGCGTTGAAACAGCGAGTTTGTGTATCCAAGATGACGTGGTAAGATCACTGGATGCTCGTAGGCATGTAGTACTTGTTCCACTTGACCTCAACGCTGCGTTTGACACGATCGACCATGACATTCTTGTCGCTAAACTAGACCGAATCGACGTGCGAGGCAAAGCACTTTGCTGGCTCGTCTCTTACCTAGCCGACCGAACACAGTGCGTCAGCTATGACGGTCATCTTTCTTGCGACAGCCGACTACGACATGGAGATCCACAGGGCAGTGTTTTGGGCCCTCTGTTATTTTCTATATACTGTGCTGGTCTTTCCGACGTAATCGAGAAGCACGGTATTCGCTACCATGTCTACGTGATGACACCCAACTCTATGTCGATTTTCCGCGAAACGATTCTGCGTCTGCCGCCGACCAAATACCCCGTAGTGTGACTGACGAGAAAGCATGGCTAGCGTCGCGCTATCTGCTTTTGAACGAGGCGAAGACAGAGGCGATACTGTTTGCTGCACCAAACAACCGTGTTCCACAGCCACCGCCTCTTCCCATCGACGTCTGCGGTCGCAACGTCAGCACTCCCGAAAACATACGTTACGTTGGAGTACAGCTCGACTCCACGAAGTCGATGGCCGCATACATTAGCCATACCTCTCGGGCTGCCTACGCCCATCTACGTGGCATAGCGCGAATACGATCATCTCTCCCGCTTTCAGCGCGCAAGTCGCTTGTACACGCGCTAGTCACGTCGCGACTTGACTTCGGAAACGCGGCCCTGTACGGCATTACTGGAACCTTGTTGCACCGACTAGAGATGGTCCAGCGATCAGCTGCGCGTATCTTCCTCTGCTTACGTCGGCGTGACCAACACAGCATGACGGCGGCACTACGAGAGCTGCATTGGCTACCTGTGGCGCAGTGAATTCAATTAAAACTGTTGACCTTGATGCACGGCGCTGTGTATGAAAATATTCCACAGTACCTTGCCGACCGGATATGTGCATATGTTCCCTGTCGTACTCTTTGCTCGGCCGACCAGTTTCCCATGGTTGTTCTTAGAGTTAACCTGGAACCGTACGACCGACGCTCATTTTCATGTGCACGTCCCACTCTCTGGAACTCTCTTCCACTAGAGCTAATAAGCCAACGTGACTCTGGACGTTTTAGGGGAGACCTGAAAACATTTATCTGTAATCAGGCTTTTTTGTAATTTATTGTATTTTTAAATACATATATGTACATCTTAATGTTATATATGGCCCACATAATAATCGAAATGTGTAGTTGTGTTAGCATGTGTAACCCATGTATTGTTATATTATAACGAAAACGTAATGTATTCCTACATCATCTTTTAGTTTGTAAACACCCCTGAATCTGCTTTGTAGAGATATGTGGTTTATAAATAAAGTTGATTAGATTTGATTATATCCACCAGGCCAGTCTTCGCAGAACCAGCACAAGGAGTAGTTGAAGCACCGGCGTGTCTTGGATGCGGATGATCGGGGTCTCATTGATGCAGAGGTGGAGAAGTACCCTCACCCATTAGAAGATCCCCGCCTTCATTTGTACAATCCAGTCACCGGCCAAATTGCTCCTGCTGAAGTGAATGTGGCTGATTCGATTTTGGTTGGAGAAACGACGGAGAGCAAGTTCCACAAGTGCCAAGATGCTAAGGATCACGAGAGAATACGGCGGGCTGGTGAAGTTACTCTCATCTACGAGCTATTCATCACCAGTCCTCTGCCCAAAAGAGATACAATCCTGAAGAACAAGAACAACAAGCTGGCGAACGTGTTCTATACCTTCAGTGCAGGTGAGAACGTGACGATGGTGCGTTCGGTCATGATGAGGTGAACATCACCATGACATCATGTCATTGAGGCTGCCAACTCTGGCAAAGGCGTGATCCGTGTACTTAGCGACGACACAGATGTGTTTGTCTTACTGGTCTACTGGGTGTATCGGGAGGAGTTGGAATGCTAGATACAGATGGAACGGTGGGATGGGATGGTGCTGGATATCAACGCCACTTGCACTGACCTAGGGCTATTCTGCCTACCGCTGCTTAGTATGCACGCACGCTCTCAGCGGGTGCAACACCACCTCGTATCCGAGACGGCGTAAACATTCTTCATCGGTCTGTGTGGTCAGCCTATCACAAAATCGAGTGTAAGTATTAAACAAAACCCTCGACACAGACTCCGGATATCGTGAACTTGCCGTCGTTGCCACTGAGAGCCGACGGCGTCCACTCTCGTCCGACGGTGTATATATTGATATTTGCCAGGGCCAGAGATGTCTGTCTGTCTGTCACCCTGCCAGAGGCCCTGTCGCCTAAGCAGATACAGTGGGAACCGTCGGCAGCAAGTATGCCTTGTGGCGGGCAAGTGAGCGTACCATCTGCCATTCAAAAACCAAAAGTCTCTGAGCACCAACTGAAAGGACGTAACGTATTCCTAAAGGTCCATGCAAATCCAATTTCTTGTTTTGCAAGGTATTCAGTCAAAAGCACTGCTGAATCGCGTTATCCTATTACAGTTTTCTGCCTGGCAGACATGTTGAACTGAACACTCTCTTGACATAAAATTATATCAGTAACTTTCAGTCACGCTGAAAATACTGCCTGAGATTGTTTGTATAGTCACCAATGTATATAGCCAGGTATTCATTCACACGGCTTTGTGAACTGGAGCAACTTTGCCTAGGTGTTTGTATCCCACAATTTGCATTGTATAACGACATAGCAACTACTATTACCTGCCTATCTGCCGGCATGTCTACATGTATGTATGCCTACATACCTCCTTAACTAACTTTTTTTCCAACATTTGACATGGTTTTCCTGTTTCCTTTTCGCATTAGTACATTGACTTGAATACTTGTGGCAACAAATAGCTACGTTGATGCTCTATGTCGTCTTTCAGTCACGCTGAAAGTACTGCCTGAGATTGTTTGTATAGTCACCAATGTATATAGCCACATATTCATTCACACGGCTGAATAAACTGGGGCAACTTTGCCTAGGTGTTTGTATCCTTCAATTTTCATTTTCATTGTTTAACGACATAGCAACTACTATTACCTGCCTTTCCGCCGGCATGTCTACATGTATGTATGACTTCATATCTCAGTAACTATCTTTTGTCCAATTTTCCAACCTTTACCATCGTTTTCCTGTTTCATTTTCGCATTAGTAAACTGATTTGAATATTTGCCCAATACAACATTACATAGAAAGAAAAGGTAAGTTATATAGCGCTGAAGTACAGTCCTCGGGACTGCTCAAACCGCTTTACACTTTATTCCATGGCAGACCTGTTCAATCGAACACCATATCGATTTATCTAGGAAGCATCAAGCCGCGCTGCAATTAATGCCCTAAGTATCCACTATATCGAGAAAGCCCGTCGATTGCCATACCTGGACACGCCCATACGCTGCACGCGCGAATCTCAGTAGACATCCCGATGCACGCAGAGCCGCCATTTTGTGGCGACGGATCGTCACAGTGTCGCACGCGTAGCTGCGTTCCTCCGTCACACGTGGCTGAACAAAAGGTCCACTGGTCCCAATCGGACCACTGTCCGTCAATCACCGGACCAGACTGGTCGTCTGTGGATAGAAAGCATAAACCGGTAAAGACAAGTTCTTACATATCGCTAATGACTTAGGACTGCTCAAAGAGCTACACAGTTTACACCTGGTAGATCTGTACAATCGAACACCATCTCGACTTCGCTGGGAAGAATTCAGCCGCGCAGTAGTTAGTGCGCGAATATTGTTTGTAAACAAATGTACACCACTGTGTATAGCCAGATACTCATCCATACAGCTGTGAGATCAGGAGTAACGTAGAATTAACGACCTTATTGCAGTTTCGAAAAGGGACCACAACATTCGAACCCGAGTTCTTTCCATTTAGACTTTGATGTTCTATCCACAGCGCTACAGCGCTCCACGTTGCATATATATTTTACGCGCTGTTACGCATGCAGATTACAACGATCAGAATGAAAACATTTCTGTAAGACGTGGTTCTTCAGAGAAGGTATCATATCTGATCTGAGAATTGTGAGATTCTGAGATTCTCAGAAAATTAACCGTCATATTGTTCCATGCACACGTATTTGTCATAGCAACTTTAAACATGTAGGGATAAGTAAACAGCCTTCCTTATTCTTACAAATTCGAACTGGTCGAATATCATGTTCAATTCGCACGTACATATATCGTAATATTGCAGGACATTTTCGGCAACTATATTCGCCAGAGTAGAGTATGGAATACTTATTTTCTTGCACATTCAATGGTCAATTTATATTTATTGAATGTTCATTGTGTTAGAATGTATATTGTATATGCTCCATAACATTACAATATTTGTTATATATGGTATATATATATATATATATATATATCATCATGTGCATATTCATGCGAATCGGCTTATCGTACGTTCGGGTAGAGAACGCACACTGTTTCTAAAGTGGGTTGTTATATCTCCACCAATACACCGAACCTATTACCATCGTATGAAGCTGACTTCCTCAACTTACTGATACACTTGCAGGTGCTTGATTTCCAGTCGCACACTTTCAACAAGTCGTTCCACACAAGAGGGTCAGGACATGGCCGATTCTTGAAAATCCTGCCGTGGACGTACGTGACATACACATGACACCCGTCACATGATTGGTAGAAGCCGGTAAGTTTGTTCTTGCAAGAGCGAACGCAGACTGTGCCCGTACTGGCACATTTGCTGTCAGCTGTAACATAAAACAATTACAACTAATTAAACAATATAACATGATTACATAAATTATTATATGTGTATGTTGATATGATCTTTATATCACGTTTTTGGTTACATAGCGCCATACATTTTAAACGTCATATATAATATATAAATATATCAATTTCCCTTGATCCCATGGCTTTTTTAAGATCAAAGTAATAATGCATGTAATTTCGCAGCATCAGATCTTTAATTTGATGCTGCAGAGTGTTGTGTATTATTACTATTTTGATCCTAAAGAGGCCACGGGATCAAGGGAAATTGAAATATTTGACCAAAGAAATGATGTCACCTATGCTGTCACGAATGAGAATAGGGTATAGTTATTATATGCTAATTAGGGCACATGTTATAATAGTAAATATATATTGAATGGTCATATTATGTTCAGCTGATGAATACCTTCAATATGACATAATATAAATACATATTGAGACATATGTGACTATACAATGACGATTGTGATGTGGGCAATTAAATACCTCGCGACATTGACGACAAATACAATATTTCAGGGTACCATCCAAGATAGGTTGGAAACAACTTTTTCATTGTTACCACTTGAAATCATCTTTATGGGACGCCAAAGCTTAAAAAAACATGGGTTTGTGGAGTTGTGGGGGGTGCACGAGGAGCATATCTGGCCCATGACCTATCTTCAGTATGCTCCTTTCTGCCGCAAATACCCGTCTTGCCTGACTGATCCTTGTCTTTTACTCAGACGTCTAGTTTACATATTTTTTCAACATGGCCCCAATGTAGGTGAATTCGGTCAATTTTTCTACGTTTCTTCCTCCAATCGTGATTGGCTCTACTATCTTGTACGAGACGATGAGCTTTTAATGGACCTTATTGTCGATTTTGACATTCTGTATCACGTATTGAAGGTGTGAGTTAGTCGCACAGATTGCTGTAACACATAATCTTCTTCCAAATTAGTTAAAGATCCAGGTCCGGTTTCCCAGACAAAGTGACTGTAATATTCGTGTGTTTGACTTTAGCAATAAGAGCGAATTAATATTGCTGTTTAAGAACACTAAACTAGCACTTGATTTATTAATTTTGTGTTTCCAACGAAGCTTATTTTTCAACCCTTTCCATATTGAACGGACGATGCGCCTAAAGCTGTGCGGACAGTGTTCACCAAACTACAACGCGCTTCTATGACACTCAAAGCTACTGCCACAAAGTTGACGCTTTTAGAGTGAAACTACATGC
Source organism: Paraescarpia echinospica (assembly GCA_020002185.1). Taxonomy (NCBI): domain Eukaryota; kingdom Metazoa; phylum Annelida; class Polychaeta; order Sabellida; family Siboglinidae; genus Paraescarpia; species Paraescarpia echinospica. Next base: position 36,205,375 of record CM034544.1, read on the forward strand.
ATTTTGCGACGGAACACTTTCCTGACTTGATCAAACTCTTGATCATTGCTAATAAGTGTCAAACATGATAGTCATGATGATGCTATTTCTGCACCAAGAACACTGACCACGAATATTGTCTTCTTAGTGACGTCCAATAATTATTCACAATTATACGTTAATATTTTATCATATAATAATATGTCTTATTCGTAAACGGTAATAATTTGACAAATTTGTTAAAAATAAAATTTCCTAAACAAGGTTGCTTCTATTCAGATTCCAAACATAACATAATATACTTGTTATACGCTAACCACCATCAATATTCAATAATTCGTGTGTGGCTGATTTAGTCCAAGTCATGTGTTTGGCCCTCTAGACAACGCGTTTTCCGGCCCCTAACCTAAGGGAACGAAATGGTCGTGATCAACTTGACTTGAAATTGCATTTGTCTTGAAGGACAACTATTTGCTATGACTCGACGGTGTGGAAGGTCAGACTGACATTAGCCCGTGTCTGGCGTGAATCACAGCACAGTCAATTAGGAGTGGTTACGGAAAAGACATATGTCTACTTTATTATAGCTAGGATTAGAATGTTGGAAAATCCCAACGGAAATTCCGACGTTCAAAGCAGTGGTGACATGGCGATGATATTTTATGCTGCAGTAAGTAAAATCACCGTCGCAAGCCATTAGTGGTACTTGTATATATCATATGCCATGAAAGAGATCTAACTGAATCAGTGGAACTTATCCTAGTACCTGATTTCGGCGGTCACGCCTGCATCACCCATGAAAACAATTCAGACGTCCGCGCGACATATCAAAAAGAAATGTTTAAACCAACGATTTAAAATATAATTACCGGTTTGACCATTATCACGAGCATCTGCGCGGTAACATGCATGCGAGTAATGCAAGTATTTACCTTCCCAAATCAAAACACAAAAAGACGAATTTTGAAAAAATAAATAAATAAACGAGGAAATTTGCTGCGCTTACAGCCAACGTTTTTATTAAAGCGATATGTCAGTGGTATTGAAGCTAGTGTAATCAGCCAAATCCCTGGTGCACGTAGTTGATTGCAATCGATGAAGTGATTAGCTGGTAATTGATTACTTATCGAGATGCACTGTGCATAACCGTAGGGCCTACATAAGTATTTCAAAATATATGCCACTAAGCGTCAATCAACTACAATTAGTGTAAAAAAAACTTGCTTATGCAATTGTTCTGCGATTAAAGACAGCGTACGTTTCAAAAGTAATCCATAAACTGGTACACATAACGTCATCTAGTTACTGATTATCTCGATCTGCTCCATATTATTACCGCCCCATTGCAGAATAACTTATATTTAACATTATTATTCTGCAATGGGGCGGTAATAATATGGAGCAGATCGAGATAATCAGTAACTAGATGACGTTATGTGCTCTAAAAATTAGATTGTCAGTATTATTTTATTGTGCAGACCTTTGGAAAACCCACTACGCAGGGTGGTGAGGGATATTGACTAGGTCAGTCTGACCTGAAACCGTTTGATAGTTCATGGCTGGTAACATTAGACACGGTTGAGTGCATACCGGGCAAACTGACTCGTAAGTGTCGAAGTAACAGCGCACTCAATCCTGAGTTACTGGGTCAGACGAACATTAATTACGGGGCAGCGACCACGGCAGACTTTGCGAAAGTCTCCGCTTGCACATCGTGTTATTGTACTGAAATGGCGTTCTGGTGACGTTTGTCTGTATATGGTAATGAATTTTGAAAGTTAATACTAGACAATCAGCGTAGATTAGGTAGCAGAAAGTACTATTTTTGAACCAGGACTGTATAGGAATGGAACAACAATGATATGCGGATTGATATGCGGATTGAGCAAAACTGTCAAAGCTATTTATGCAATTTATGTAAACATTTTGCTAACCTCATGCGTTTCCAACATATTAATAATAAAATCACGTTTAACATACAGAATAGTAAATATTTTATTTTCACACTTAATATGTCTACGTATCAGTGAGGTGAATTGATGTGGTTGGTAAGGTATGATGCTGGAGCAATTCTTAAAACGGTAATGTACACTTAGAAAGTATGATGATTTGGGTAATTATGCACATGCAATTGGTCACAACAGCTGTTGGGACTGGCATCACGACTAACTGTCCATGTGACGGACATCACGCCACGTTTGCACCTATAGTACAACTAAACATGCACACATTGAAACAATATCAATACATGTGAGACAATGCGGATGCACCAGCAAATAGAGGTAGTAAAGTCAAGTTTGAGTTAGTATGGTTACACTGAGGGAAATCTGACGTGATGTCCGTCACAAATTTGCATTACAGCATGAACGAGACGTTTGATGATCCACACATATATGCCATTTAAAGGTAGCGAATTATTGTTTTCGAAGGATGAGTAAGATTATGTTAAATTTTTAAATAGTGTATTAAGTGACTGCAAATAGCACAGTATGATAGGTTGGTGATTATCTAAAAAACACCTTACGAACATTATGCTAGATGAACGCGATGTTGGAGTATATCCAAGCGAAGAAGCAAGATCTGGCGGCAGGACTCAACGTGAAGCCGAAGTACAAATAACGACTCGGAGGAAGACACGGTGGAAGGAACTCGGGAACACAAGAGACGGGTGATGAAGATGGAGGCAACCAGATTTAGGCGGGACGCCGTTGGATAATTTGATTGTTCTTTGAGTGTATTAACCTGTGGTTTTTAAATATATAAGGTGCTGTGTCATAAGCTTGCCCAGTCAAACAAAATGTGCAGTATTTTGTTTTGGTTCAAACCATCACCGACCCCAAAATGTGGTTTGGCGTTTCATTGTATTGCCACTTTTCAATATATTATAAGATTACTATTAAGGAACGAAATGTACATATGCTTTTTTGATCAGATTGTAACTTTTTAAATTTTTTCTTCAAATTATGGTTCTCTACATCCATTCACCTCATCATGACAAACAAAAGGACAAAAGCAAAGAGTTTTTAAATCCAAAAGCCTTCTAGTGGCATTATACCAAACATGTAAAAACACAAAAAAAACAACTGACATTTGGGTGGGTGTGCCAGTTTAGGAATATATTGTAAAATGTCTTAAGGTAATGACCATGAGACACAATATATATATATATATATATATACAATGTATTACACATTTTGGAACGTTTATATTTTCATTGAAATACTGTACGCGGAGGAAATTCACAAATGGGTAATTTCAGAGTGACCCAAAGCATTAGTCAGGTTAAACAAGATCCACTGTCTGGATTACGACAGTCGACACGATTGAATGCGCACTAGGGCAGATTGACACGTAATTGGCGGTCTTAAAAGCGTGCATGTTTGTTGTTTATATGTTCTTTAGTCTTGCTAGTATCCAATGACATATTCCACATAATCAAAATTTGTTACTACCAATATCATTGTAACACCGCTAACGCGGTTCCACATTACGATCATCACATAACCGTGAAATAAATTGCTGTATACGACTTAAACAAATCAGCAAGAACATTATTAACAACATTTTGAAATATTCCACAAGGAGATAATGCAAATATATTTAGGCAGACTCAAGTTGATCCAATCCAACTGTTGGTGTAACCAAATGTCAATAATAGTGTTGCATTCTTCCGTGGATATTAGTAAGGGAAAGTCGACATAATAAGGATGGTGCGCCGTTAAGACGAATACGGGTCATATGTCGCATTTAAACGCCATAGACATTTGTCTCGCAACCACTCCCCTTGTCGTTATTGCCTGTCGGTGTGTGTATAAAAGACGGACGATACGACACCAATCATACCGCTCTTGGTTGGTGAGAACCGTTCAGTCGTCGCCAGACTTGACGTAAAATGGCAGTCATGAGACGCATGCGATGCATCTTTGTGATTGCGGCAGTTCTAGTGGTTGTGTTGGTGTCAGGTAGGGAGTTGATAGTTGGTGTATGATATGATCTGTAAGGAACATATTTCTGTGATAGAATGTTTTAATCTGTAGAGTATTTCAGACTGGGAACTAAATATGACATGTATTCAGTTGCTTAGCATTCTTGAAGTCATGCGAATATGTGCTCTCGTGTACATGTGTGTGTGCGTATGCATGTGTTTGTATGTGCGTGTTTGTGTGTGCGTGAGTGTGTGTGTGTGGTGTGTGTGTGTTCTGTGCTCTCATGTGTGTGTTTGCGTGGGTGCTTATGCGTATGTGCGTGTGTGCGTGTGTGCGTGTGTGCGTGTGTGCGTGTGTGCGTGTGTGCGTGTGTGCGTGTGCGCGCGTGCGCGTGTGTGCGTGAGTGCAATGTGGTCGTGTGTGAGAGCCTATGTGTGTGCATGTGTACGAGCTTGCGTGCGGGTTTGTGTGTGTATGTGTGTCTCTTTGTGTGATTATGTCCATATGTGCGTGGACATGTGTTCGTGAATGCGAACACATGTAAATGCATGTGTTGAAGTATGCGTGCGTAGTTACCATTTTGTGTACATTAAATGTTAACATATGTGTTGCAGTTGAAAGCAAATGCAGAAATACAGGTAGAAACTGTGTTCGATCTTGCGTGAAGCGACGCAATGGCGACTATCAATCGTGCCACGGGTGTAACGTGTACGTCACGTGTTCGTCACATGTATTATATGATAACAGGCGCTGCGCGGATGGGCTTGTTTGGAACGACAAGATAAAAGTGTGCGACTGGAAATCGCCAACTTGCAAGTGCAAGGGTAAGTTAATAAATATCAAACAACTATACTATGATATTAATAAACTGATTGGTTTCCCGTGATTACTATATTTTTAATACTACAAAGATATTATAAGAATCTTCGCTATATAATCAAACATGCGAACTGGTCTCATCATTGTGTCTAATATACCTTTCAACTTGCAACTTCATAGTTTATCATCAATTTGGTATTCCGCGTAATCTCCATATATAGTTTGCAGGATACGAATTTTCTAGACAATTATTTTACGTTAAGACTAAACAAAGATCACACGGTGGATTTTCTTGTTAAACTTAACTTGAAAAACCCATCGCAAAATGGGTTTCTAAAAGCGAGGTCATGCTTAAAAAATATGATTTTTTTGGGACGATATCACTAAATGGGTAGAAGAGGGGTCACTAGTAGATATCATCTACTTAGGTTCTCCAAAAACTTTCGACAAAGTGTCACATGACGGATTAATTAGGCGAAATATAGCGGGTATGGAAAGAGAACTAATAATACCGCTGTACAAAATAATATTTAGGCTTCATTTAGTATATTGTATACAAGCATGGAGGCCATATCGCAAGAAAGACATAGATATGCTAGAAAGAATACAGAGGAGAGCGATTAAAATGATACCAAACTGAGGGATCTTATTGATGAAATACGCCTAAACGAATGTGGTTGAACAACATTAGAGACCAGGAGATTTAGAGAAGATAAGATAGAAGTGTTTAAAATATTGAATGGTTATAAAAATATTCATATAAATATTTTTTAGTCAGTTAAAAAAGATAAAAGGACTAGAATATATGAAGTCACGTTAATAAAGGAGCAATGTCGATTATATATAAGAAAATTATAATTTTCACAAAGGCATGTAAATGAATGGAACAGATTATCAGCTGATTATGTGGGTGCCTGCAGCGTGACTATGTTTAAAAATAAAATCGACACATACCTCTGAAGGGCGGGATACAAGTAAATAAAAGGGTTGGACTCTCGATAAGCCAAATGGCTTCCTTGTGCCATTTACTATTAAATCTCTGGGTGGCAATCTTGTTAAATCAGTTAGTGACAATGTATTTAACACTAATTAACTAAGGTTTAATAATAAATACCTCCACAATTGTGGTGCTAGGAAACGATTTAACGCAAGTCACGCAGCAAATGACGGCCTGCATTTACGGCTTTTTGAGAGCACATACATATTTGCATAATTTACATTTGCTACTTTGAATTACCTCTTCTAAATCACTGCATCAAAGGCCACCATATTACTGGTGTGTTCCAAAATAATCATAATGCATATCTGCAGGGTCAAGTTCTGGTCCGGTGATCGACGGACAGTGGTCCGATTGGGACCCGTGGACCTCGTGTTCAGCCACGTGTGACGGAGGATCGCAGCGACGTGTGCGACACTGTGATGATCCGTCCCCACAAAATGGCGGGTCTGCGTGCGTCGGGATGTCCATTGAGAGTAGGACTTGCAACCGATGGGAGTGTCCAGGTACGTGTGTTTCACGGGGAAATGTGAGCATTGTACGTCTGTGCAATGTTTGTAATAAAGGAAAGTGTGACTAGAGTCATTGAGAGTAAGCATCAGCTTAAATAATATTAAATCCAGTCAGTCAGACCCAGCTCAAAGTAACTACGAAATGATGTATAGTGCGGTGGTCTCGTATTCTGTACAGTTCTGAAAACACATCAACATTTATGCTTGATTATGGATCATCCAATGATGGGGCCTATACATGTCAACACGGCTACTAGGCTTATAAGAGTTGGTAGAACGTTGATTGTGGAAATTGTACACTTTTTTATTACCATCCTGCCCAGTCTACCCAGTTGCAAGTATTGCGCCGTAACTGTTCTCCAAGCTACGTTATCGCAGCTTCTCCATTTGTTTACGTTTAGACGTTACGAAAGGAAAGACGTACTACAACGACCGCAAATAAGAGGATAAACATGCAGGCAGGCGGGCAGGCGGGCATGCGGGCAGGCGGGCAGGCGGGCAGGCGGGCAGGCGGGCAGGCGGGCAGGCGGGCAGGCGGGCAGGCGGGCAGGCGGGCAGGCGGGCAGGCGGGCAGGCGGGCAGGCGGGCAGGCGGGCAGGCGGGCAGGCGGGCAGGCGGGCAGGCGGGCAGGCGGGCAAATAGGCAGATAGGCAGGCAGACAGGTACGTAGGCCGGCTGGCAGCCATATATTAAAATAATCACATAAGTGCATGGACATTTGCTATAATAGTTCGTTACACTTTACCGTAATTATTGTCGAATTTTCGGCAATGTATTTCAAACAATACATCGTGTGTATTTGAATTGCAGACTGTTCGCGCACGTGTCCGCCAGGAGACGGTCTCGACACGGACTGCTCTCGATGTCTCTGCTCTGGTGCCACCGTCTCTGGCAGAGTGACAGACAGACAGACATCTCTGGCGCTGGCAAATGTTAACATATACACCGTCGGACGAGAGTGGACGCCGTCGGCTGTCAGTCGCAACGACGGCAAGTTCACGATATCCGGAGTCTGTGTCGAAGGCTTAAAGTTGACAGCGAGAAAACTTGGATACGAGAGCGTATATCAGGAGTACATCGTCAGTGCTGGAAGCAGTGTCAATGTGGTCATGTACAAACTTGGTGAGTACATCGTCAATGCTTGCAGCAGTGTTAGTGTGGTCATGTACAAACTTGGTGAGTACATCGTCAGTGCTGGCAGCAGTGTCAGTGTGGTCATGTACAAACCTGGTGAGTACATCGTCAATGCTGGCAGCAGTGTCAGTGTGGTCATGTGCAAACTTGGTGAGTACATGGTCAGTGCTGGCAGCAGTGTCAATGTGGTCATGTACAAACTTGGTGAGTACATCGTCAGTGCTGGCAGCAGTGTCAGTGTGGTCATGTACAAACTTGGTGAGTACATCGTCACTGCTGGTAGTAGTATCAGTGTGTTTAGTGAGTATAACGTCAGTGCTGCTTAAAATGTATGAATGCGTGATTACTGCTGAAAGATGTAATGTAACATAGTATCCGTACTGCGATAAAATTAACGAAAACGAATTATGTAAGGAAACCATGTGTTAGTAGGCAATGTAACAGAGGAATCTCATCCCCCGTGTAACGCAGTCTTTATGGAAATTCACGCTGATTTACGACGTAGTGTCGCTAACTGTAACTGTGAACGTTTCGTTGAATTTCATTGTAGAGAAGCCGACATTCAGCGTGGAGCCGTCGAGTACAGCGGGGTTTGTCGGCGGCAAGGCTAGCTTCAGGTGCGGTGCCACGGCTGAGCCGGACGTCTCACAATACGACTGGTGAGAACGACGTTTCATAACGTATTATTTTTTAATTATTGCTACCTCTCATCCTGCCCATTATATTACAGTTGTTGAACTGCATGTAGGCACCATTATCATTATCATCACGATTACCGTCATCATCATCATCATCATCCACATACTACTACTATTACTACTACAAGTATTACTACTACTACTACTACTACTACTACTACTACTACTACTACTACAATTACTACTATTACTACTACTACTACTACTACTACTACTACTACTACTACTACTACTACTACTACTACAATTACTACTATTACTACTACTACTACCACTACTACTACTACTACTACTACTACTACTACTACTACTACTACTACTACTACTACTACTACTACTACTACTACTACTACTACTACTACTACTACTACTACTAACTACTACTACTACTACTACTACTACTACTACTACTACTACTACTACTACTACTACTACTACTACTACTACTACTACCACCACCACTACTACTACTACTACTACTACTACTACTACTACTACTACTACTACTACTATTGTGGCTGCTGCTGCTGCTGTTATTATTATAGCAGTAACAACAACAATGGTAGTAATCATAATTACGATAAATAATAATAATCTAAATAATAGTATGGTTTCCCGTGATTACTATATTTTTAATACTACAAAGATATTATAAGAATCTTCGCTATATAATCAAACATGCGAACTGGTCTCATCATTGTGTCTAATATACCTTTCAACTTGCAACTTCATAGTTTATCATCAATTTGGTATTCCGCGTAATCTCCATATATAGTTTGCAGGATACGAATTTTCTAGACAATTATTTTACGTTAAGACTAAACAAAGATCACACGGTGGATTTTCTTGTTAAACTTAACAGTTGTTGAACTGCATGTAGGCACCATTATCATTATCATCACGATTACCGTCATCATCATCATCATCATCCACATACTACTACTACTACTACTACAAGTATTACTACTACTACTACTACTACTACTACTACTACTACTACTACTACAATTACTACTATTACTACTACTACTACTACTACTACTACTACTACTACTACTACTACTACTACTACTACAATTACTACTATTACTACTACTACTACCACTACTACTACCACTACTACTACTACTACTACTACTACACCTACTACTACTACTACTACTACTACTACTACTACCACCACCACTACTACTACTACTACTACTACTACTACTACTACTACTACTACTACTATTGTGGCTGCTGCTGCTGCTGTTATTATTATAGCAGTAACAACAACAATGGTAGTAATCATAATTACGATAAATAATAATAATCTAAATAATAGTAGTAATATAAATAATAATAATAGTAATATTTAATATTGTTATTATTATCATAATCACAATAACACCACAACCTCATGTTATTTTGAGCAGGTTCAAAGACGGGAACCTGCTGCGTAGTGACATAGTCAGCAGCAGCATAAACAATGGCGCCACCTACGAGATAGTGAGTTTGAAGGAGGGAGACGAAGGTCTGTACACGTGTAGGGCTGTGTCTCTAGGCGGAAAGATCTTCTCCCGCGGCGCTAAACTCGTTGTTAAAGGTAAGCATGATCAACATTAGGATTTATATACGTGAATATAAAAAAAGTTACATTCTTTCGTCATTTTCAACTAAGATGTGCAAAACATGTCGTCAACAAAAGGACAAATATGCTAGAAACAATACAAACATAGTAAAACAGTAAAGGTAAGTTCTTATATAGCGCAGTATCCAGTCCAAGGCCTTCTCAAAACGCTTTACACTTTACTCCCCGGAAGACCTGTTCAATCGACCACCTTCTCGACTTGTCTGTGAAGCATTCAGCCACGCTGCAATTAAGACTATCCGTACACAAATATTCATCACTGTCTATAGCCAGGTACTCATTCATGCAGCTGAGTGAACTGAAGCACTGTAGGGTACACCAACTTATTCAAAGTTCGATACCGACGCACAGGATTCGAACCGGGTTTTCTTTGTTGAGAGTCCGAAGCTCATTACGCTGCGCTACTGAGCTCCACATTAGCAGCTCAGATGGTCCTAAATCGGAAATATTATGTCATACCCTTAGGAAAAGCGACAACAAGAGTGATGTACAATGAACTGCTGACAAGAAATATAATGACATACAAATCTAACACAGCTTGGCAACTTAAATAGTCAGCGCGAAGTGAAAATAGTGAAATATAACTGTAGATGTATTGTATTGTGTCTCAAAATTCTGTGGTTTCTTTATAATATCACAAATGTAGCTCGCAAGAAGCCAATCGTTTCATATGTTGTGTCAGTTACTATTATATATATATTATGTATGGTCGTAACTCCTAACATCTCTCCAAATTAAAATTAATGTATTTAAAATAAAAGTAAAATAACGGTTTCCACTAAGATTGGCAATGCTTTCAGCGATTTCATGTTTATATGCATGTATGTTCGTTGGCTTTCTATAAAATCTAATGTTGTTAAACATTTCACAGATGCCGGCGCAACCGACACATGCGACAACAAACCTCAAGATATGTCAGTCGAACTTCCACCGACCTGCACTGTCAATGAAGGTGGAGTCAAAGTCAAATCAGTCAACATCGGCCGGTGTAACAATGTGCCATGCGTGACGAGAACGTCCCAGAACTCGGACAGTTTGTGCTGCGTGCCGAGCAGCACTCACCAAATGGAGGTCGAATGTGATGGCTTCAGTTACAAGGTCAACCAAGTCATGTCATGCGGATGCGCTGAGTGTAATGATGACAAACTTGTTACTGTGAGCGGAAGAGTGAAGAGCACAGGCGCATCAACATCTGGTGTTATGATCACGCAGGGTAATATACAGTATCCTCTCAGTAATAATCAGTTTTTGTTTGAAACAAAGCCACGAGCTGGACGAATCCTATTCCAGGTTAAGTCGAATATCTATATGCCACAACTGGTGACATTGGACGTTAGCGATGGCATCACTGAAATGTATGTCGAAGTTACCCTTGTAAATAAGCCGAGTCCTGTCGTCGTCGATGTTGCATCTGGCGCCCAATTAAAAGTGGACACTCCTGGGTTGTCTTCGGCCGTTTCTGTCAGCATTGCACCTAATTCCTTCCAGGACAGAAACGGTAACCCAGTATCTGGCAATGTAAAAGTCTACACGTCCTTTTCTGACCCTCGACAACCTGACGGTCTTGACACAGCTCCAGGACAATTCACTTTCGAAGACTCGGAGGGGGTGTCGCGACTTTTGAAGACATTTGGCGTCGTCACCTTGCTGGCGGAAGACACATACGGCAACGAAGTCTTCATAAGTGGCAAGGCAACGATGAAGTTCGACGCTGATGCATTGGGTATTGAACGTAGCGAGTCTGTCTTCCTATGGAGCATCGACGGCACCAGTGGAGAATGGCAGAAGTCGGGAGCTTTGACGTACACAGGCAGTCGAAGACGCAGAAGACAAGCCGGCACAGCGGGCAACAGCGTGGAGGGAGAAACGGAAATACCACCAAACATTCCCTACTTAAACTGCGATCGACCCATCCTACGCGGTCGCCTTTGTTCCATCGCTGTTTACGTGTATTATGGCGGCGACTTCTCAATTCCACTACAGGGTGAAAGAGTGAGTGCCTTCTTCAAGGAGAACGAAAAATTCATCGGCCGTACTTCTGGTTACACCGATACGAACGGCAAGGCGTGTCTCCTGGTCGCCTGTGGACTGCAGCACATCGTTAGACTCGAATCCCTTGAAGGAGTGATTGTCCATCCCACTCACTTCCTCCCTGCAGGGTTCGCCTTCACCAACAGGGCCGACGGTTTCGCATTCACAGCAGCATCTCCTGCAACGCAAGACGGCAATCAGAAAGGACCTGTGTTCCGATACAGGGCACGGGGAAGGAATTGTTACTCGGCCAATTCCTCGGCATACCACTTTATTCTTGCTAAGCCGCCTGTTCGTCCGTCATTCTATGGCTCCCTGAACGCGGTCGAGATGCGCCCTGGATTCGACAATAGTTGGTTCCCCAAAGCCCCCGCCGAGCGGAAAGTTTGCATCTTACAAATGGGAATCTATGTACGTGAGCAGGCATGCAATGAAACAAACATTTTCATTTTCAAAATTCAAAAACCAAAACCAAACAAAATACAAACAAATATGACATATATTATTTTTATGAGAAATTCCTGTATGTGTTACGCATTGTAGACTTTGTTGTGATTATTCTGCTAAATGATTGTAGGCACATAGGAATCGTTGTTTTTTTTATTAAATGTACACTAATTTTGTTTCTGTTTGTCTTCAATAAAACGTCGTCAGGTCAATGGCTCTATAAAGTTCAATATTTCATAATGTTATTAATATTTAATAGTGAATGGAGTTGTTGCAAGCAGTAATGCTAAATATCCGTTATTATTTATAGGCAAACGAACCGAGCAAGACGAAGATTGTTGGCATTAGTAGCGCCGTAGATGGCACTCTGTATGGAACATACACTTCGGCCATCCTAAAGGGGACATACATCAGGAATAACGTGTACGCTTTGGCTTGTGTCGTCATTCGGTGTCCGACGAAAGATAGCGAATACACGGCCGTAGATCTACAAATTGCTTCCGACAAACGCTCGCAATGTCGGTTAAGGTTAGCGACACCACTGTGTATGTTTGCATCATATGACGTATGGAGATATCCACAATCAGCTCGTGTTGGTTCTGTGAATGCATAAGTTGCATGTTATGTTGCATTCCCGTTCTCATATGTTGTTATGTTACGTGTTTTTTATAATCTGCTTGTTGTTTCTTTTGTCAAAATGGCAACAAGCTGCCTTATACATTATAGTGTGCTCCTGAAAAAATGCACTCACGCACATACGCACACATGCACGCGCGCACTCCCACATAATAATACACTAACTTATACACACTCACACCACAACACACACACGCACACACACACACACACACACACACACACACACACACACACAGTCACTCACCGGTATCCGATATTAATTTCACTCATATAAATTCTTAAATATTAAGTGCCAAAACACTCAAATCAATTATCAAAAACAGTTATTATGCCCTGTTTTTGTGCAGTAAATGACACGGTAACCATTAACAAAAACGCTGCAATAACAACGTATTTTAGCACTGCAATAATTATCCTGAAAGGGTTATTGGGCCGGCTGTCACACCCATGTTTGCTTTGTTTTAGATGGTCCCAGTTCATTAAGACAGATGAAGACCTTGAAAGTGAATATGAGGTCAGAGATGGAGCGACGCAGTATGTCTCCCACAGTAATAGCAGTTTCCAGGTCCGCGTTACAGCAGACTACGACGGGGACAATAAAGAAAACCGACAAAGCTTCAATATTGGTCTTTTCCGGGCCTCTGGTCCCGGAGATTTCGCATACTATCGCGCGATGAACAAATGCATGAGAGAATCGAACGAGCTGGCGTCTTTCGATTGCTCAGGTTGAAATGACACCAATCCTGGGCAACAATGGTATAGCGATTAACAACTATTTGATTATATTGTGGATGCAACTAGAATTATCGAAGCTTGTAGTCGATAGTCTTTGCAAACAATTGAGTAACATGTATCTTTCGAGTATTTACGAAATAAATATTGCGTACATATTCGTTACTCCTTGACCGCGTTAAGCTAACTAGATGACGTGTGATTATATCAATAATACACTAACTTATGTTCGCGATTGTAGCTGATATTGATCGGAATAAAAACAACATTCGGGTAAAGTAAATCTTCAGGGTATTTGATACATGTAGATTGCTAATATTTTGTATGATTTGTGTGTGTGAGTTTGTGATCATGTGTATGTGTGTGTGTGTGTGTGTGTGTGTTTGTGTGTGTGTGTGTGTGTGTGTGTGTGTGTGTGTGTGTGTGTGTGTGTGTGTGTGTGTGTGTGTGTGTGTGTGTGTGTGTGTGGTGTGTGTGTATATATATATTCTATATAATTACTTCAATTTAGGCTGCGACACAATGTAGCATAATCCCATACAAATGTTGCTGAAATTACTAGGCCTTTAGTTGCATTGTCTCTTCTAGGTCAACCTCACTACTTTCATACCATCATTTTACAACGTATTTAGAATGCACAATGCAATCGTGCTCACTGCTCCGCGACTGGCATCACTCATCACTCATCACTCATCACTCATCACTCATCAGTAGGTGTCATAACGGTGGTAGAGCATTTGATTCAGGATGTAGAACCACTCAATGACATGTCATATTGAAAGTGAACGTGTAGAGCCATCTGTTTGACAGTGATAATTTTTTAATGCCAAGTTTGTGTGGGAATTCAGGTTTTAGGGGTACCAGTCGCTGATTGTCTACATATTTAAAGAATACAATCATCACTGTAAAGGAGTTTTACAATCAGAATGAATTGTCAATGTTAAGTTACTAGATTTGAATGATAATGGTGGGCAAATAATGTATCACCATTTTACTGCAATGTGGCTGTCTCGTGTTGCATCATCCGTGACTATGCTCCGTGATTCAAGTGCCTTGATGGTGGTGTATTAACACGACACGTTTCCAGGATTACGTGATTCACTTGTACCATCATTGCGAAGACGAAAATCTACATTCAAGTACATCCTAGAGCTACATAAGAAAGCAACTTGTGTTTTACAACGAAAGTGAGATTGCATATATATTATTGGTTTTCTTATTAATCGCATATTAAGGTGTGGATTACAAAGTTACGAAAACGGCATGCGATTGGCGGACGAAATAAGGTGAATGTGGTTTATATATGGAATACAGTGTGTTCTATATATACTTCCTGGTCCAATATATATGTAACACGGTGCGTTTTTTTTTTTTTTTCCTGATAGACCATTTTGTATAGTAATGGAACATGGCGTTGAATTTGCCATTGTTGCAAAGGTCGCTTTTGGGAGTATATTAGCAAATGACAAATTATCATAGCAAAAGCATATCAAGTGAAGGCGAAAAAACAGACAGCAACGGCGTTTGTGTGTGAATGGTGTGTGAACAGTATGGTATAGGCGCATATTGGGCGTCGATGTTAACTTGTGTTCACGACACCAGACATCCTGCAAAATCAGATGCTACCTCCTTAGCAGGGTGTCTCGGGGAAAGTATCGTTATTTGCCTTCTGCCAATGTTCTCACTTCAACGAAGGAGTGTTATCATGGAAACACGAATTTGTACACCGTTTCCGTACTTATGGGATCCTACCTTCGGAGCGATTTCTTACCACACCAGCATGTACAAAATCCTTATTCTTTCATATATAATCACTCATGTTATTGCCTACTCTCAATTTGTTGTCGCAGTACGCGATGAATTGTACACTTGTTAAGATAAACAGTCCAATCCTCCAGTGGTCAAACTGTTTTTTTATCTACACATTTGTTTCCTGTGTTCGACTTCCTAGAACCTATACTACTTCGAGTGTCGGGAGGTAACAGGCCGCACCAACATGTACTCAAGGACATTTTGAAGAAAAATAAATACTCTCCATGCAGTCGAAAAGACTTGGCCAAGACAGACCTGCCTTTATAGAACTATTGGGCTAAGAATCGGTCTAATAGTCACATATCGTTAAAAACGTTTTTTTACAATATTGCCCTTAAGAATGTCACTAGGTTACAACGTGTACATAATAGCTTAGGTAGGGTTGTGACTCGGTCTCCGCGGCTTTCTCACTCAGTGTCTTTCTGATGTCTGTCCACTGGCTTCCTCTACGATATCGTACTATTTTAAAGATATGTACCATTACCTACCAGCACTTTCAACTAGGGAATTTTATATTGATTCACCAACAACGAGCGGCCACTGCTTCCTGTGTGAGCGAGTTTCACAGTGTAATGGAGCGTTCATACCACGAGTGCTGGTAGGTCGTGCAGGAGGCTGGCAGTGTTCTTAGTCTGTGCTCGTGTTTTTGACTGGTGCGGTCATCTGCTGTGGAAATTATGGTATGGAAGCTGATGCGCACTTGTCCGTGGTGAATTTATAACACAAAGGTAGTGGCATGCATCTCTTATCCGAAGTTTTGTGTATAGCGAGTTTCAATCTAATACAGCATTAGGGATTTGAAAGAAAAAACGGGTCTCTTTTCAAAAGATTACCTGTTTCCACTTGTTCTATGTTCAGTCCCGATATTGGAATAACCACGGTAACCGTCGTAGTTGCTGTCCGGAGTGAAGACAAAACCTTTGTAAGGCCGGTGTGAGATTGTTAATATAATAAATGGACCCTCCACCCTGTGAATAATGGAACTGTTTATGATTTTAGTGATTTCAAAATTACAGACATGGCTTTCTGATGTCTACTACTATTCTGAAGAGCAAAATTGTACCAATAAAATTATCAAAACAAGGTTAATAACCAGAGAAAGATATTAACATGGTCATTATTGATTTATACCAAGGTTTGGAGAATTGTTTGCATAGTTTGTTTTTGTTCTAGCACGTACAACACTGAACCACCTCTAATCCACTCAACGCATTGAGTAGTAATTTCTTCACAGGGGGACCATATACAACTGAGGTCCTTTTTACAATATCACTCCGGTAGCGTCTAGGATCAGCAGCGCGTAAGCTGTTTCTCACTCTAAAATTAATTGAATCGCAGTCGCGCAACCTCGCTCCAACTTTAATTATCGTGGCATCGTGTTACGGTCTGTTAATGCCAAACAATTTGGATTCATGCCTTCATGTTGTAATATGCCCTTTATATTAAATTTATCAAGCATAATGAACGAATTCGTCTCAGTACGATTACTTCAGTGGGGTAAATATGCCTTAAAACTGCCACAATTATGACATGACTTCTGAACCAAATTTGCATTGTTTCCTATAAAGGAAAGTGTGATTACATTCATTGAGTGTACGCATCAGCTTAAATAATATTAAGTCAAGTCAATCAAAGTCAGCCCAAAGTTACCGCAAAATAATGGATAGTGCGGCGGCCCCGTATTCGGTACAGTTCTGAAAACACTTTAAAACGATGTTTGAACGTACGCACCGCATACGTTCATATTTAGTGTCAAATCAGTCGAGAAACAGCATGTATACCACATAATAAAACGGCTCAGGTCTAAAGGGTTAATCCAATGATGGGGCCGATACAAGATTGAATGTTTACAGTTGAGGCGCTACGTTTAGACGTTACGAATGGAAACACATTCACCAACGACCGCAAGTAAAAGAAGAAACACGCAGGCGGGCGGGCGGGCAGGCAGGCATGAAGGCAGATAGGCAGGCAGCAAGGTAATTGCACGGGAATTTGCAATAATAGTTCCAATTTTCGGCAATGTATTTCCAATGTGTTCATTTGAATTGCAGACTTGTCCGCCAGGAGACGGTTTCGTCTCAGACTGTTATATATGTCTCCGCTCTGCTGAAACCATATCTTGTAGGATGACAGACAGATATACATATATGGCGCTGCCAAATGTTAACATATACCCCGTCGGACGAGAGTGAACGCCGTCGGCTGTCAGAGGTAACGAGGGCAAGTTGACGATATCCGGAGTCTGTGTCGAGGGCCTGAAGCAGACCGCAAGAAAAGCAGGATACGAGAGGGTATCTCAAGAGTACATTGTCAGTGCTGGTGAGTAAGACGTTAGAGCAGACATCAGTGTCAATGTGGCCATGTACAACATTAATGAGTACGTTGTCAGTGCTGACAGCAGTGTCATTGTCGTCGTGCACACACTTGATGAGTACATCGTCAGTGCTGTCTCAGGTGGTCATGTACACAATAGATGAGTACGTCATCAATGCTGTTTACAGTATAATATTGTGAACGAGTAGAAAATGCTGGAAACTGTATATTTATCATACTCTTTATACAAGAAAACAAATTACGGAAATGAATTGTGTCAGAGGAACTGTGTGTAATTAGTCGATCTAACATAACAGACTAACGCAATATGTATTGTATTGAAACGATGTATGTTTATAATTGTTGTAGTATCACAATGCTATGTAATGTTTCCGTAGAAATGTATGGTAGAGAAGCCGATATTCAGCGTGGAGCCGTCGAGTACAGCGGAGTTTGTCGGCGGTAAGGCAAGCAATATTTAATAACTTGTGATTTTATAAATATCAATGTCATCATCATTATTGTTATCAATACCCTCATCAACTTTATCATCCTCGTAGTCGTCGGCTTTGTCATCATCATCATCATCATCATCATCATCATAATCATGGTCATCATCAGCATCATCATTTTAGTCAACATCACCATAAACAGCACATTACGACCGTTGATAACTACATTATGCCGTCATTTGTTGTAATTGTTTTTGTTGTACATTTTACTACAACCACACAACACCAGTTTATATTGCCACTGCAGCTTATCTTGCTCTTGTTGGTGTTGTTTTTAGTGCGGCAGTTGTTAATACTAATGTGCATACAACTGCGATATATACTCTGTACATGTGGCACTGTTGTGTAGGTTTAAAGACGGCAACCTCCTGCGCAGTGACGCAGTCGGCGGCAGTGGAAACAGTGGCGCCACCTATGAGATAATAAATCTAAACAAGAGAGACGAAGGTCAATACGTTTGTCGGGCAGTATCTCTCGGCGGAAAGGTCTTCTCCCGTCGGGCCAACCTTCTTCTCAGAGGTGAATATTTTTTGATATGTTTTCTTCTACTTCATTAAATTACACCGTGTATGCATTGAACATATAACGTTGCCATATTACATAAGTAATTTAATCAATATAAAACATTAAACAATTGTTTTATTCGGTTATTTAGTTATCTGACTTTCTTTGGTTTAATGACATTTTTGTTAACTCCACTGTGCCTTCATTAACGCGGTTTTTTGCCTCTCTAGGTGGTCATACGACATGATTGTGTATGTCTCATGGCAGCACTTGTAAGACATTTTTTGGAATATAGTAGCCGGAATCTCCAAACATGTTTAGTATTGAGAACGTTCGTTTTGAAATGTATCTATGTCATTTGTTTTCAATAATACCTGTCAGCTTCCAATTTGATTGTCATATATCGTTTATCCAGAATTTGCTCAATAGCTGTATGTCCAAATAAGCGAACGTTCGAGGATCCGTAGTTCGTAGCTCCTAGCAACAATAGATTAATAATTTTCATATTATGTATTAAATATGTTTTTAAACTTAAATACAAAAAATCATGGGCTATCGTTTGAAACTTTTGGCAATTGTTTTGTTATGCTAATTTATTGATTACATAGATATGTAGTACATAAATATAAAATAGTGCATATTTCCCAAGCGATAAACATGTTCGCATTTGTATTGGTCTGTTTATGGTACATGGATATTACATTTGTCGGGTTCCATAGCAACCGATACATGCGACGACAAACCTCAAGATATGTCGGTCGAACTTCCACCGACCTGCACTGTCATAGAAGGTGGAGCCAAATTCAAATCAGTCAACATCGGCCGTTGTAACAATCTGCCATGCGTTTCAAGATCGTCCCAGAACTCGGCAAGTTTGTGTTGCGTGTCGAGCAGCACGCGGCAAATGCAGATCGAAAGTGACGGCTCTAGTTACAAGATCAACCAGGTCATGTCATGAGGATGCGTTGAATGTAATCATGACAACCTTGTTACTGTGAGCGGAATTGTGAAGAGCAAAGATGAATTTTTATACGGAGTTTCCATCACGCAAGAGGGCACGTCGTACACTGTTACTGACAACCAGTTTTTTTTAAAAGCGAAACCGCAGGGTGGACGAATCCTCTTTCAGGCGAAGTCTCATGACTTCATGCCCCAACTGGTGACACTGGGTGTATTTGACACTGAAATGTATGTCGAAGTCATTCTCGAACTGAAGCCAAGTCCACAGGTTGTCGACGTTGCCACTGGAGGTGCACTAAAGATGGATACACCAGGAAAGTCGTCGGCTATTTCTGTCAGCATTGCACTTAATTCGTTCCAGGACAAAAACGGTGACCCGGTATCTGGCAATGTCAACATCTTGTCCTTCTTCGATCCGAGAACACCGAAAGATCTTAAAACTACTCCGGGACAGTTCACGTTTGAAGATTCAGAAGGTGAAACTCGGCTGTTGAAAGACGTTTGGTGTCGTCACTATTTCGCAAGGGAAATTAAGTGTTCCTCAGTGGCAAGACGATTAAGTTCGACGCTGATGCACTGGGAATCGGTTGCGGCGAGTCTGTCTTCCTTAGGAGCATCGATGGCACCAGCGGAGAATGGCAGAAGTCGGGAGTTTTAACTTACACCGCAAAAGACAAGCCGTCACAGCAGGCAACAGCGTGGAGGGAGAGACGGAAATACCACCAAACATTCTCTACTTAAACTGCGATCGACCTATCCTACCAGGTAGTCTTTGTTCCATAGCTGTCTACGTGTATTACGGCGGCGAATTCTCCATTCCGCTGCAGGGACAACAAGTGACAGCCAAGGAGAATGGAAGATCCATCGGCCGTACTTCTGGCTACACCGACCAGAACGGCTAGTCGTTTCTCCTGGTCGCATGTGGACTGCAGCATATCGTTAAGCTCGAGTCGATCGAGGGAGTGATAGTCCACCCAACCCACCAACTCCCTGCCGGATTCTCCTTCACAAACAGAGCCGATGGTTTCGCATTCACAGCAACATCTACTGCAACACAAGTTGACAATCTCATGGGTCCTGTGTTCAGATACCAGGCATGGAGAAGCATTTGCTACTCAGCCAGTTCCTCGGCATACCATTTCATGGTTGCTAAGCAGCCGTTTCGTCCTCCCCTCTACGCGCCCTGAATGCGGTCGAGACACATCCTGGGTTGGAAAACAGTCGGTTCCCTGACCAGTCAGCAAACAGAGACGTTTGCGTTGTTCAACTCTTGGTCACTGTAAGTATGTCAACTGTCATAATCAACTGTCGTTGTTGGTATTGTTTTCTATGTTGTTTTGTTGTTGGTGTTTAAAACGCGAAATAAATTTTGCCCCATACGTTGCGCGGTTGAAAGGTGTCCTTTTATTAATATGCCGTTATCGCAGAAATCAATGTCAGATATAATGTTCCGTTTTTAATTAATGCCGTATTTACTTTTGTTCTAATCGCGTTGATCGTAATTGTGAATGTGAAGTTTCGCTTGTTACTATGCATCACGCCTTATTATATGTATGCGTGTAATCTACCTTTCCTGTATGTCAGTGCAGTGGCGCAGTGATAAAGGAATCGGACTCTTAGTGAAGTGAAGCTAGGTTGTATCCTGTGCTGCCGTGTCGAACCTCGGGCAAGTTCGTTCACTTTACGTCGCTCTAGTACACTCAGCAGTATGAATGAGTTCCTGACTATATACGGTGGCGTATATTTGTGTGCGAATAATGTTCGAGAGAAAGAGCGATAGATAGTGAGAGTGTGCACGCGCGCGCGTTTGTGTGTGTGAGTGAGAGAGAGAGAGAGAGAGAGAGAGAGGGAGAGAGGGAGATAGTGAGTGTGTGCGCGCGCGTGTGTGTGAGAGAGAGAGAGCGAAAGAGAGAGAGGTAGATAGCGCGAGTGTGTGTGAGAGAGAGAGAGAGAGAGAGAGAGAGAGAGAGAGAGAGAGAGAGAGAGAGAGAGAGAGAGAGAGAGAGAGAGAGAGAGATAGAGAGAGAGAGAGTGAGAGAGAGAGAGAGAGAGAGAGAGAGAGAGAGAGAGAGAGAGAGAGAGTGTGTGTGTTTTGAGTAGATCGAAAGATAGGATACTGCGCTATAAATAGACACACACATATATATGTTATATATGTGTGTATGTATAAGGGTTTACATTTATAACGTTATCTTTTTATATATCATTTAGACGAATGAACCGTCCCACGTACAAGTGGTTGGCATCAGCACCGCCCCATGGGATGATACTCATGGCACCTATACAACGAATCTGAATAAAATGCTATATTATGACGGGGAAGATGATAATCGCATAGCGTGCGTTCTGGTTAGTTGCCCGGCCGAGAACGATCACACGGCTGTGGATCTACAGATCGCCTCCGACAAACGCTCGCAATGTCGTTTGAGGTGAGTGACGTCACTGTCGTATTTATTTTATCCGCATTGATATAAATCGGCTATTCTTCACCAGCATTGCGATCTATATTCTCGTCACTGTACAGCTGAGCACATATGCATTAAAAGTTGTCAGAATTTAATTTGCATTTACTCTTACGCCACCTATATATGAACATCGTTTTTGTGATAAAGTCGCAACGAACGTTCGTTCTTTTTTCAGTTCAACAAACATCATCGAAACCGCAAACTCCGGAGTGACAATTTATGTATCTGACACAAGTAGTAGCATTCAGTTGCTGGTTCGGGCGGCGGGAGCAATGCAAGGAAAACGAACAACTTCCGGGATCGGTCTGTACAGGGAAACCGGTGCCGGAAATATCGCGTTCTATCGCGTGATTAGGCGATGTCTGGGAACTCGGTCAAGCGTAGCCGCATTCTACTGTTCCGGGAGAAAGGGATACATCGACACTGTAAATCTAAATTAGAAACATTGGCATATAGTGCAATCTTGTTGCTTCCCCTGTACGCTACTAACGTTTGAATATTTATAAAATGGTGTTCATCTCCACGTTGTTGATAGTGCTATTATTATTATTGCTATTGTCTTAAACGTCAAATGACAAATTGTCCTTGCTGGCTTGAATCAATCAATGCCCATAACATATCACCGTCCTGTTCTTCACTGCAGTTAGAAGATCTTCGTGGTGAACCACATGGTGATTGATGATTACATAGCGGAGATAACTGTTCAATACTGTCGCTTGCCGGCTTCTCTAAGACAGCGGACAGATCACACGTACGCACACACACACACACACACACACACACACACACACACACACACACACACACACACACACACACACACACACACACACACACACACACACACATATATCTATATACATATATGTGTGTGTGTGTGTGTGTGTGTGTGTGTGTGTGTGTGTGTGTGTGTGTGTGTGTGTGTGTGTGTGTGTGTGTGTGTGTGTGTGTGTGTGTGAGTGTGTTTGTAGACGTCACAACCCTCCACCCAACAATGGTTCTAAATAACGTAAACGACAATGGCCTTGAATTTGTAACCAATATATTTCGACGGACGTGTTTTGCGTCCATCTTAATTCAACACGTGCAAACGCAATTATATGCACACCAATTAAACAGAAAATCCAAACGTTTGATTCACACTGTTTCACTACCGGTAGAATTAAATATACAAGTGGATATATTGAACTTGTTACATCCATACGCAATCCTTTTGAACAAGAAGTTCACACATATTCCGTCTTCACAACTGCAATACTATTGTTCTCGATTTCACCGTCATGACTGAGTTATTGTGAGAGGTGTAGCAATAAATATACATCGCAGTCGTCCCATGTCTGATTAAAATCGTATGAATGATTCGCTCTGATCGTTAGATTGATCTGAGAGGTGGCCAACACGTGAATAGATTTGTTCGAAGAATCTAACGCCGAGTCACTTCCTCGCAACCAAATTTAATCAAGGAACATATACATCAAGGAACCTATACATTGTTTACGAAGTTATCAAACTATGTACACTTTATTTTCGAAAGAGATTACAGCGGTATGTCTGACATCGCAAGTAGTTTGCCACATTGCAAGTAATTTAAAGTAGACTGGTATTTTAGTGGAATTTAGCTAACATGTCAAATAACAAATTCTCACACAGGTGCAACGTGTGCATTGACGTGCGACCACACGTCATTTAGGTGCATCTTTAACATGTTTATTCGTTCTCCGTACCTTTAGTTTAAGAAATATTTCATTCATGAAACCGCACTCTAAAAACATTGATAACGCCAAGTGGCCAAACTTTTAAAAAATCAATGTAGATAATTGTCTTCAAGTGTAAACTATTGACATGGTATTACATCCAAATAAAACCAATGTTAAGTATATAATGTATTAACAGTATCCGAATTATTGTTGCATGTTCTTTTGAAAAGATGTTATGTACTAAAAATATAATTATTAAATGTCCTTTGTTTTTCAATATTTTAATGTTAATTCGTGTATATTATATATATTCGTGACAATCTTACCAAGTCCCGCCTGAAGTATATGCAGTGAATAAGCAACTTTAGTTATATCTCTCAAACATATGTAGTTTGCAGACATGTTTAGTTGTTTGAAATCTGAAGTATTGAACGTGTATATCCCGATTTAGTACAACATGTACACGTTAGATATACACTTACTTAGACTATATATGACGAACATATAACATACACGTGATGGACACATTAAGGACATATGTCCGTCAAGAGACTCGGCAACCAGGCTACATGAATATATTTACAGTAAAGTATCATGCAACACTTATGTGTAAGTAATGATTTTAGTTTTTATATTTTCGAATGAATGCGTCAAATTTTTATTCTTTGAGGAAAATATATAGTAATAAAACTAGCGAAATATATTTTGTTATAAAAAGGTGTTATATGCGCTATTCAATTTGCGTCGGAAATAAAAATATAGGTAAAAAATTTTCGTAACATACCCAATTCTCTTTTGAAGTAATCATGATTTGTGATATGACAAATGTGTTTCTCTAAAGGAGAATGAATGATTACGGGCGATTTTTTTATTTTATATTTTCAACAGGGATTTGCAATAAATAGTAAGTGAAAACTTGTAAAATGCTTAATAAAATTATAAGCTGCACAAAATGTTTACGAAAATAAAATCAACGTTGATGAAGTATTTTTTCTATAATAATGCCTTTTGAACTAGATGCACGAACTTCACAAAACGAATGCCATGTTAGATTACACATCATTCTACTTTTACCGTTCACACTAACACATCGACCATTTAAAAACACGTGTATAAATTTTTACCGCTCACACTAACACATCGACCATTTAAAAACACTTGTATAAACTTTTACCGTTCACACTAACACATCGACAATTTAAAACACGTGTATAAACTTTTACCGTTCACACTAACACATCGACCATTTATAAACACGTGTATAAACTTTTACCGTTCACACTAACACATCGACCATTTAAAAACACGTGTATCAACTTTTACCGTTCACACTAACACATCGACCATTTAAAAACACGTGTATCAACTTTTACCGTTCACACTAACACATCGAACATTTAAAAACACGTGTACCAACTTTTCCCAATCGCATCAAAATTCTTCTGTATGAATGATATCAATAGAGAGTCATACAATACACTGAGGGAGAGGACAAGTTGCAAGGAATCCTGCGTAGCGAGAAGATACGTGAAAGAAGCATTAGCGATGCAGAGGCAGAAATCAACGGAGATGATAGAAACAACGGGTTTCATCTAGTGATGACGTCACTCTTCCGGGTGTCATTGTTTGACACATAAATTGAAAAGAAACGCAAAAATCGCACAGCTAATGTGAAATGATAGATATTTTGATAACAAATGCATTAGTAAGAAATATAGAATGTGATTTTGCAAAGAATTGAATTGCTGTCCAACAAAGCGTATTGTCATCAGATGTGTATCTGAAAGACTACCTGGCGTAAAACGGTAATCAAGGAGTACAATATGTTTATGATGACGACATGAAATAACCTTCTAATACAATGGGAGGGTTAAATAAGTAGGAAAGAATTTCCGTAGGAGAACTACGAGCTTCCACAAGTTAATGATGAAATAGTCACACCAGGACAACAGCAGTATAGATGAAACATTCACGATAATACAAGCAAGTATCTGCAGTTATTTTTAAATGTTTGATGTTAGTAAAACCGGTATTAAGGAAAACACACAAATGTCAGTATCTGTGACAACGTCATCCCTGCACGTTTGTTACCCTTGCACCTCTCCGACTGATCATTCTAGACAGTGTTGTCCCTACACAGTCGTCACTTTTGAACTTCTCCGACTGATCACTGTAGATAGTGTTCTCCATACACAGGCATCATGTTGCTATTTCTCCAACTGATCATTCTAGAGGGTGTTGACCATACGCAGGCGCCACCTTTGCACCTCTCCGACTGATCGCTCTGTATCCAGACTGAATGTTCCTCTTCATCATCCGGAGGTGACTCATCAACGTATTGAAGTCAGCAGCAAAGATGACAAGGGCAGGCACAACAAGCATCACTATCCCGACAACTCCCATCGCGATGTTCGACGAATGTTGATCTGACTTCAAGAATCCAATAGACACCATGACATGCTCGGCCTTTGTTTCCGGTTCTTCGTCTTCTGGGACAAAGATACTGACTTCTTCTCCGGTTGCTGAATGGGCAAGCACGTGACATGATTGTTTACTACTATGTATGAGTAAGTGTTGTCATTTTCATCACTACACTTACACTGTGGTATTTTTTATTCCGACAACATGCGTAAAATAATTATACATTTTAAATTTATTATATCCCTAATATTACAAAACAGATAGTAAATTCATTATTCGGATGTAATCGTGGTGTCTACAACGTTAATGCCACATGCAA
Source organism: Paraescarpia echinospica (assembly GCA_020002185.1). Lineage (NCBI taxonomy): Eukaryota > Metazoa > Annelida > Polychaeta > Sabellida > Siboglinidae > Paraescarpia > Paraescarpia echinospica. Next base: position 36,231,925 of record CM034544.1, read on the forward strand.
ACTATTATCGGTTTCTTATCATCGCGAACGTTCAAGACTTGGTGTCTCAAAATCTTATCTGCCTTATTTGTTGAAGTCAAATCCTCCGCCAAACATGTGTTCCTGTATAGCAAGTGAACATTATGGTTTGTAATGAACCAACAAATGGGTATATATCTTTATAGCATGTATGCTCAGTATTTATCTTAAATTAACATATTAAAATAAACATAAAGCCGCATATTTTATTGATTTTGATAAAAGTTTTGATAAGAGACTGGAAATTATTGCAACCAGTGTATCTTGACTACCTTCGCAGATGGCGTCATCGCCAATCCAGTCCCCCTGCGGTACACACTCCTTCCACAACTGTCCCGACACGAGTCTGTACCGAGGCAAGCATTGGTAGATGACTCGTCTCTGGCGGAGAGACTTCTTGTCTTCGTACCACGTCGTGTTGACTACATTTGGAGGCCGAGGACACTCAACTTCTACAGTAAAAAATCAAATTACACAAGTCACAAATGTCAGTTAATAGTAAGCAAATTGCAATGTTGTAGTTTGCATTGTCGAATAGTATTATGCTAATGTTTCTAAGACAAGACTGCGGGTCTGCATTGATACAACGACACGTATCAGTAAAAAACACTACCTACTGCATCAATCATACAGCAGACACATAGGTAATTGCAAAATGATAAGATAAGCAATTGGCAAAACCGTTGTTAAAGATATGTACTGCATTTCAAAGGCTAACGCTTTTAACCAACCAATACTTCAAACGACGGCAGTGACTATGGCATTGTGCTTGAACGACGAACAAAGGTAATATTTTTAACAATGTTGTGATCGTGTAAGCTATACTGAATTATGAAAATAATGATGAAATGCATGAATACTATTAATTTAAACTCAATGACAAAGTGCCTCATAAATAACTTTGTTACAGCTGCGTAAACGCACTTTATTGGCAGGCCCATGACACAATAATGTCGAAATTCCGTTGTTATACCAAAGTCAACTTGTTTTATGTCCAGGTAAATTATATCTACATAATTTGTTATTGCAGCAACGCAAGATAAGTCAAAATAACTCATGCGCGGTCCCATAAACATTTGCAGAAAATATGCGTACCATTATTAACAATCGATCTAAATCCGTCTAACATCAGGTATAAACCCTGAAACTGCTGAAAAACCTCAAATAAAGGCAAAATTTGAAAACATAAGAAGGCGTTAATTATCCTCTGCAGAGTGGAAGATTATTCACTGAAAGTTTGGCGTTCGAGATACTGTTCAGGAGAAACAAACATTAACATACACACACACACATTGCATCGCATACAGCTCCGCGTTTAGACATTGTTATACTCTTGATACTTTCATTCCCCGAAATGTAGCATAACATCCAGCTCCACGTTTAGTTATTGGCTGAGATTGAAAGATCAACTCACTCTGACATTTCGGAGTTTCTCCACTCCACGTGCCATTCGCCTCGCACGTGCGCTCCTTGTCTCCCCCGGACAATGACCGTCCTTCGAGACACGTATAGACGACAAGTGACATGTACGTCACTGACGTCACATTGTATGCTCCCATATGTGGCAGTTCTGGCATAGGACACGTGATCGCTTGGGAGAAATGACAGCGTAATTGTATATTGAAGTAAACACATATCATTAAAAAAATATTACGAGTAGTAAAGTTTTCATCTTAGAAGGATGAAGGGGAGTCGCGAAACCAAATGGTCATGGAGAAGCTTCGGAAACTAATAATAGGTGATACAGTACTAAAAAGGGCACATGTGAAATATTGAAAGACTTAGAAAGAGAGCATGGAACACAATAGCCTAGGTTGTTAGAGAGTAAAAAGTACGAACAACATTAAGATTGAGAGAGTGTTATGGGATATTGAATGGTTGATTCGTTTATTCAAACATTTGCAACAATATACATGATACAATGCAAGATAACCATGTATATAATATACAGCGGTATATATATATATATATATGTGTGTGTATATATACAAATGTGTCCAATGCCTGCGGTTCTGTGGTAGTGGCAATGTTTTATTTCTGATATTTGCCATCCTTTGCTAACAACGCAACCAAAAAACTGTTAGTTTTACTACTATCTTGAAACGCACTATTAACGGGTCGAATGGAAGCATTTTGTTTTACCTGTGCACACGACGTCTTCGCCTTCCCAGGTCGCTTCTTTGCTACAGACGAATGTCATGTGAGGACCTTCGCGGTAGTAGCCGGATTCGCAGGTATACGTCGCTCTGTCCAGGTATCTTGTCCCAGTTGTCTCGCTCATTGCATTGTGCACGGATGGAGGCTGTCCACATGTCACTTCTTAAAGCAATCATAGACATATGCCATTAATCGCAGTGTGTTCAATAGAACTATACAAACACGCGCATACGTCCATACATGTATACACTCAAATACGTGTAAACATGCATGCCCTATGAATACATACAGGCGTTTTTCTGCCGAACGATTAGAAGGTGTGGTTACATATATCTCTTAAAGTAGAAAATCCAGCTTCCCGTCGAAGAAAATGGAAGAAGAATTGAAGGTTGTTAGGTTGACATGGGGCACTGGAGCAAGGAGAGGCGAAGACAGAGGGGTCTGGCGAGTTTTTTTTCGAGCCACGAACTGTACACGTGCAAGTACGCAAGCTAACTAATAAACAACCCATATATGTACAGACCCTAAACGTTTGTTTAGTCAAAGACACACCGAAAATGACCTTCGAAGCGTTTCGTTACTCACTGATAAAAGTAACTAACTCGTGAAGGACAGGTAACTAGAGATTGTTCAGTGAATAACAAACCAAACATACATTGTGAACCGTTTCTCTACTCACTTGTACAGGTAACTAACTCATTAAGGACAGGTAACCAGAGATTGTTCAGTGAATAACAAATCAAACATACATTGTGAACCGTTTCTCTACTCACTTGTACAAGTCGGCGCATCACAACTCCAGTTGCCTGTGAGTTTACACTCACAGGTGACGTCTATAGCTGTGTGGTTGTGGCCTGCAGCGCAGGAGTAAGTCACCTTTGATCCCACGACAACGCCATCGTTGTAGAATTGAACGTTCGATTCTTCACTGGTTTGAATTGCAGGACAAGTGATTTCTGAAAACAAATATTTAACGGTTCGTCAAACATGTTTGCAGTACGACGACTGTGACCTAGACACGTTAGGAATACATAAAAGTGAACACACGTTAGCGTATACGAACTATAAATAAATATAGTATATCAGTGTGCACCAAATGCAGAACATGCGTCTGTGTTCAGGCAGGTAGTGTTGCTGAATTGGAAGAGTGCGTTTTCGACCGGCGATAGCAGGATCCGAATAGTTATTTAACTGCACCTTTCTTTATACCCCCAACTGCACTCACACAGAATCACCCAATTAAATACATCTTCCCTGAAGCGGAACTACACTCCCCCTGCTTGGAGGGGTCGCGCTGACTTCCCCCAACCTTTCAACCAAGTCAACCGCTCTGGTGACTGATCACAGCAAACTAATCAATACAAATCAGATAGTCTTTGTGATCAAACCACCTTCAAACGCTGGATGTTCTCCACTCCACAGCTCGTCTTCACCGCAAGACCGAGTCAAATCACCGCTGACCTGACGATATGCGTACTGAGGTCGATATGTGACCGTCGCCCCGACTGTCAGACCTCCCACTGAAAGTCCACCTCCGACGACGTTTCCCGGCGCCCGACATATAGTTTCTGCAACCATGCAATACGATTTAAAGTTAATTATTAAAACATTATGTACAATGTTGTACTCCATATTTCGCAATATATATATTGAACTTAGATTTAGCACACTTTGATTTAATGGAGGTTTAATAATTATTATACATTATTTAACTATTCGCATTTTTAGTAACAATGTGTTAATTTTAAAATAAAGTGTATTATTATTAGTAGTAGTAGTATTGTAAATGTTATTGTTATTATTATTAATATTATCATTACCATTATTAGCATTGTTGTTATTATAACAATGTTATTGGTTAAGGGTATATACAGTCGCTTATTAATACACATTTCAAAAACAAAATGTCACTGTAATAACTGGTGTGTGTTTTATTAAACAATATTGTGTTGCAGAAGGTCGTCGTAGGAATGTGTACACCATTCCTAGTAAGTTACACAACACTTATATTTGTTGCATAAATACACCACTGTCCTTCTGGAAAATAACTATTTGGACATATATTAACGTACGTTGACACACGAGAGGTGTTCCTGACCACGCTCCTCCACCGAGACACGTCCTCAGTTGACTGCCCCTCACTCTGTGGTAGCCGGGCAGACACTGCATGGTGACGACGTCTTCGTAGTAGACGCCTGTCTGTGTCTCCACCTCACTGCCGACGCCGGCCACTTCCTCACACCGAATCCCTATGACAGTCGGTATTGCAATTATTCATTTTAATTTGGTGATCTGTTAGCCCATTGTCTTTGTCTTTTTAATGCCATTTAAAATAAAATTGTAATAATTGTGTACCTTTATCGTGTTATTATAAAGAAATGATATGTTGCACCACCAGGACATAACTTTATCATTATTATAATTAGCTATTCACACAAATTAAGAAGTATATTACATTAATTTACATTTACATTTCTACAATATCAACGAATATAAAATCAACAGGAAAAGGTGGTAAGTCAGATATGATTGATGCATATTTATAAAGTGGCCTATGCAACAGCTTAAAGTTGGTACTTCATTTCTTACAAGTATTTATCCGTACTTTCACAACTTATGGACACAGGAGTCCAGTGTCCGTCGAACGTGCAGTGAGACTGTCCGGGCGTGCCCTCGTAGCCGACGTCACAGCTGTAGGTGACGTCACAGCCCCTGCGCACGCAGCCGTCATTCGCGAAGGCATTCTTCATTGGTGGCGGCGCTCCGCAAGTTACTTCTGGTGACACAACATTACGACTAATGGAAATCGGTTTTAATTTGATAAACAATACTGTGACCGAATTGTGCTTATCTAGTTATTGTGATACTTCAGGTTGTTTACTTCTAAAATATAATATTGTTGATGAATTTAAATATGCAAGTTATTTATAAACAATACATGCAACACAAAACACACACCATACACACTCACACCATGGACACCATGGACACCATGGACACCATAGACACCATGGACACCACTGAACACCATGGACACCGCACACACCGCACACACCGCACACACCGCACACACCGCACACACCGCACACACCACACACCACACATCACACACACCACACACACCATACACACCACACACACCACACACACACACGCACACGCACACCATACACACTCACACACACCCACTCACACACACATACACACACACACACACACACACACACACACACATACACATACACATACACATACACGCACATACACATACACACACAAACTAGTGAAATGTATTTATAGGAATTCGCTAACTTCATCGTCAATAATTATTGAGGATTCCATCAGTGGATAATGATCTCCTGACACGTGTAACAACAGGACAAATAGTCTAAATATAAAACAATGAAACCTATAAAATACACTCAAAAGCGCAATGTGTCGCACCTTCGCAAGCCAGTGAAGGTCTCGTCCATTCGCCATTCAGTTCACACCGGCTGAACCCAACGCCTGACAACCGCTCGTAACCATGGTAACAGGAGTAAACAACTTTCCCGCCAACAGTGTCGCCATTGTGCATCGTGTAGTTGGCATTGACGACCTCTAGCGGCAATCCGCAGTGCACCTCTGTAGAAAACCGACTACGACGTTAAGCGGTGTCAGTTAGTTAAATTGTTTTAGATATGCCATATGACTACTTTGTATGACAATTTGCCCCTGCAGTTCGATTTTTGTCTCATCATATTTTATGTACATTTTGTGTGAACGAATGAATGAATGAACGTTTATTCAGAACATTGGCAACAATATATATACAAAACAACCCAAACAAGTTTAACTATAATACAAGTGAGAATACACAATGTTTGAAGGGGGTAAATAAGTCAATAACTCATTGACTTTTGTGTAAAGTTACCCCTGACAAATATTTATATATACCTACGTGTATATGTATACACATACATGCATATGTACATATACGCATAGACACATATACATACATATACACACATATATTGTGAAAATTTTCTACGTGGTATCTATTTCGACTTGCTGGCTTGTTTGTTCAACTTTTATGAGTAATGTTGTTAAAGTAATCAAACAAACTATTTCCTTATTTAATTCTTGCCCAAAATAATTTAGCTTATTTTCTAGATTGGAAGTCTCTCTTGATTACGCCGAACGATTACTCGCAATTGGCCATTGTAAATTGTACTGTCCAAAATCAGTTTATACAAATACAAAGTACGTACTTTTGTTTGTCAAATCAACTCCATAATATTACATATTTGCTCAGCTAAAGTACTGCATACGTGAACATCATGACACTGGATTCCTGTCGATCTAAACCAGTTATGTAAGCAGCTTTAATTTAATTTTAGTTAATTGGCTATTATTAAGCTTTGTTTAATAGTGCTAGTTCTGTAGGTCAACTGTTGGTACGTGAAATAGCTACTGCACTTAACAATAAAGCGATTATACAACATATTTTTTATATTTTATGAAAGTCATTGAAATCCAGTTGGTCATTCTTATAAACTTACCAATGCAAACAGGGTCTTCATTGTTCCACAGGCCGCTGTCGTCACACACTTTGGTGAGATTGCCGGCTTGCAGTCTGTGGCCGGCCAGACACGAATAGGTCGCTGTGTCATTGACTCGCACTCCGTCGGTAGTCAACGATGTGGCAGGGATGGTTGGCGGAGACTTACAGATAATTTCTGCCCACCACAAGTGCACACTATCACATATATTGAAACGTTATGATAATTCAGATGTTGTAGTAAAATAAAACGCCGATATAACCATAACATGAAATGACGTCTGTTTCCTTGTATGTGAATATGTATATTCAAGAAATGTGTCGATGTGACATGAGCAATGAAAATGTATGTGTAAGCTGCTTTAATTAATAATAAACCCGAGCGAGTTATCACGGTTTGTTGCATTTTATCAACTTTGAGTAATAAAATGTCAATATACTGTATGTCGTGTACAAGGTCGTTAATTAATGACCAAAATGCGTACAGTGGCCACTGCTGAAGCTAAGTTATATAAGCACACGTGGAAATAAACACAATTACGTTACGGCACATATGTAGTGTGTTGCGTATTGCAAATGGCGGCCGACCTACTGGGGGCAGGTTGACGCGTTTTCTATGGGGCAGGTGGGCGCATGCGTCAACCTGCCCCGCAAGTGTGTCTTATTACTTTATGCGTTTTCGTTGGATATAAATGCTGTAATACGGGGGAGAGAGAAACCAATTGTAACTTACGTTATATCTATTTGCCGTCATTTATAATTTTGTTTCATTGCAGTGGGTGGAAGTCAAATGCGCTATGTCGTAATAGAAACACCTATGTAGCTTTCTATTTCAACATTATATTTGAGAAACTCGCTCTTTGGCTCTTTGGATACTCTACGACATGCTATTACATTATTCTTGCTGTTCCTTCTTGTGTGACATGTCTGTGTGTAATCTTGCGTGGTAAATCGAATGAACTCACACCTTTATATTAGTTGGCCTTACCAGCGCACGCCGGCGGGGTTCCGCTCCATCGTTTGTCTGCCTGACAGTGCCGCGTCCATTCTCCGCCCGTCTCTCGCTTGAAGCCGGGACGACATTCGTACGTGACGTTTGTCAGGTAGGCATCGTCTGTCGTGCTGACAAGGGCATGCGCCACGGGCGCCGGGGGACCACATGACACGACTGGAATAGACAAGAGGAGCACGTGCGCACTTTCGTACATTCATAATCACAACAAGTGGAATTTGATCTTCAGAAATTGATATGGATACACCAACAAAGACTGATTGCCGACGTAAGAGAGGGCGAATTTATTACAAATTAACAAGCAAGAAACGTAATAAAATCAATATAAACAACTTCGAGAATAGCTCAGTCAATCGACATATCGAATCGTTATTGCTAAATTATTATATAATAATTCATGTTATATGCTAACACCATAATTTTGTGTTAGTAATACAACAGTATAATGTGGTATTATAATAATGAATTGTTGTCGACAGGTCATATGTCCATGCGAGAATGATATGTTGAGCTGGTTAGGTGGCATAGTAATGTGAGAATATAGCTGATGTAGCAACGTATCTGCCGTAACAAAACAACAGTCGCGTTGTATATTAAAGAGTAACAACACTATTTTGCTTATGTTTATATCATTAGTAATGTTGTAACACTAAACAAAACAGTACTATTATTTGGAGGGTCATCATTATTATTGGCAGGCAGCTTACTTTTGCAGACGGGTGTTTCTCCGGACCACGTCTTGCTACTGAGACACGTCGTCGACAGATCTCCCGTGATCAGTTCGTGGCCGTCAGCGCACATGTACACGATCGTTTCGTTGAAAAGATTCTCACTCGGGTTGCCGCGCACAACTTCCGTGTACTTCGGTGACGCCAACATGGGACACTTTATCGCTACAACATTTGTAAGTGTGTAGTTAAGTTGAATTAATACATTTCCTCTTCAACAGTCTAGGAGCAAACGATAGAAATAAATAACGAGCATGTCAAATTTGTTGTTTTTAGTAAGGATGTGAATATCATGAGTTTATTCTGATTTTGTCCGGATAATTATAAAGTCAACATTTGCGGGTGTACACATTCTAAATGGGATGAAATGTGATCAACCTGTTGATGCCCTCGAGGAGAACAATGGTTTTTAGGGATGTCAAAATTATAGATATGTATCTATGATATACACATATGATATGAACACATGTTGCACATACAATAACGCAACAGTACACGAGAAAACAAAGCACATTACGTCACAATACATCACACAACCGTCTCACCTGTACACTGATGAGTTTCTCCGCTCCATTGTCCATCTAGTCTGCACGACCGCTGTAATTGACCGCTGGTCAGTTCAAAGCCAACGTCGCATTTGTAGAGCAGCACACTATTGGGTGAGTAGGGTGGAGCGCCGGACACTAGGCGGGAGTGGACTGAGGCGTTGACAGTCGGACATAGACGCACTGCGGCATACGATCGCAATAAGACACAGACAATATAGATGTGAAGGCGTGTATGTGTGTGTGTGTGTGTGTGTGTGTGTGTGTGTGTGTGCGTGCGTGCGTGTGTGTGCGCGTGTGAGTGTGTGTTTGTGTGTATGGCTGTTTGTGTTTGCGTGCGTGCGTGCCTCTATGTATATGAGTGTTTGCGTGTGCGCAAGTGTCCGCGTGTGTACACTTATGCATGTGTGCATGTGTATGAGTTTATATGCGTATGCACGTATTCGTGTATGCGTATACGTGGGTATGTTTGATTGTGCGCATGCGTGTGTGCGCGTAAACATATTGTTCACACGAATGTCTGTTTCCGTTGCGTGTGGAGAAATGGAGATGCGTGGTGTGTGTGTGTGTGTGTGTGTGTGAGTGTGTGTGCGTGGGCGTGTGCGTGTGTGTGTGTGTGTGAGCTCGCGTGCGTATGCCCGTATGTGCCTATGCGCGTGTGTAGGTATAGTAATCAATTGTATATTGACCCAGATATGCATGGGAACGTCCGCCAATGCCTGTTGCGTGAAGGCACAGTTATATTGAACATTTCGTCAAAAAGCATTTGCATGAACTAGAAGGGAAACATTGGCTTACCAACGCATCACGAGGAGGAGTTTCAGTTTCCGTCTAGTTGAAAGTCTTCTCCCTTTCACAATTGAGTATACAGCCCAGTTAACACTTACCAATACACCGAGTAGTGGAGTTCCAATTTCCGTCCAGTTGACACGTCTTCACCGGGTTGCCGTCCAGTATGTAGCCCAGTTGGCAATCGAGTGTACATTGGTCGTTGTATATTTGTTCTCGCGTAGTGCAAGTCTCATTCGTGTAGTATCCGTGTCCATCATCCAGTAGCGCATCACATTTGATGACTGTAAAACATATACTAATTGTTTTTCATTGTGTGTTGCATCGAAGTTATTCATATTGTGTCGTAAGCTAAGAAGTTCAATTCAGATTGCGTTCTACTGATATTGATGATATTTTATGGAAAATATACCTTCAACAAAGTTAATATAGTCTTAAGAGCATTATATTAATTAATACATGGACAATTTGGAATATACTACGTGTTTTAATGTTGTGAACATTAGTATGTTATTTCTGCATAGAACAAGTATAATGTATAGTCACCACGTGAACACAACATATAGACCCTTTGTATCCTTCGAGGTAGCTTTGACAGCGTGCTTAAAAATGACGTCCTACGAACTGGTGGACTGATGAACAGGATATGATCGGATGTGGAACCTTTGTACTCAACATTTACAAAAACAATAACTAAACGTCGTTTATGTCAAAACTTCACGAGGTATCACCTTAATAGTAGGTCTACAGTGTGTCGCTACTAAATATATTCAGCTTTTATTGCAAGGATTAAAGGCTGATAAAGCATCCCACATCATGGACATTAGTTACGCCGTAACATTGTTTATATCAGTTGATTTGCATTTATCCACCCGTCACCAATTGTACTGATATCACCGATATCGCTGGGCTAAGCCGGGCACCCCTCTGTATACGAGATACATGATATTATGTTGAGTATATAACTTACTTTCGCATGTGACCGGGTTATTCCAGTTGCCATTTTCTGTACATCTGTGTACGCTATCATGGGTAGTGAGGTTGTAGCCGAGTGTACACAACACTTCACATGTATCGTTGTAGTTTTTCTTGCCAGATGTACAAGATGTGTCATTGTACGCCTCACCCTTGGACATTTTAATGGCGTGACACGTGACCACTAGAAATATGTAACAAGACATCGTAGTAAGAAACGTGTGCGTGTGTGTGTGTGTGTGTGTGTGTGTGTGTGTGTGTGTGTGTGTGTGTGTGTGTGTGTGTGTGTGTGTGTGTGTGTGTGTGTGTGTGTGTGTGTGTGTGTGTGTGTGTGTGTGTGTGCGTTTGTTTGTGTCTGTACGTGTTTGTATTGTATGTGTGTATGTGTGTATGTATGTGCGTTTGTTTCCGTTGTTTGTGTATATTTGAGTGTGTGTGTGTGTGTGTGTGTGTGTGTGTGTGTGTGTGTGTGTGTGTGTGTGTGTGTGTGTGTGTGTGTGTGTGTGTGTGTGTGTGTGTGTGTGATGTGTGTATCTGCATACAGCTGTCTTGATGGTAAGATGGCTGTTGCCATCTATAACTGGGCGCATTCCTTCGCAGATAAGTACGAAAGTTTGTTTCGTTACTCGCGTGGCATAGGGATCGCCTTTTGAGATCGTAGCGATTGGACACAATCTCTACTATTGGAAGATATTCGCACCGTTATGCGTATATACAGTACAAAGATCCATCCCAGAAATACATGTTTAAAGGGGCGTAGTATCTTCGTTTACCCGAAATTAACAGCATTATTAATTTCTCACTGGAAGTCTGCTGTGTTCATCGTGGGAAGGGAGCAACGTTGAACATCAAAGGGTGTAGCATTTATTAACTAATACACGAACAATTAGAAACATACTAAGTATTTCAATATTGTGGACATTAGTACTCGATAACTACACAGAATAAGTATAATTTCAAATTACCATGTGAACACAACATGTAAACCCGTTGTATCCTTCGTGGCAGCTTTGACGTGATTATTGCGCCTAAAACGACGTTCTACGAACTGGAGGACATCGCCAGTATATGATCGGATGCGGAATCTTTGTATTCAACATTTATCAAAACAATAACTGAACGTCGTTTATGTCAAAACGTCACAAGGTATCACCCTCACAGCAGGTCTACAGTGTGTTGCTACTAAATATCTTCAGCTTTTATTGCAAGGAATACAGGCTGATTAAGCAACCCACATCATGGGCATTGGTTACGCCGTAACATTGTTAATATCAGTTGATTTATATGTATCCACCCTTTGTCCATTGTACTGATATCACCGATATTGCAGGACAAAGCCGGGCAACCCTCTCTATACGAGATGCATGATATTATGTTGTGTATATAACTTACGTTCGCACGTGACCGGGTTAGTCCAGTTGCTATTTTCTGTACACCTGTGTACGCTATCATGGCTAGTGAGGTTGTAGCCGAGTGTACACGACACGTCACAGGTATCGTTGTAGTTGTTCTTGCCAGATGTACAAGATGTGTCATTGTACGCCTCACCCTTGGACATTTTAATGACGTGACACGTGACCACTGGAAATATGTAACAAGACATCGTAGTAAGAAACATGTGCGTGTGTGTGTGTGTGTGTTTGTGTGTGTACGTTTGAGTGTGTGTGTGTGTGTGTGTGTGTGTGTGTGTGTGCGTTTGTTTGTGTCTGTACGTGTTTGTATTGTATGTGTGTATGTGTGTATGTATGTGCGTTTGTTTCCGCTGTTTGTGTATATTTGAGTATGTGTGTATGTGTGTATGTGTGTGTGTGTGTGTGTGTGTGTGTGTGTGTGTGTGTGTGTGTGTGTGTGTGTGTGTGTGTGTGTGTGTGTGTGTGTGTGTGTGTGTGTGTGATGTGTGTATCTGCATACAGCTGTCTTGATGGTAAGATGGCTGTTGCCATCTATAACTGGGCGCATTCCTTCGCAGATAAGTACGAAAGTTTGTTTCGTTACTCGCGTGGCATAGGGATCGCCTTTTCAGATCGTAGCGATTGGACACAATCTCTACTATTGGAAGATATTCGCACCGTTATGCGTATATACAGTACAAAGATCCATCCCAGAAATACATGTTTAAAGGGGCGTAGTATCTTCGTTTACCCGAAATTAACAGCATTAGTAATTTCTCACTGGAAGTCTGCTGTGTTCATCGTGGGAAGGGAGCAACGTTGAACATCAAAGGGTGTAGCATTTATTAACTAATACACGAACAATTAGAAACATACTAAGTATTTCAATATTGTGGACATTAGTACTCGATAACTACACAGAATAAGTATAATTTCAAATTACCATGTGAACACAACATGTAAACCCGTTGTATCCTTCGTGGCAGCTTTGACGTGATTATTGCGCCTAAAACGACGTTCTACGAACTGGAGGACATCGCCAGTATATGATCGGATGCGGAATCTTTGTATTCAACATTTATCAAAACAATAACTAAACGTCGTTTATGTCAAAACGTCACAAGGTATCACCTTCACAGCAGGTCTGCAGTGTGTTGCTACTAAATATATTCAGCTTTTATTGCAAGGAATACAGGCTGATTAAGCTTCCCACATCATGGGCATTGGTTACGCCGTAACATTGTTAATATCAGTTGATTTATATGTATCCACCCTTTGCCCATTGTACTGATATCACCGATATTGCAGGACAAAGCCGGGCAACCCTCTCTATACGAGATGCATGATATTATGTTGTGTATATAACTTACGTTCGCACGTGACCGGGTTAGTCCAGTTGCTATTTTCTGTACACCTGTGTACGCTATCATGGCTAGTGAGGTTGTAGCCGAGTGTACACGACACGTCACAGGTATCGTTGTAGTTGTTCTTGCCAGATGTACACGATGTGTCGCTGTAAGCCTCACCCTTGGACATTTTAATGGCTGGACACGTTATAACTGGAAATATGTAAACATGCATCGCAGTTAGTAACGTGTGTGTGAATGTGAGTTTGTCTGTGTATGTGTGTGTGTGTGTGTGTGTGTGTGTGTGTGTGTGTGTGTGTGTGTGTGTGTGTGTGTGTGTGTGTGTGTGTGTGTGTATGTGTGTATGTGTGTGAATGAGTTTGTCTGTATGTGTGTGCGTGTGCATGTGCGTGTGCATGCTTGCGACGCGCGTGTGTTTTGTCCCACTTGTGATGCATGATAAGCTGTCTCCAACCAGTCATATCAAATATAAAAAATAATTTGCGTCTGGTAACATAGTGAATTCCAAGTAGTATGTGCAGTGTGTTTAAACGAACCCACGTAAACGACGTATATTAGACTATAATAATATATATAAATATATATGCACACACATATATATATATATATATATACATATATATAGCGCTCTTTTAAGCCTAAACTGCTCAAAGGCGCTTTACACTGAGTCGTTAACACCATTACACGAATTAATGAATTATTCAAGTACGTATGCCTCCATTTAGATTTTATGGTCGATGTTTTTTTTTTCTCTAATTATGCTAGTATCAATCAATGTACATGTGTATAATTACACTGAAATTGACGAATTGTTGTGACCAGCGTATATAATGACGACATACGACAGCAGACTCAACAAATACACTATCTATATATACTATCGCACTGTTGAACAAGATAATTAACAATAACTGTGACCTTTAAGTTACACAGTATAATAAACGAACACAGTTTTAACAATGGCCTATTCATCATTCTGGTTAGTACACAGCGGCGAAAGTAACTATGTATGAGACTAAAGTCTAACCGGCTCGGATGTTCCCGTACAAATACATCAACAATTGGGATATAAACTATATAAGATATTGGAATTAGAAGAACCCTTCATATAGAGCACCAAGTCAAGAGTACAGGCGCTGGAGAGTTATCAGTTTATGACGATGAAGTGTAGGACAGTCACAATCGAGAGATTTCGCGTTCGAATCCGCTTTTTCACATTTCAAGCAGTTGACATGTTTGTTCACTCCGGTTCTTTCATTTGTATGAAAGAAAAACTGACTGCAGACATTGATGTACATTTGGGTAAGATTATACTTCGCGCAGAAATTACAGAGTGGCTGAATCTTTCCAGAAATATAGCCGTGGAATAAAGTGAAAAGCGTTATCAAGTGTCAGACGAACTAGACACTGATTTATTTAATAGTTTTGGTTTATTTTATTGTTACTTTTAAAGGTGCGTCTTATTGCCGTTTTCTGTGCACGTGCGTACACCGTCACTGCTGGTCAGATTGTAGCCCAAGGCACATGACAGTTCGCAAGTATCGTTGTAGTATTTTGTCTCGTTTACGCAAGTGACGTCATTGTATATCCCGTGTTTGGCCACAGTGACGGGTGGACATGTGACAGCTACACAGTTCAATAGGTAGCATAAAAAAGATTGTGCATTCTCTTGCGGTCAGTTGTTAGAAACATACAGTACTGCAACCTGTAAAAGCGGAAAACTGCAAAAATTCAGATACATGCAAATCGATTGTCACATGTTAATACGTATACACAACTTTGCATGTCTTACTGCATTACTAAAAGTATAAGTTGGCGACCCGTATTTTCAAGCAGTTAACATGTGATAAATAATCATAACATACATTGTGATGAATTAAATAATGATGAAACTAATTAGTGTAAGATTGCACAGAAATGTACGTGCTTCCTTAAAACAGAGACATCACCAATCGAGCGCCACTCAATGGCTTATCGACGTAGGACGAGGATACCACGTTCAACTAGACAGGTAAATAGTAGGACGGAGTTGGGAGGATCGCAAGATTTCGACAACATTTGAAGGATATGCTAAAGCTCACTTACTAGAGCTAATACGAAGGCCGACAATCCAATACTCGATATAATATTGCTTAACATGTTGATTAACGGCACATTTTAATGTAAAAGTGTATTTTGAAAGCTTCGACATGTACTGAATCGAAAATGGCACCGATTTAATACAGGAGCGCGCGTGACACGTTTTGAGGAAATAAACAAGCTATGACTTGCTCATACCAGATGCACCCTTGACAAACAGTTTACGCCAGAAATGTGTTATGTTTCTTACGCGTTATTTCAAATGCATACAGCATTTGGCATAAATAATTCGTCTCGAATGCATCTGGTACACACGGGCAAATACATTAAAGTTTAGAGTAATACAATACTCATCGCGACCCAAACAAAATGACTAGGCGACCCAGTGGCTAATAACCGCTGCTCTAGGGTGTACCATACGAAAGTAAAATATTGTTGTCTACATTCTCACAGACGCTCTGAATAGTAAAGCGACATTGACTAATACGTAATTTGTTTTTAAGGCAAGGGTGTTATCTATTAGAAAAGAGTAAGCGAAATACTCCCTACGTTCACATTTGGCAGGTTTATCCCACGTGCCGTTGATGGTGCACGTGCGTACTCCGTCACTTCCGGTCATATTGTAGCCTTTGTCACAAGTCATTTCACACGTGTCGTTGTAGTATCTGTTGACGGACGTGCAGGTGGAATCAGTGTATGTCTCGCCTTTGGATAACTTGATTGGTGGACACTTGATCCCTGTAAACGAAAACATTTAAAATCGTAATTATGCTTGGACTGGACCTAGGACCTTATTTCGAATATTTTTAACAGAATGTGCCCGAACAAGTACACGTTATTGACGTTACTGATTGCTATAAAATAAAATTATAAAATGTTTCAAAATGTTGAAAAAGAGAGGAGGAAGTGTAATAATTACATAACGATCTCTTTTACTCTTGATCACAAACCATTCAAATTAAACTGTACCACATTGTTGACGTTAAATCCAATAGTTACAAATGAAAATAAATGAACACAATTCATATTGTCCCTACATGGTAGCTTGAAGGTAAATTAATATTTATAATAAATTCGAAACTATTGTAATAAAACCAAGCCAGGAAAGCATAATAAAATTTGATTTGAAAGAAATTACTGAATACACCCAATACTTGCTACTTCGAGAAAAAAAACTAACCATTGCATGCAAAATTACTTTGATCCTGCCAATTGATCATAAACATGGAACGGGTTCACTAATATAACCAGCTCATAACTAAAATCCAGCATTAAAACAACTCGTTGTTAAAATGAGGTAGTTTGGTACTAGTTTTTGTTTTATTAATTAATGTAATGTTTTCAAGCTATAATACGTATTGAATGACCCCTGATATATGGCGAGCCATCGATGGTAGACGAAAGCTGAAGAAGAAAGTACTGGTGCAAGATCACTGAGGATAAATTGAAAGTACCAAGACAAGTAGAGAGATGCTACCCAGGAGGTGAAAAGACTTGTGAGAGGAGATCAACGAAACTTTAAAGACCTGGCAACACAACCAGAGGAGGCAGCAACGCGCAATGAGCAAGGAACAGTCTACAAACTGCCGAAGATCATCAGAGGCAAGTGTTATATAGCCAAGAACACGCTTGTCAAGGAAAACCAGGGAAACCTACTAACAACAGAGAAGGAGCAGGAGATACGCTGGATCGAACTTTCAGAGAAATGCTGAACAGTCCACCATCCGAAGAAGAGACAGACATTCAGGACGCTCAACAAAACTTGACATCAACGTAGACATCCCTACTAAAGAAGAGATCATCACAGCCATCACGTCCTTGAAGAATGGCAAAGCCCCTGGGGAAGACAATCTGATCGCTGAACTGTTCAAGGCAGACTCAGAACTAGCAGCCTATCGTGACCCAGGGCTGCCTACCTGACAAAAACAATTTCCGCAATGAGCCCCGTCGCACACACCTCCGCCCGTCGCACACCCCCACTCCCCGTTGCATCCCGCCCCGCTCCCCGTCCACAAGGGTGCCAATCAAACCTTTGTCTGAAGTGGATACAATGACAAGCCCAGCCTGTTCACAGCGTCTGGGAATTCAGGAAGTTACTAATTTAATCATCAAAAGTAGATATACATTGTTTCAACATATTATGTTGCTACATTTTAACTCCTGTCGGCAGTTAAGGTCGTCGGTTAACACTTTAAAGGGATGCTTGTTTCACAACATCCAATAAGTTACATTGTGTTAATTACAGCTGTCAAAGTGCATGCAAGGCCAGACATACCCAAGTGTTTAGTCTGTAGAGCATCACCGTGGGAAAGACAGCGCCAGCAAATAATCAATAATCATCCAACGAGCTTCTAAATTTACAACACACAGCAGGAAACATTATAATTATTACTAACATTATTATTCGAAAATGCATTGGATCCGGTATGGAAAGTACATAGCGAATATTGAGAGCATATGGGATCACTCTACAGATTGCTAACATAACTCAAAACTTCTACATAAACTTCACATGCAGCATTGATAAAATTAACCCGTGTTTTGAAGTGAAGACCGCAGCCAGACAAAGGTGTGTAATGTCAGCCATCCTCTTCGACACTGTCATTGACTGGGTACTACGACGTACAACAGAAGACGAGCCAAGAGTAATCAGATGGACATTTTTCTCCACCCTAGAGGACCTCGACTTTGCAGATGACTTCGCCCTCTTATCGGACTCTCATCGCCATACACACGACAAGACAACACGAATCAATACCTTCAGCCAACAAATTGGACCTAAAATCAGTCAAAAGAAAACAACAGTGACGACTGTAAGTATCTCAACTCCATCAGCAGTGAAGGTTGGTCAGTCTGACCTCACAAGTGCTACCACCCTCACATAGTTGAGCAATGTCATCAACCAGGATTGAGGTGCAAGCATGCGCATTCAAAACAGATTGAACAAGGGCAGAATTACGTTCTTGAGTTTGAATGACGTGAACGCAGTACAGCACAAGCACAAAGCTAAACATCTACCAGAGCTGTGCACAATCCACCCTCCGTTATGGGTCAGAATGCTGGCGAATGACAGAGCAAGACTTGTCTAGACTGTCAACCTTC
Organism: Paraescarpia echinospica; assembly: GCA_020002185.1. NCBI lineage: Eukaryota > Metazoa > Annelida > Polychaeta > Sabellida > Siboglinidae > Paraescarpia > Paraescarpia echinospica. The sequence continues at coordinate 36,250,628 of CM034544.1, forward strand.
CATACCACACGTCTCCGGGGAATCCTAAGGATATTCTGGTCCGGAAGAATGTCCAACAAGCTGCTGCTTGAAGATACGAAACAGGAAGACATGCGCACCATCTTCACAAGAAGACGATGGAAGTGGATTGGCCATTTGTTACGGAATGACGCCAACTCGATCACCATATCTGCAGTGCGCTAGATATCTGAAGGGAAAAGGAAGAGAGGTCGTCCAAAAACAACATAAGTACTTATAGTAGCTTGCAACAGTTGCCATAATAGGTTGCACGCACCTCGCGTCATCAGCAACTCACATGTCTACACAATGAAATAATGAAAAAAGAGGTGTCACCTTCTTCAATGTGTTGGACGTAATTACCTCGCAAAATTGCAATGCCTGATTTTGTTGCAGTGTGGATCCCCATGTCAAGGTCATGTAGGTTTGCGCCGTATTTGCTGCTTGACTGAACCCTGCACATAAATATACAAACATACATTAATAGTGATAACGCATAGTCAAGCTTTATTGATTGATATACAAAACATATTAACAGTTAATTCATGTAATAATAACAATTACACACATATATATATATTTATGTGTGTGTGTGTATGTGTATGTGTGTGTGTGTGTGTGTGTGTGTGTGTGTGTGTAAGCATTACATGCATTCATGCATACACATACACACACGTACACACACACACACACACACACACACACACACAATAACACACACACACACACACACACACACAGAGAGAGAGAGAGAGAGAGAGAGAGAGAGAGAGAGAGAGAGAGAGAGAGAGAGAGAGAGAGAGAGAGAGAGAGAAAGAGAGAGAGAGAGAGAGAGAGAGAGAGAGAGACACACACACACACAAACACACACACACACATGCATGCATACATACATATATACATTTCATAGTTGAAATTGTACGGAATCACATCATTGTTAAACGTTATTGGTGCAATATTACTTTGGTCCATTCGTGCTGTATATACGGTTGTCTCCACATATTGTATATCGACGACTGTCTTGATTTCTAGATAGTGTATAACGATTGGAGCCGTTGAAATCTGTACACTCTATGCCATGTCGTCCTGCCAACGACAACATGTTCAAGTAGATGATACTCATTGCAATATAGAAACAAACCAACAATCAATATAAATATTAAATAAACGGTGCTGCCAAATATGAAAATAACAATGGAACAATGATACATGCACAGCTCGAGATGTGATCACTTGCGAGCAATAATAATAATACGATGGCGCCTGAACAACATTCGTTACTGGAACATGTGTAGAAGAAACATTAATGGTATTGTTGTGTAACATCAAACTTTGTGTACTAAACCAAACCAGTACTTTTAAAAACAAAATGTATATGCACACACATGATAGTGATTCCTGTATTTTCACTATACGCTGATGTACAACAATTAAGCGTTCGTTTGATTGTTGGTAAACGAAACTAATATATTTAGTCTCACCTGAAGAGTCAACCCAACATATACGACTGTCGATGACGTCAACAGTAATTCCCCACGGATAAGAAAGACCGGTTGACACTATCCTCGTTCTATGACTAGAGTCCAAACTGTACTTGTAGATACCAGCCGAGTTGTCGGTATAGAACAACGACCTATTGGTGACAAAATGTGGCATGTTTTAGATACGAATAGCAAGGAAACAAGAGGCGTTCTCTTGTTCTTGAATAAAATACGAAAAGATATGTTCTTCCAACCAAAACTTGTCTAACTACATCACTTATCCAGCATTGTGTTGTTAGACAATGACTCATTTAAGACATGTCTAATAAGACCTATCTAACTGTTTAAGTGTTTAATTTATGAAAAGACAAGATATAATGGAATACAGTTCTAGTACACCAGTGGCTTCCTCGCAACTAGTTCGAGTGATCGTAGTTAAAACTTACACTAGCACTTTAAGGCGATAGGAGTCTAAAATAAACGCCATGTGTGGGATGATGATATATCTGGCTTTTGATGTGCCTTGGTGTAGATTGCAGAATAACACTTTTTATAATACTATGAGATAACATGCATGCCTCTTTTTGTCAAGTTTAATCGATTGTTCATTTTTTTAATGATCATCATGACGTGCATTTACGAACTCCTGTATTAAAAACAACGTACAATATGATATAAATTACGTGGTTACTCAAACGCTGCTTTTGAATATGTGATTCAAGTTTTGCAATAAATGACAACTTACTGAAGATATGTCAATAAATGACGTATCGTGTTAATGTATGGTGTTGCTGATACAAAACTCAATATCGCAATTTTGTGAATTATTGCACACGTTGCTGTGACAGGCTACATTTACTCTCATCAGAAACTCAAAATATCAGTTATTTTTGTTTTTTGGACAGTAATCAATATTTTTTACAAATAATTAATTCGGGTAGCGATTAGAAGGATATTTGTATAATACCAATGATTACAATATTACCTGTTTCGTAGTTCAATAGCAAGTCCCCTGGGATTACCATCGCAGGATGTAACTACTTCTCGCTTCTTGCTAAAAAGATCATAACTTTCCAATCTCTTCATATTGTAGTTTGCGAAGTACAATTTGCCTTCCTCACCATCAACAGCTAGTCCGGGGACGTAACGTATATCTGCAAGAACGCACATTGCATCAACAACATCACCCATAAATCTACTGGCAGAGAAAACGCATTATATGTTTTTTTGAAATAACAACACTTTATTACCATGTTATATTGGGAACCAGGCTTATTTAAAACGTTGGCTCGATACAACGGAAACATCATCACATTTCCATATGACATGATTAATTAATCATAATATTGCAATTAATGTTTAAAATAACTGTATGAATATAAACAACAACATACCTGAGCATGTGTATGTATAAGTAAGTAATACATTGTTGGGCATAAGAATATTGCATGACACTACTTATGCTAAAATAACACACCATAAAATATGTATTAAACAAGTTATTATCTTATTTAGTTATGGATCCAAACACATTTCAGTAGATCCCCTAGACTGGAATCATTGCGTGAATTCATGATTTGATTGTGTTGTTTTTGTCGAAGTTGTCGACTTTCCTTGACCTCTCTCTTGAAGCATGTCACCGACACAGTTTATGGTTTTAAGGCTTAGTGGCGGGCAGGCAGTTGTCTTCAACAAGTTAATACATTCAACGATCACAGTAAATTCTTCCAACCAGATAAACATATATATGCATTGTTTTATTTAGTAAGCCTACTGCGAATAAAATATAAACTATTAAAACATTACGTATTTAATCATCAATTAAACGGAATCGCGATAGGCTAGACTATCAGTGGAGGCAGGTTTAGCGAATCACGTCATGTTTTAAGGTTTTCAGGATAAAGATTGCAATTGTGTTGAAATAGTTTGTAAGTAGGCCCAAATCGGCATGTTTGCAAATACATATATCGATATAGTAATCATAATAATCATATTAAATTTTTTATCCATATGATTGATCAGATTCAATCGTGTATTGGTGAAAACATAATAACAAGCCATTCAAATCGTATATGACATTTGTAATAATATTTAAATGAACTATGCCATTCGTTATCAAACACATAGATTGACGTCCACATAATGGCGAAGTACCTGCAGTGATAATATTGTCATGTTGTAAATCATTCAGCGACAAACATGATATGGCATATGGACTATAGCTGCTGAAGTATACTTGACGGGCCACGTTGTCCACTTCGATGGCGTGTATGTATTCTGTAATAAACGATACATCGCTTAAGTTGCATTAACGAAAAGGATAGTACGCTGTTATAATACGGTTTCAGGTTAAGTCTGAAGACCTGGAACATTGCCAATTAAGCGCAACTTGTTTCTTCGCCTGAATGATAGTTTGACTTATTTCACAGTCAGCTTACCTTTTGTTCTCGTGACGTTTCAACTGCATTCAGCAGACTTCTTCAGACTACTACCGCTAGATGCACTCTTGGATTACTGCGTCGCCATCTAGCGGTAGTCGTCTGAAGAAGCGTCACGAGAACAAAAGGTAAACTGACTGTGAAATACGTAAACATATCACTCATTTGGACCACCCAGTCTGCTGACCCTCTTCACTCGTATACATGTTTCTTCACCTTTAGCCATATAATGGCTAAATTATTTTCTACTACGGGAGTTGACACAATCGTAGGCGTATATATATATATATATATTAATTTATATAAATACATACATACCTATATATATATATATATATATATGTACATATATATATATATATATATATCGGTTACATCGCTCGTGGAAATGAAGGATTTTTTAAACAATGAATAACAATTTGCCTGAAAATTGCTTCCAGACTCGGTTACATTCATATATTTAAAAATATGGCAAGTCACCTTTCTGGGTCTTATGTTGCTCTGTACGGAGCTTTCGACGTCTTCACGACGTCTACATCAGCGTTGATCTGCGCCAGTCTCGGTAGTCATGTGACTGTGTTGGGAACTGTCACATGACAACACTTCCAGGAAGATCGCGGGAAGGTTGTATCCGGAATCTCTGTTGATTTCTGGTCGCCTCTCTCTGATTTCACTCGCCTCACTGATTTTTCTTCTCCATGAGTTGTTTTCTCTGGAGAGCACCTTTGCGTCGTTGGCCGAGATGTTGTGCCCCTCATTCACTCTGCGTTCTCCTACAGCTGTGAGTGGGCCCCTGGTGTTTCTGTGTTCTTTGAGTCGGACTCCAAGTGGTCTGCTGGTTTCGCCAACATAGGTCTGCTGACAGTCCTGACATCCTATCTCATATATTACCCCACACATGTTGTTCTTGGGGGTTTTTGTTCTTGGGGTTAACTACAATGGATTTCATGGTGTTGTAAGGTTTGTGGTACCATGTAGTAGTATCTTGTAGATTCCGGATACACCCTTCCCGCGATCTTCCTGGAAGTGTTGTATGTGACAGTTACCAACACAGTCACATGACTACCAAGAATGGCGCAGACCAACGCTGATGAAGACGTCGTGAAGACGTCGAAAGCTCCCTTCATAGCAACATATGACTCGGAAAGGTAACTTACCATATTTTCAAAACATTGTATATAAACTCACCAATGTATGCCATTCTGTATGTATTTACATACACGTATCTACGAGAGACACACACATATATATATATATATATTTATATATATATATACATATATATGTATATATATATATATATACATACATATATATGTATATATATATATTTAAATGTCCATGTCATTTATATATATATATATATATATAATTAACAATATATAACATATACATTATAAGTAAGAAGATTAAAATATAAAAGGTGATACTCAGACAAATAGGTAAACTGTACTGACCGAAGATATTTACATGTTCTTTTTGTTGTGCATCATCTCGGATAACCGTTCAATAAAATAAGATACAAGATTATGTCATAACTTACTACCAGGTACGGAAATCAATGTTTCCGGCTGACCGGAAGTCAATGTAGTCACATCTTCTTCGACTGGAACTTTCAAAATGGCATACCGTGTTGCCACCAATAGATGATACATATGCTCTGTAACAGACACAATGAAAAGCGAAATATGCAAACCGAGGGTGTGTTAATTGAAATTATAAACACACAAAACCACAAATGTAATATCATTTAAACACTATCAGCACGCATGCGCATAAATCAGTCATAGTGATTCAACAGCGAGTCTCACAGTATTTGCAAATCAAAGTAGATTTACGACCATGCCTATAATCATCATTTAAAAAAATGGACTTAATATTGTATATATCTAGGTGACGTTTAGATCAAATTGTTACTGTACTATTAATATTGCTCTATATTTTGTTTGTGTGATTCTCTCAGGTAGCGATCATACACATAGCATTGCTATAACTATGTTCTGAAATGTTATTATAGGAAGGGTAACATAGCGACTCCACATCCCACTTACCCGTATCCGTAGCTGTGTCCTCCGGATAACGGTGACTTGTTTCTTCGTATATATATATATATATATAGTTATATATATATATGTTTATATATATACGTAAATATATATATATATATATATACATATATATATATATGTAGCTCAAACATAGTCAAACCATGTCATACAAGTATTACATGTCAATCATATTATATTGACGCTGATGCACCTACAAACGCCTGTTGCGTGTATTACATTTATATTTAACATTCCCGAAAACTTGGTATGACTATACGCCTACCAACCTAGATGTCAATCTGTGGCATATGTAAACTACGTGGATGAGTTTCAGTGTCCATACAATTGACACGTCTTCATCTGTTCACGATCTAGCGTATTGCCCATGTGATAACTTCCCGATACATCGACTGAAGAATTGTCATTCTCCGTCAAGGTGACGCGTCATCACCGGGTCACAGCTGAGTTTATAGCGTAGTTGACACTTACCAATACATCGAGTGGAGGAGTTCCATGTTCCGTCCAGTTGACACTTCTTCACTGGGTCACAGTTGAGTATATAGCGTAGTTGACACTTACCAATGCATCGAGTGGAGGAGTTCCATGTTCCGTCCAGTTGACACGTCTTCACTGGGTCGCCATTCAGTATGTAGCCCAGTCGGCATTCGAGTGTACATTTATCGTTGTAGATACGTTCACGAGTCGTGCATGTTTCATTCGTGTAGTGCCCGTGTTCATCAACAGGTAACGCTTTACACTTTATGGCTGTAAAATATACTTACAGTACTTAATCTGTATTGTAACAAAAGTGATGTACACTCCGTTGTAAACTAAAAAGTTCACATTACTGTGAATACCATTGAAGTTTATTACATTCACATAATTACGCCCCGTCACGTCATCCTGTAAGTATACGTATTATTGGAAGTCTACATAATATGCTGACATGAATTTGCTTCAACGGATATGTTCAACAAGAAAACAGTAACCACAATCTTTGTCGGTACGCCTTGTGAAATGGAACGAGTACAAATCTCATATGTAAATATTAATGTATATATGTTGGCATAACAGTCTGTCTGACTAGATGTTGTTATTTACGCACGTCCGGATTTCTTCGGAACGTTAAGCGTATTTTAGTTACTGCCGTAAAACAGATATTTATTGTTTTTAACATTAAATGAACGTATTAACTACTCAGGGCAATTATGATTTCAAAATACCGTGCAACACACCCTCAGCCAGTCGTCCATGTATCGCTTTGTGTTAATACGCATCGCCGCTCTCGTTACACATTGTATTGATATCACCAGTATATTAGGGCATATAAAATATATATAACCGGGTTACTCCAGTTGGTGTGTTCTGTACACCTGTGTACACTATCAGTGCTAGTGAGGTTGTATCCGATTGTACACAACACTTCACAAGTATCGTTGTAGTTTTTCATTCCAGATGGACACGATGAGTCGTCGTACGCCTCACCCTTGGACATTTTAATGGCTGGACACGTGATCACTGGAAATATGTAATGAAACGTCGTATTTAGTCACGTGTGTGTGTGTGTGTGTGTGTGTGTGTGTGTGTGTGTGTGTGTGTGTGTGTGTGTGTGTGTGTGTGTGTGTGTGCGTGCGCCGCGCGAGTGTGTGTGCGAGTGTGTGTGTGTCGAGTGTGTTCGAGTGTGTGCGAGTGTGTGCGAGTGTGTGCGAGTGTGTGCGAGTGTGTGCGAGTGTGTGCGAGTGTGTGCGAGTGTGTGCGAGTGTGTGCGAGTGTGTGCGAGTGTGTGCGAGTGTGTGCGAGTGTCTGTGTGCGTGGCGGGGGTTTCTTTGTGTGTTTTTGGGTGCGTCTGTTTGTATGTTTGTGTATGTGTGTGTATTTGGTGTATTTGTATGTGCATGTGTTTGTGTATATGTGTGTGAGACAAAGAGAGAGAGAAAGAGAGTGTGTGTGTGTATGCACGTGTATGTACAGTGCAGTTGTTTGTGCGTGACTTGTAGCGAGTTGCTATTTTTTAAGAGTTGGTTGGATTGCTTGGTGTGAACTAATATAAAACTGCTGATATTTAACGACGCGCACGAAAATCAATTCCATCGGTTTCACTGACTCAGGGTAACGAACCGTTTTCATCACAGCAAGATTTGTAAGTGTTCACATGCTCCGTAAATACGACAACCAAATGGCGCCATATTATTGAGTTTGGTTAACAGACGTTAAGTACAAGATCAGTGATAAAGAGCGAAATCAGTTTTAAAGAGCGGAATCGGGGGGGGGGGGCTTGTGAGATCGCACGAATGGTATTGAAACTGTGTCCTGGTTTCATGTTGATGTGTCGATGTTCCTTGTTCTGCCTTCCCCAAAGAAAACAAAACACAAAAACACGCCAGTGATAAGTTCAATAGGTTGCAAAAGTTGATTATTTTGATTATTGATATTGTAAACAAAACTACACGAACAGCATATGTTATATACATTAATCAAACAGTAAAACTGAGCATTAATAAACCTCATTCACGATGTGAAAATTTGTCAGAGGGAGGAACTATAAGCTCTCTCTTGAATCAGTTGTCTGTCTGATCCGTAGCATGCTTCATAAGGTACAACATAATGACAACATGAAATAAACGTATCATGTATTCAATCTGTACGGTGTATTTACCTCGTAGAATTCGACGCAGCGTAATTCCCCATATCAAGTTCTTGGAAGCCAGAGGTGGGTTTCATGAAGCTTACTTAAAGTTACGCAAATACTTTGTGTCACGCGTTTTGCTTAAACTCCCAAGTTTGATAATATTAAAAGATCTTGTTATATACTGAGACGATCATCATACCGTTGAATCGTTCTTTGCCGCTTCATAAAAGCGGCCCCTGATTACAGTGTGAACGCCGCGTGAAAACAGGTTCCTTGCAGTTATTATTATCTTCACTTTAAATCGAACATCTCCGTTTTGAAACATCATCGATTTGAAAAAGAAATATAATTGTTTATATAGTCGCGGCGACGATATTAGCTGGAGTAAGCCCGGCGTAAAATGTATATTACAATATATATATATATATATATATATTTATATATTTTTTATATTACGGCGAAATGAAATTATATTTCTTACTGACTTAACACCAATAGGGAGTAAGTTCCACAAGGTTTGAATATTGTATCATATCATATCATATCATATCAATCATATTGTATCGTATTGTATCAATCATAATATGATTGATACGATATATATACATCATATGATTTCATCATATAATATAATATCACATAAATGCTCTTCTATATAAATATATATATATATATATTTATTTATATATATATATATAGAAGAGCATTTATGTGATATTATATTATATCATGAAATCATATTATGTGTATATATATTTATATATATATACACATCATATGATTTCATGATATAATATCATATCACATAAATGCTCTTCTATATATATATATATTTATATAGAAGAGCATTTATGTGATATGATATTATATATATATATATTTATATAGAAGAGCATTTATGTGATATGATATTATATGATGAAATCATATGATGTATATATATTGTATCAATCATATTATGATTGATACAATACGATACAATATGAGTGATATGATATGATATGATACAATATTCAAACCTTGTGGAACTTACTCCCTATTGGTGTTAAGTCAGTAAGAAATATAATTTCATTTCGCCGTAATATAAAAAATTATACTTTGTGTAATGCATATCCTCCATAGCTTCTAAAAAGTGGAAGGATAACTCATACTATGTAAACAGATGCATGTATCCCCAACCTGCTTCTGATGTAATATGATGCGGCAGTGTTGTAACAAGTGACAGCGTTATTTATCGAGGTTCGTTCAAAGCACAAGGGATCATGTCAGAACGTCGATGTCCTTATCAGACGAAATTGCTTTCGTTCGCGGAGCGGGAGCTGGAGTAACAGGCAATTTGTGTATCGGTCATATAGTTTCAGACTGACAGACGTATATAAACAGGGGGCTGTGGACAGGTAAAAGTAATCTTGTTTGATATCGGACACCGACATTTTGAATTTATCCCTTAATGGTTATATTAAAGGCATATTATTTTTGTGTGACGTTTTGAATTCCCAATGTCCTCTTTAAATATCAAGTAGATGAATAATTTACTCACCAACACAATTGAAGTGTGAACTCCAGGTTCCGTCCTCCTGGCATGACATCACGTGGTCTCCGTATGGCATGTAACCTTGGTTACACACGAGCGTGCAGATTTTTGTGGGGACATGCTCACGTGTTGTGCATGTAGTATCGGTGTAGTTCCCGTGAGTGACGCTTGGCAGTGCGCCACACTTCACGTCTGAAACAAGCGGCGGCTAAGTTCAGATAGCACTACTTCTTTCCAGTGATTGAACATGTAATTATCTGTACAGGTTAGACACAGTTAATGCGATATCTCAATTGTCCAGATAGTGCAAATTTACTTCGTAGGTGTTAATAGAAAACAAAAATGAAACACATAAATTATTATTATCATTATCAGTATCGTTGTCGTTAGCATTATGATTACCGTTGCCGTTGCCGTTACCGTTACCGTTACCGTTACCGTTACCGTTACCGTTACCGTTACCGTTACCGTTACCGTTACCATTACCATTTCCATTACCATTACCATTACCATTACCATTACCATTACCATTATCACTATCATTATCATTATCATTGTCGTTATTATTATCATTATCATTATCATTGTCATTGTCACTGTCACTGTCACTGTCATTGTCATTGTCATTGTCACTGTCACTGTCATTGTCATTGTCACTGTCACTGTCACTGTCACTGTCACTGTCACTGTCGCTGTCATTACCGTTACCATTATCATTACATTAACATCATCATTGTCATTGTCATTACCATTATCATTGCAATTACAATTACAATTGTCATTACCAGTGTTATCGTCATCGTTATCGTCGTCGTCGCCATCATTAACATAATTAACGGCAATATAATCATTGACATTATTACTGTCATTATCATCATTATCATCGTTATCATCATTAGTATATTTAGTATCATTAGTATTATTGTGAACATGCGATCTAAATGTAATCGTTTGCAATTCAGTTACATTTGTGTGTAAGACTTGTGTCAGTGACAGCAGCTGTTCTGATGCTAATAGCAGGTACACATCAAACACGGAACGTGAACGGATCTGAATGAAATGACGTCAGAGGAGGTAGGGCAATTACTTGCCTGTGTCAGTTATGATGCACTTTCCTGTTGTGATTCCATGTACGTCTCCGTGATTGTCTCCAAGGTCAAAATTATGACTTGCTCCTCCATCCACGGTGCTAGAAAATACCCCCCTACAAAAAAGTTGTCATCCCGTATTCATAACAACAATATTTCCGACAACGAAATGTGTGAAGATAAAGTCATGTTGAATGTATCATTGTGATAACACGTGGTATATTGAAACTAAATGCTTGTCTGAACGCGTATGTGTGCGCATGTACGTGTGTGTATGTGACAATTATATATATATGTATAGAGCATATATGTTTGAATGGGGAATATGTATATGGTGTATGTGTTTGTGTGTGTGTGTGTGTGTGTGTGTTTGTGTTTGTGTTTGTGTTTGTGTGTGTGTATGTTTGTATGTGTAGGTGTGGCTCTGTGTATGTGTTTATATGCATGTGTGTGTTTGCGCGCGCACGTTTGTATGTATACATCGCAATCAGGAAGATAGCTTCCTTCTTTGCTAATATAAATAATGGTCACGATAAACGAGCAACCGAAATTGTTGGATATGAAATGTAAGTACATATGATTTGTATGTAAACTATTTATGAATACCGTATATAATTAATTGACAGTACTTCATTTCCACAAATATGCATGATATACTTTTTCTTAAATAAAGTTAAAACTTACCAGACGTAAACACGATTACCTGTGTGGACTGATGAGCGTGTGGAACAAGTTGTTTTTAATTGCAAGTTGAAAATATTGTCTATCATTGAGTAGTGTTTTTGGACCATCATTGCTGTCGAAGTTTTGACATTTGATAACGCTTCTTGACTGATCTACAGCAGACAAAATAGCATTAGCTACACTCACAGTCACGCATATACGAACACTCACATGCGCATACGAATAACCGGTTCGTGCCTAGAACGGAGTAATGACAACATAGTTTGGTTTGAAATCTCCTAAATATGCTTACATAATATATGCAGACCGCCTTTGAATCGGATTGTGTTGATACAATGACAAGTCACTCATCGGCCTTCACAAATGGCAAATTATAAATGACCGCCATCAAACTGTTTGCATACCTCGATTTAAAATAGAATACCTACGGGTACGTTATTGTAAATCTGATTTAGCACATACTTGGAAACATTCTCAGACGTCAGCACTACTCTTGAACATGTTTTACTCTTTGTTTACAACGTCCGTTTTGGATTTCTTATCGTGGCCAATCACATAATTATTGCTTATATCTGAACATCTAAGACAAGAAGAAGGTTGATTTAGTTACATCAAACACCTCGCAACTTTATCCTAAGCCAGAACTACTGCGCAAACCATTATTTTGAACACCATATGCTTTCAATAAAATCATTGTACCACCTAAACGTGCTGATAACTACTCATGTTAAATGTATGTGTGGGGAAGAAGTTCAACATGCACTCGTTAGGTTAGGTAAAGGTACCTACAATAGTAGTTTTGGCTTATTGAGAAAAATGTTTGTAGGTTTAGTTTGAAACTGACATGACATGACATCACACACGCACACACGCACACGCACACACACACGCACACACACACACACACACAAACACATATACACGCACACACACACACACACACACGCACACACATATACACACACACACACACACACATATACACACATATATATATATATATATAATTTATATATATATATATATAATATATATATATATTAATTGCTCTGTCTATTTAAATGTACACACACATATATATATATATATATATATATATAAAGAAATGGTAATATTATTCATTCACCGAATGTAATCCAACATAACCTCTCGCGATCCACGTCATATGATAATCCACACAGTTGCTTATCAATGGGAGACAGTAGCAGCCGTTCATATCCTGAACCATCCATGCCGATCTTGCTGATAGCCGCTGGCAGTGCAGTTGTAAAGTAAACCATACTGTCGAAGCAAAGGTTGAAAACGCCATGGAGTATTTTTAATGGATGAATTATTATTATGTAAAACAAGTTATGCTACCGAAGTATTCTCCATTGTCATTTAAGTTTAGTTTTGTTTTAAGAAATCATTGAACATGCTCTACTTCACACACACAAATAAAGAAATAAACAAACAAGCACACGCAGATATATTTATATAAGAATATAAGTAACAGTAAGGGAGTTGAGGTGAGAGAGAGAGTGTTCCTTTCAGTAGGCAACGTAATATAAATAAAAACACGGCTATTCGTGTCAGGATAAGTATCTTTGTTACCCGCGCAAATTGCTAAATCTTTTTTGCGAGTCGTGCGTTTGATCGGCTGAAAGGTGACCAGACGTGACATGTATTATCGCCAGCAACTCAACTAAACTCGAGTCGTGTTTTGTTTTGACCTGTACAACTGTTTTTGAACAGATTCTAAAATGTTATCACAGAAACAAAAGTTGCGCAATGTACGACGGTTTTAGAGGAACCGTCGCGCCCAGTCAATGCTACGTGTGCAATGTTCTTGCTTCTAGTTCGCTGTTATATATGGAACGATATTAGTGCCATCATTCCATCATGCTTGATGCAATGTTACATGCCATTTTACATTGCATTGAGCAAACGGCATTATGCGGGATGCTCTTCTTTTAAACCAATTAAAAGGTTATTGTGCGTGGTTGGTATTCTAACATTCACAATTTAGTTATCTAAGCCGGTTTATATTCATCAGAATGCCGTTTACTCATACTCGTTTGCTGAATTAAGTTTGCTCATTTAGGACATAATGTACAGTCTAACTTTGTAAAGATTGAGTTTTCTAAGTTATACCAAACATGTGCCCTCCCGACCATCGAACACATATATAAAGGATTATCAACAGCAATTGCTGTGTGTAGGAAGGATAGACAATTGTTGACATATTATCTCATATCGTGCCGAAATAGGTGCACTATTGGATATATGACCCTCCCCCCTCCATAAATCATCATATGTCTTATGATTATGTTGTTGAAAGGTTATGCGATATTTTTGGTGACTGTGTATGAACTTGTAGTACCTCTAAAGGCGATCAGTGATTTTGTTTACTATAAAGGAAATCAAAAATAAGTGTTCGCTAAAACATTATTATGATACAAATAATCAATAAATCTGTTTAGAAATTTAAAAAACAATGGTTTACATAATTTAGTAATAATAATAAATTTCTTGTTAAGCGCCAATATCCTCAGATAATCCGAGTTAAGTGGCACAACAAAACCAAATAATTAATCATTTTTGTATTCGTGTGCTAGGCGAAAGTCGTCAACAAAAGGATGAATGTGCTAAGAAATGTGACGTCCCACAAGGGTCTGTACTTGGGCCAATATTATACTGCATATACACAAGACCTATCCGCGACATCGTTGCACGACACGGCATGTAATGCCATTGTTATGCGGATGACACGCACATTTACATGACAGTGGGGCACGATCAACACATCACTGCTGCAGTAATGAAGATTGAACAATGTGTAGCAGAGGTGACCGACTGGATTGAACGAAACCAACTTAAGTTTAACACCGATACGTCAGAAGCAGTCACTTCCTCACCTCAAAATAACGAAACGATTTGCCCTCCGATATTTCCGTGACAATTGACGGACATCAAGTTATGCCGAAATCATCCGTACGCAACCTACGAACCATGATACTTGACAGCGTTCTAACTATGGAAGCACAGGTTGCACAGATGGCAAAGTCGTGCTACCACCATATTCGCAACACCGGACACATTCGGCTAAGCATCACTGATGTTGCGTGCAAAACGCTGGTGCACGCGCTCGTGACTTCACGCCTCGATTGTGCAAATTCATTACTCTATGACCTTCCCCAGACGACGTTGCAGCATTTGCAACATGAGCAAAACTGCGCAGCCCGCCTCGTTCGCCGTACGAGAAAATACGACCACGTCACTCCAGTGCTGGCGCACTTGCATTGGTTACCTGTCTGTGTGCGCCCGACATATATAGTGCTTGTGTTTGTGTACTCAGTGATGCATATGGCACCGAGTTGTCTCGCGGAGTTTCTGAACCGACGTCAACCGAATCGGAAACTGAGATATGCGTCTTGGCCGCTACTCGTCCTCGCAAGCCAGGGCTGTTTGCCATGCAAAACTAGCCCTGGCTGATCCCGTACCCGAAGTGGGGAAATTAGCTGAGTCAAACTGGTAATTGACTTTGCTAGTCGCGACTGCATCACTCGTGAGAACAGCACAAATACCCGCCCCAATTTGAAGATGAATAAACGACTTCTGGGAATCCCAATATATAATGACCTGTTCGCCCATTAGCACCAGCAGCTGAGCGGTATTGTGTATTCGATTAAAGTCTTCTAATTCCTAAACATTACATGTAACACGAGCCACGGTTGGTTGAAATTAGTTTTATTATGACCACCTGACCTGCCGACATTCATTGATCTAGTGAGCGATTTCATAGGCTGAGCTTACATTCAGAGTTTCGCAAAACGATCAGTCAAGGGGTGCTGCTGGCTGGCACTGACGTAATCAGCAACAGTGGCTGAAGCGCGACACCGGCTTCGCAGACGGTCACTCCCGGTGATCGCCGTTTTGCTGTAGCTGCAGCCAGTCTATGGAATAGACTGCCGGACTGTGTCAGGATGGCAAAGACAAAGCCACAGTTCAAAATACTTCTTAAAAAAACAGCTTTTTATAGTAGCGTTTCTGTGATATGATCACGTGGACTTTATCAAATGCACTTACCCATATTTTACGTAATTATTATTATTTAAACATTACATTTTAATTCACTTATTTATTTGTCTAATGTTTAATACTTATTGTATAGTTGTTAATGGTTTGTACATGGATGTCTAGTAATTATGTAATTAATGTTTTGATTATTATTTTATGGTATACATTTTAGAAAGATTTTTGTTTCTATCTATAATACAACTCTAAATAGTTATATGTACATGCATATAAAGCGCCTGAGGGCAATCGGATTGATTCGGGCGCTATACAAATAAATTGTATTATTTAATAGTATTATTATAATTAAAAAGCTAGGTAGGATTGGCGATGTTATAAAGATAGGTTTTCAGGTGACGACGAAATGTAACAGTATTTTTTGCTGATTTATCATTGACGGGAAGCGAATTCCATATAGTCGGCGCGTTAAACTGAAAAAGGTCGAAGCCTTTGTCTTTGGGAACATGTAGTAACTTTGAACTAGACGACAGAAGTTGTATGTGCTGTCTAGCTGGGATGAGCATTGAGTGTAAGTAAGCAGGTCGTTTGGATGATAGGGCATGGTAGGTGATTGTACAGATCATAAATATAATGCGATATCCCACGAGGCGCTAATGCAGAGATTTTAGAAGTGGCACTGAGCGGTAGAAACGAGGGGATTGTGTAAATATCCTTGCCAAACAATCCTGGACACGTTGAAATGTTGCAATATCCTTAATAGTAATATTATGAATAAGGGAATTACACTAATCAAGTCTGCTGCTAACAAGAGCTGTTGCCATAGTCTTAGTGACAGAAATCGACATATATCGGCGAATGCGGCGAAAATCACGGATATGATAAAAACAGCAACGACACGTTTGTGATATATGTTGACTATGATTGAAGACGTTATCAATGGTCACTCCTAGATTCCGTACTGAGGCTGGTGGAGAGATATTTTGACTCTGGATGCCTTTTGCGAAAAATATATTAATTTTACCACGCTGCATTGGAGTAGCAATGATGACAAATTCAGCTGTGCGTGCATTTAACTTTAATTTGCTGTCAGACAACCATAAGAAAACATATTGGAGACAATCATTGAGTTGATTTAGGGAGTGACTTGTATCCGGCGTAGCCAAAGAAATTTAGATATGTGTGTCATCTACGTAAAGTTGATGATACAAGTTATGACTTTGATTGAAAGAAACAAGAAAAACACACAGTGAGGATGGAACCGACTATGCAAAACATATATAGACCAAACCCAACGAGTTGTGACACTCTCTATACCAGATTATCGACCTATTCTGTTGCGATTGCAATACATTCTTCAGCAATATGTTGCACTGTGTTCGCTGATTAAACACATTACGAATTACGACAATGATTTAACAACAAGATTTAACAAGATTGCCACCCAGATAATTAACTCTAGGTGGCAGGTGGACAAGGAAGCCCTTTGGCTTATCGAGAGTCCGACGCTTTTATCTATGTGTATCCAGCCCGTCTGAGGTATGTGTCGATTTTATTTTTAAACATATTCACGCTACTAGCACCCACACAATCAGCAGGTAATCTGTTCCATTCATTTACAGTCCTTTGTGAGAATGAGAACTTTCTTATATATAATCTACACTGCTCCTTTGCTAATGTAAGTTCATGCCCTCTAGTCCTTCTATCTTTCTTAACTGAGAAAAAATATTTCTATGAATATTTTCATAACCCTTCAATATTTTAAACACTTCTATCTGATCTCCTCTCAACCTCCTGGTCTCTAGTGTTGTTAAACCGCATTTTTTTAGGCGTATTTCGTAACTAAGATCCCTCAGTTTTTGTATCATTTTAGTTGCCCTCCTCTTTCTAGCATATCTATGTCCTTCCTGCGATACGGCCTCCACGCTTGAATACAATATTCTAAATGAGGCCTAACTATTGTTTTGTACAGCGGTATTATTAGCTCTTTTTCCTTATACGTTATGTTTCGCCTAATTAATCCAAGGATTTGATTTCCCTTTGAAGCTGCAATTCCGTACTGCTCTGAAACCTTCATATCAGCAATAATGGTTAACCCTAAGTCCTTGTCTTTTTCAGTAGTACTTAGTACAGTACCCCCCATTGTATATTCTACCTCTTCGTTCCCATGTCCTGTGTGGAGGCATTTACATTTCCCAAAATTGAACAGCATTTGCCACTTTTCAGATCATTTGATCAACCTGTCAAGATCATCTTGTAAATGCTGTCTATCTCCATCACTTTTAATCCTTCTAAACACTTTTGTATCATCCGCAAATTTCAACACCTTGCTTGTTATTTCATCATCCAAATCGTTGATATATGTTAAGAATAATATAGGTCCTAATACTGATCCCTGTGGTACCCCACTCAATACCGATTTCCAGTTTGAAGCCACCCCATCAACTACTACACGTTGTCTTCTGTCAATCAGCCATTGTTCTATCCAGTTTATTATACCATTTCCTATACCATGGGCCTTTAGTTTAAGCAATAATCTTTGATGTGGTACTTTGTCGAAAGCTTTTTGAAAATCTAAGTAGACGATATCTACTGGTGATCCCTCATCTACCCACTTAGTGATGTCTTCCAAAAATCATAACGTATTTGTTAAGCATGACCTCGCTTTAAAAAAAACCATGTTGAGATGGGTTTATCAAGTTTTGTTTAACAAGAAAATCCACCATGTGATCTTTAATTAGTCTTTCTAATAATTTACAAATCACTGATGTTAAACTCACTGGTCTATAGTTCTCTGACTTGTTTCTCGAACCTTTTTTGAATAACGGTATAATGTTTGCTTCTTTCCATTCTAAAGGAACCACTCCCTCTTCTAATGACAAGTTGAAAACTGTTGCAAGCGGTATGATAATTTGTTCTACAATTTCCAATAGTAGTTTGGGTGGAATACCATTTACTCCAGGTGATTTATTATCCTTCATAGCCCTTATTTTCTTAGCTACCATTTCCAGGGTTACAATTAATTGTCCTAAATAGTCTGAATCTGCCCCCTTGAACTTAGCCTCTGGTACTGGCAGTGAACTAATATCTTCCCTAGTAAACACTGAACTAAAGTACTCATTCAGGTCTTCTGCCATTAAGAATCCATCTGGTATTATATTTCCAGCACTATCTTCTAGAGGACCGACCTTACCTTGAACTTTCTGTTTGCTTCGAACATACGCATACAAACTCTTGCTGTCATGTTTTATATTACTAGCTAATTGTTGTTCATAGCTTCTCTTTGAATTTCTAATTTCAGCTGTAGCTTGGTTAAGTGCTTTTTTATAACTGTTGTAGTCTTCATCATTTCCAGTACATCTATATGACTTCCACATCTTTTGTTTATACTTATTTTTTCTAATGGCTTCTTTCGATAAGTGTTTCTTTTTGGACCGTTTTCCTTGTTTTTTGAAGGGTTCAAATTTATCGACTATGCACTTAATTTCACTCTTTAATATATTCCAGCATTCTGTTGCCGTCTTATTTTTCAGTGTGTTATTCCAGTCTATCTTTGCTAAATATTTCCTCATGTCCTTATACCTTCCTTTGTGGAAATTTCTTCTATACTGCTTTTTACTATTCCTTTCTGATTTTACTTTGATGGTAAAGTGTATCTGGTTGTGATCGCTACTCCCCAGTGGCTCACATATCTTGACATTGTCAACTAATTCATTCTGTGAGGCCAAAACTATGTCTAACAAATTCTCACCCCTGGTTGGTTCTAGCACATGTTGAGAAAGGAATGTATCTTGAACTAAAACTAAAAACTTGTGGTCCTCACTCCCCATACTCTGTAGAGATTTCCATTGTATATGCCCGTGGTTAAAATCCCCCATAATAATACAGTCCCGTTTGCTTACTTCCCTTATAGCGTTTTGTATTTTTTCATTCTCTTCTATGCTTATGTTTGGACTTCGATAAACTAACCCAACTGTTAACGTTGAGTTTCCTGTAACTATGTTACATCAAACAGCTTCTTCGCAATCTGCTTCTCTTTCTAATTTTATTTCATCAGCCTGAATAGATTCTTTAATATATAAAATAACTCCACCTCCCTTTCTTCCTATTCTATCTTTTCTAAACATTACAGTCCCAATTCAGCATCTGATATATCGGTGGTGGTCCAGGATTCGGTTATAACTATTATATGAGGGTCAATATCTTCTACCATAATGTTTAGTTCATTTCTTTTGTTTACTATACTCCTAGCATTTAAACAAACACATTTATATCCAGCTTTAGAAGAGTTTTCCAGACTGTTATTTGCTGATTCATTTGTGCTGTCTTTACCTATGCCTCCATTTTCAGGCTTTTCTGTGAGTCCCCCCTGCGAATCTAGTTTAAATAGATGCAACCTGTCCCACTGTCAACAGATTGCAGCAGGTTCTCTGAGAAAACTGCTGCCCCCTTTCCACTAAGATGGAGGCCATCTCTCATGTACATATCTTCCCTCCCAACAAAGTATCCCCATAAATCTGTGAATCCCACCCCCTCTTCTTCACACATCTGCACAACTAGTGCGTTGATCGCCATCCTCTTGCATTTTCTATACGTTGCCCCCCTTCCTCCCATTACTGGCAAAATTCCTGACAGAATAACCTGTTCAACTCTCGTCTTCTTTAGCTTCCTCACTAACTGTCTATACTTCTGTACTATCGCAGTTGTCCCCTACCGGTCTGCATTATTTGTTCCTACATGTACCAGTATAGACCCCCCCTTGCCATGTCCCAATACCTTCTCTACCCTGTCAGTTACATGTTCAATCCTAGCCCCCGGTAAACAAACAACGACGTCCTTCCCCTCGCTCAGTGTCTTGTCCGTCTTTCTCATAATGGAGTCGCCCATAAACACCCTCTCTTTCCTCATTGCCCCCTCAATCACTGCCTTAGAATAGCTCCTTCTTCGGTTTGCATCTGTCTGGTTGTTGTCTTTCCCCCCTGTCGTCTTCTCTCCTGTCACATTCTCTTCCGATCCATTCTTTCCTGTCGCTTTTTCTCTTGTCACCTTTCCTCCTGTCAGCGTCCCTTTTATCGACTTCTCTTCTATCACATTTGCTCTCACTTCCTTTCGTCCCTTCTTCTTTCGTCCCATCTCCTTTTCCTCTCTCCTCTCCCGTCCCATCTTCCCTCCCTCCTTCTCTACGGTCACTTTCTTCCCTGTCACCTTCACGCTTGTCACGTTTTCTGTTGTCGATTTTCCAATTTCTTCCCCTCCAATCACCTTCCCTCCTCTCAATCTCCTTTCCTCAGTTTTCTTGCCACTGCTATTCTCCTTCAGTCTTGCAGTATTCTCACCTCTCTCCCTGTCGTCTCTCTCCATTCGACCTGCCTCCTTGCTAATTCCCATCTCCATTCCCTTCACAATATCTGTCAACCTAACTATCTCCTTCTGCAGACACTCCACCTTCCAACACCCAATGCACTGAAAGGTGAATCCTTCCTCCATGGTTTCTGCCCATGACTTCCCACAACCGGACAATGCAAAATCTACCCAGCTGTGGCAGTGATCGCACACCAAGTGTCGCTTTGCCTTGACTTGCCGCTTGCAAGGCGCCATATCCCGATCAGAATTTATTTAATAACTTAACTAACTTAGTCTTTATAAAGACTGTTTCCTGTGTACTACAGCACACTTTAGGTTACAAATTTCAATTACACAGCCGACTATTTATCCTGACACGAACGCTAACATTACCGGTAGTGACCTAATTTAAATACAATCAATTACGTTACGTTAGGCAGCTTTATTTAGGTTACGCCGCCCGACTATCGCCCTTGCTTAATTTTAACAACAATGCTACCTAATCAAAATATCTAGCAAGTACTGGCTTACAAAGATATTATCTTATGTAAGTAGTTTGATGGTTGTTACTTTATCTGCTATATATTCTACCACATAATCAGGTTTGTTAAATCTTGTTTACAACTTATCGAAGGCTAAGCGTAAGTGAGTTACCCTATTATCACTCACTATACTAAGGTGTTCTAAAATACTTTAACTAACTAACTGCAAACACAACTGCTGCCAATGACAATGGTTTATTTAAGTATCACAATTGACGTTGATTCATAGACTACTTAACATATATAAAGCGTACGTGCCTTCGGCAATTCAGCATCGTCGCTCGCGGCTGCCCGGATCCGGGAGCACGGGGTACCCGGCGGCTAATTTGTGTCAATTTCATATGTTTGGTGATTGTTTTATCATATAATTGTGTGCATGTCAAGAAACACCGCTTAATTATTATATATATATAAATCCACAGGACAGTATTTGCGAGTTGGCGCAGTTCGCTTGGGGCTCGAAAGGTTTAAACCTGTGCGTATTTGAACAAAAACGCATTTGACCAAAACTAGTTTAGTAAACTTATATGACCAAATCTATTTGAACAAACGAATTTCGGTAAACAGTGTTCTAGTGAATAGAAACAGAATGATAGAACTACAATGTGACTGATCAGGCAACATACATGCAATATGACTACGTAATTGGAATAGTACTAGGACATCACATGATGGCATTTCCACAATGCAATGCAAAATGTCGTGTATCATTGCATGTAGCGTGATAGAATCATAGCCCTAAAATCGTTCCATAGTTATGCAGTGGTGAATGACAGCTATATTGTTTATACATATTTTAGTAATTGCTCTCCACTGCTTCATGCTTGCTATCACGTCTCCCAATCTTTCATATTCCTTGATTTGATATTCATATTCCACTTTATTCGAGAAGTAGTATACGGCCTTCCCGTTTTCCTACATACTTGATGTTTTCCGCATCTGTTTGCTTTAGTTATCCGCTTGCTTTCGTCGTGCACCCAGCCAGCAAATCTTCCCATCAGGCTGCACTGTATCCCTTCCACCATGCCAATCATTCTTTTTCTATCCACCTCTTGTCATTTGCGTAAAAGTGCAGCTTCATTTTATTACACTGTCTGCGGCAATGTCTCCATACCACATATGCAAACCGATGTACACTCGCTTGCGGACCTTCACCTTTTCGTTTTGTTCGAAACCTTTCTGCATGTAACTGGATATTTGCACCGATTTTGTAACAAAAATTACATGGCAAAAATAAGAGGACGAATGCATCACCAACGACACACAGCAGTGCGTGTATCCAAGGTGGCCATAAGGAAAGGAAAGAGCAACAACAAAGACAAATCCAAGGACATATTCACTATACCACATGCCAAAGAATCAGCAAAATTGAAACAGATGATGCAACAAACATCGTTATAAAGAAACAATAAGAAGGCAGACTATATGCACCAAATAGTACACGAGCTGCAACAACACCTGCATAGATGAAACAGAGAGAACATGTGTCACAAGTCTGGATGAACACAACAAACTAAGTTCAGACTATAATATATATATATATATATATACATACATATATTTGCCAACACACATATGCGTACACACACTCACACAAACTAAAGGCCCATGGCATAGGAAATGGTATAATAAACTGGATAGAAGAATGGCTGATTGACAGAAGACAACGTGTAGTAGGCTTAAAACTGGAAATCGGTATTGAGTGGGGTACCACAGGGATCAGTACTAGGACCTATATTATTCTTAATATATACCAATTACTTGGATGATGATATAACAAGCAAGTTGTTTAAATTTGCAGATGAAACAAACGTGTTTAGAAGGATTAAAAGTGATGGAGATAGACAGCATTATCAAGATGATCTTGACAGGTTGAACAAATGGTCTGAAAAGTGGCCGATGCTCTTCAATTTTGGGAAATGTAAACACCTCCACACAGGACATGAGAACGAAGATGTAGAATATACAATGGAAGGTACTGTACTAACTATTACGGTAAAAGAAAGGGACTTAGAGGTAACCATTAGTGCTGATATGAAGGTTTCAGAGCAGTGCAGAATTGCAGCTTCAAAGATAAATCAAATTCTTGAACAAATTAGGCGAAATAAAGCGTTTAAGGAAAAAGAACTAATAATACCGCTGTACAAAACAATAGTGAGGCCTCATTTAGAATATTGTATACAAGCGCGGAGGACACATCGCAAGAAGGACATAGGTATGCTAGAAAGAGTACAGAGGAGAGCAACTAAAATGATACAAAAACTGAGGGATGTTAGTTATGAAATTCGCCTAAAAGAATGTGGTTTAACATCACTAGAGACCAGAAGATTGAGAGGAGATAAAATAGAAGTGTTTAAAAAACTGAATGGTTATGAAAATATTGATGAACACAACAAAATAAGTTGGGTCTATAATGTATATATATATATATATATATATACATATATAGAGTATTTACACAACTTATTTTGTTGTAACACACACACACACACACGCACACACACACATATATATATATATAATGCATGTATATATATATATATATATATATACATATATATATATATATTGCTGCTAACACATATGTGAGTGCACACACACTCACACAAACACATCCATATATATATGTATATATATATATATATATATATATATATATATAGTAATATACATTACTACCTTCTTTGTTGATCAATGTCAATGCGAAGAGTAACGGAATTACTTGACCATATCTTATATATATATATATATATATATATATATGAGTATACAGCCCTGTATATATATATATATATATATATATATATATATGTATATATATATATATAGTAATTGTCATTATTACCTTCTTTGTTGATCAATGGCAATGCAAGTAGTTGGCGAATTACTTGACCATATCGTCTCCTTCGTATTTTCATCCCAGTCGATTGTATCTACAGTTTTTTTTTCAAAGTCAGTGACGTACAATTTGCCAGATTCACGATGGACGGCTAATCCACCAACCGATATCTGATCTGAAAAAATGTAGAGAGGCACATGAGTAGTTATTTAAGCCGTTGGTAATGCCTACGTATTAGAATAAGTCGATTGTTACTCGTGTCACGAACGTTCTATGATAATAATTGTTATTATTACTTAGACTTACGTCCGCGTCTGTAGACGCAAGAGGCGCTGAAAGCATTTTACCCATATATGTGACTTGATCACGTCACTTCCTATATCGGAACCAAGAAAATTATTGTATAAGCTTTGTTGATAATTGGCTTAAATTGTTGAGGTGTCAATAAGTCATTCATGCGGTTGGTCCGTTTTCCCATCAGGAGAATGATATAGTGTACTCCTGGATCTCGTATGTGAATAAAATACATTTGTTCCGATAAAGTCCTTACTTCGCGTGAATAATAACAATGGTATCCCCACTGACGTATGTGTTCCCATATCCGAATTTGCTTATTGATCCTGCCAAATTGTCATAAGCCTATTCCCCTATCTTTGCGTTCCAATCGTCGGTTATCATGGTGTTATTACTTCGTCTGTGTTTTTGTGATCGTATCTTCGAGTGTTTCGTAGAATGTCTCAGTTTCTTCGCCACTGTGCGATGTTGTTGGAGTGTAGACATACACAGTTGAACCTCGCTTGACGTTTAACTCGGCAAAACAACCACCTGACAATTAAGGCCACCCTATGGTAGTCACAAATATATATGGGAAATTAGTCCGGCTAATATGGACACTTCGTCAATCATGTCATTTTTCGCATTTCCAAGAGTGACATTTATAGTGTAGTTCTGCTGCATTACAGATATGTTAATTTTTTGCTACGGTTCTTATTGATATATTTCTACTATTTATTATGTTGACGTATTGTGTCTCCTTCGCATGTCCATGTTGTTTCAAAGCCAACTATGGCAGATTTATTACGTTCCTTAGTTTTTATAATCATTCCCATGACATGTAAGGTTGAGACGCGCCATGTCCCAAGGGAAGCGTCATTTCCCGCAATTTTCAGTTGCGTTCCTCTTGTTGCTGAATTTACACTTTTATCCAATATTCCAGTGGGCAGCGTGGCCTTTGTTGACCCGGGCCTAGGCCGATCCGGTGTGATTGTTGTGTTTCTCTTTTGTGCGTTCGGTGGCTTTATACACTTGGTGGCACCCATCTCATCTCGTAGTCCGCCAGACTCCCGTCGGCCTGTGAGACAGTTGCCCGGTCTGCAGCAAGGGAATTTGGGGTTGAGTTGTGCCTGAACGGGTCATCAGCAGGTTATTAATTTTGCCCCTCGCTCCTGTCCACGAAAACGTCTAGCTGACTTAAAAAATGATGGGTACATTATTGGGCACAAACCAACTTATCTATTGCAATACTTCTTAACTCTACTCTTCGCTTCCAACAACACCAGATCTGTCTGGAATGGCCTGCGGCAGATTACGCAGTACAAGGAACACGCAGCAGCCACCAACAGCAGTGACCCGTCATTCCCTGATCAGCTCAACGACTTTTACAGCAGATTTGACAAGCTTAACTATTCACCAGAGCAGCGCCCACTTCCAGCAGGTACCTCTCTGTCTCCACCCTTCATAGTCCAGGAGACAGAGGTGAGGAAACTGTTCAGGAGACAGAGCACGCGGAAGGCTTCGGGTCCAGTCAACATATCCACATCTACCCTGAAAAACTGCGCCGACCAACTCTCTGCCGTGTTTATGGACATCTACAACTCCTCTCTCCAGCAGTGCAGAGTTCCAGTCTGCTTAAAAACTTCCACTATCATACCCATTCCCAAGAAGTCCAACATCACCGGGTTGAACAACTACCGTCCAGTGGCACTGACCTCAGTCACCATGAAAGTGTTCGAGCGCATAGTACTCAAGTACCTGAAGTCGGTCACCGACGGCCTCCTGGACTCGCACCAGTTTGTACATCAAGCAAACAGATCAGTAGACGATGCGGTAGCTTTAGGTCTGCATCACATTCTGAAGCACCTAGAGAGGCCAGGAACCTATGCCAGGATTCTGTTCATTGACTTCAGCTCAGCATTTAACACTATCATCCCATTCAAGCTGTTCGATAATCTTTCATTGTTGAATGTACATCCTGCCATGTGTCACTGGGTCCTTAACTTTCTTCTTCACAGGCCTCAATCTGCAGAGTCAACAACTCTATCTCCAGACCTCATATCCTAAATACAAGTGCCCCACAAGGTTGTGTGCTATCCACCTTCCTGTTTACTATCTTCACAAATGACTGTGTCTCCGTGGACCAATCGGTCGTTGTGATCAAGTTTTCCGATGACACTACTGTGGAGGGCTGCATTGAGAATGCGAATGAGACGCCATATAGGGAGGAAGTTCAGAGAATGGTTGGCTGGTGTGCGGATAACAATCTCGAATTGAATGTTTTAAAGACTAAAGAAATGATTGTTGATTTTCGTAAAAAGAAGACTCCCATCCACCCTCTTTCGATAAATGGCGTTGAGGTCGAGCAGGTTGAATCTTTTAGATTCCTTGGAACAACAATTTCAAACGATCTCAGCTGGTGCACAAACACCCTGTGCATTACAATAAAGGCACAACAACGCCTGTTCTTCCTGAGGCAGCTTAGAAGATTCGGCATTGCTCAGGAGATTATGATACGATTCTACCGCGCAATCATTGAAAGTATCCTCACGTTCTCGATTGTAGTGTGGTTTGGCCGCGCCAGTCAGGAGGAGAAACAACGGCTAGAGGTTATCGTGAAGGGCGCATCTAGAATCATTGGGCGCGATTTGCCATCCATTGAATCTATTTACCATGCTCGCTGTGCGCGAAAATCCAAGAGCATTGTACGGGACAATACCCACCCATCCAACCATATCTTCGAACTTCTTCCCTCTGGCAAGCGCTATAGAAGTATTAGGACAAGGACCACTAGATTTATAAATAGTTTTTATCCGCAGGCTGTGAGTCACTTGAACCGCGATATGCCATGATACTGTTTTCAGTCGGTTTAGATTTTATGTCGCCATGCTAAATTATTTATTTATTATATTTTTAGTTAGTTATTTATTTTTATTATTTATTTATTTATTATTTATTAACTTGACTCCGTGTATGTTCATACTTTTTTAACTGTCACCTTAGTTTTTATACCGTCAGCTAATTGATTTATACATTTATTTATTATTTATTTAACTACATATATACTTTTTAACTTTTTAGATAACGTTCAGACGGTATTACTATTATGTTATCAAGTTCACTTTATGTCAATAGATGTACGACTGTCTTAAAATATGTTGGCAGTTGGCCTTGGTTTAAATTTATACTAGTTTTAGCTTCTGATTGTATTTTTGCGTGTGCATGATGGGGGGCAGGGGAGACAAGCTTGCATGTATGTTGACGCCACAACGGCAAGAATTCCTCGTACATTTGAAATGCTACTTGGTAATAAACAGTCTGAATCTAACATAAAATGTTTGTAACAGTGTTAACACACGGTGGGAATTATTGGAAATGGTATTGGAATACGTTGAAACCTCTGCTCCAAATTGGGCAATTTACTTTTTAAACGCATGAAAAATTTGAGAAACAACTGAGATATCAGTTTGTTTCTTCAAAAGCGCGTATTGATTTAATTAAACTTGTATACTGACTAGCGACAGGAATGTTTCGTGGTCCCGTTCCGTCGAGACTTGAGCGTGTGACGGAGAGTGTTCCTCGGTCATACCAGTACATGAAGTCATTCGTCTCATCCACAGCAACCAGCGCTATTTCTTCTGCAAACACAATGTGGCAGCTTCAACGAATAACCACATTACTATACCTGTCAACGTACCCTTGCTGACATCTTATCATCGGATGGTCACCATGTTTCTGTACACAACGTTGAAGCTATGGTTTCATTAACACTGAGACAGTGTGTTCTGATATTATGGCGCGGTATCCACTCTTCTCGACTGTCCAAAACGCGTACATTTTACTGTCTAGGCCAGTTCATTGGAAAACCATCATGACTTTTCAGGGAAGCATTAACCCTGCAGTTACTGTTTGGAGACTATTTGTACACACGTTCACACCACTGTCTCA
This sequence comes from Paraescarpia echinospica, assembly GCA_020002185.1. Taxonomy (NCBI): domain Eukaryota; kingdom Metazoa; phylum Annelida; class Polychaeta; order Sabellida; family Siboglinidae; genus Paraescarpia; species Paraescarpia echinospica. Next base: position 36,279,486 of record CM034544.1, read on the forward strand.
TACGTTACGCGTACAGTCAGACACATGACGTATTTGGCATTTTGGTCGTACAATAATTGTTTCGTGTAAATAATGAGATAAAATGCATATTTTCCTTAAACAGTACTATTTTGTTATACACATTAATATAATAAACGTATATGCAATTATATTTTAATGAACAATGATTACAGTATGTGTACTTACTACGCTTCTTCCTCAAAGTTCCATTTTGTAAATAAATTAAGACCATAATTCTTCATCTCTACTTGCTAACCTGCCTTAGCTATCAATCTTCAAAAATAACATTTATCGCAGTTTTTCTCCCTCCAATTTTGTACATGCTCTATGTTTATTTTATTATGTATATTATAGTTTTTGTGCTATAATTAAGCCCCCGTGCCTAGTTTATCTCACAAATTTCCAGTTTGGATGTGTTGTTCTGCTCTCCAGATATCGTGATGTCTCTGATCTTATTCACTGCACTTCTGTATCCGACCTCAAAATACATTCTGACCAAGTGAACCCTTGTTCTTCTCCGTTTCTTCAATATGATGTCCAACCGTTCATTCTGCTGCCCAAACCGACATCATAACATGTCTACTTGCGCCTGCCTCACGAACAACGCTGTCTACTCTTCTAGCGATCATATAACACGTGTGAACATTATGTTTCGTTAATTATAACGTCGCCAAACAAAATCGTCTTCAATGCACTTGAAATTAATCCACCATCACATGTCCAAATTACCAGTTTAATCGTTGTTTTGTGCGTAGTTTCGATCATACTGACACCTTTTCTTGCCCCCTCCAACCATCCATCCATCCACCCACCCATCCACCCATCATCCATCCATAAGCCCATCCTTCCATCCATCCACCCATCCACCCATCTACCCACCCATTCATCCATCCATCCACCCACACTCTTTAAACCGTCATTATCTCCGCCTAAATCACGCTCAAACCAGTTTTGTATCCTTCCATCCAAGATTTTCTGTAGCAGCGTCATAGCGTCAGTTCGATGTTTACATTCACTACGTGGCGCCACTGAATGGATGGTTGGATGGGTGAATGGTTGGATGTATGAATGGACGGATGGGTGGGTGGGTTGATGGATGGGGTGGATGGGTGCATGGATAGATGGAGATTGGGAGAGAGGGAGAGAGGGGGAAGGTGGGAGCTAGAGAGCGAGGGATCGAGGGGGGAAGGATGGATGAGTGGATGGGTGGAAAGATGGGTGGATGGATGGATTTTTGGTTGGTTGGTTGGTTTGTTGGTTGGTTTGT
>CM034544.1:36283252-36308252 GCA_020002185.1 Paraescarpia echinospica
TTTGCGTTTGCGCCCGCCCGCTATGGCGTGACGTGCCCTCCCTACATCATCAAGTGTTCGTATTTCTTGTGTGAGCGAAAGGGGTACAATTGGTGGTTTGTATAGAGTCTGGAGGGCTGGTATTTTACGCAAGCCAGGGTGCAACTTTTTGTTGTTGGAAAGCCTCAATTGGAGGTATTTTGGCTAGACTCAATGGGTGAATTTGGAGTGTTTACGAGACCCCCCAAACTAATATCTCTGGATCCGCCTTTGCGCAATACAAGCAACAATACTGTATCGAGTGGATGACGTCAGGTGTAGATTAACCCAAATAAAACCCCTGACTTGCAATGGTGAGAAGACGTAAACATTTACTTACTTCCACCTGTAACGATGGCTTTTGCAGTCCCGTAAATTGTCTGCTCGCCAGATTCGTCAACGGTGAATCTCAAAATGTTCGTTGTCGCGGCGACCAGGACAGGGTAGACTTGACATTCATCTATATGAAATACAACAATTAGGTACACAGTTCTAGTAACGAATTTCTTTAAAATGCTGTGGTGCAATGCTGTGGTGCAATAAGTGTTCAGATCATAACGGTCAATTGGGTATTCCAATTCACTTTAAAACAGGTTTGTAACATAGCATATCCAATTCTTAACGTGTTCCTACACAACCTTGTTTCATATTAAATGTTTTGTCAATACATATACATACATACATGCATATATATATATGCATACATACATACATATATACATACACTCACACACACATACACACATACACTCCTACTCACCTACACACCTACACACCTACACACCTACACACCTACACACCTACACACCTACACACCTACACACCTACACATACACACATACACACTTTTTTTCTCAAATCAAATCAAATTTATTGTAACTCATTTCAATACATATAATACTTGTCAAATTAAGGCAAATCATATATAATAACATAATGAGCACAACAAGGGAAGAACATTAAATAATGTTATACTCCCTTTGGTATAATTAAATGTAAATATCATTATATTGAAAACAAAAACAGCGTGCAATTGAAGAATATATAATCGTGATTGAAAATAATGTTATATATTAACATCATTGTGTAAAATAAATTGCATAAGTATAAAAAAAATTGTTTTGTAAGGCTTCTGATATTTTGTCTACAATGGTTATAAGTGCCATGTTAGTAGAGTGATTTTTTCGAAAACCAAACTGATATTTATACAAACTATTATGCTTATTAAAAAAATTTGACAATACATTTATACATTAGTCTTTCCAATATTTTAGAAAAAGTAGGTAATGTTTAAATTGGCCGGTAGTTAATCAATAAGTTTTTTCTTTGGCTTTGTAAATAGGTATTACCTTTGCTATTTTTAATTCGTCTGGGAATATTCCAGTAACTATAGATAAGTTATATAAGTATGTCAATGGTTTAATAAAACTATTCTATGTTTGTTTTATTACTTTAGAGGAAATGTCATCCCATCCAGGAGACGATGCTTTGAGAGAGTTTAGTATTACTGATACCTCATTTTCAGTTCAAGGTATATTGTTTTCATATTACTGTTTTTATGTATGACGTAGGATCTGTTTGGTTTACATTTATATATAAATTATTAATACTTTCACTTATATGTTTTTTATCTGATGTTTCAACTTTGTTAATAATGCATTTTGTCTGTGTTATGGTTTCAAGTTTCTTATTTATTATTTATTTTAATAGGGACGAAGACTTGTTAAGGTTATGTTTATTTTCTTCAAAGAGAGTTGCATAATGTTCACGTTCAAATTTCCGTAGTAAGGCATTCAATTTACTTTTGTAAACTTTATATTTAGTTTCATTATATATTTTATTTTGCCTCATATATTTAATTTATAGTCTACTCTTCTCTTTTATTGAGTTTTTTAAACCAGTAGTTAGCCATGATTTCTTATTCTTGTAATTAAGTTTGACTGTTTTAATGGAAAGCAATCATTATATTCTCGAAGTAGTAGTTTATAAAATATTGAGTAGGCTGTTTGACAATTATCTATGGATGTTGGAATTTCCCAATCAATGTTCTGCATGTTATTATAAAAGTTATCCATGTTTGCCTTCGAAAAGTTTATGTTTGTTATATATTTAGAATAATTGGTTAATTTACAATTATTATCAATGAGAAATACTGGGAAGTGGTCAGATACGTCTGTGTACATAATGCCTTGGAACATGTTTTTATGGTTATTTGTGAAAATGTTATCAATCAATGTTGCTGATTGATTAGTTACTCGTGTTGGTTTATTTATTAATGGAATATAAGAATACAAAAACATCAGGTTTAAACAATTGCTTGTTGGTACATGTTCTTCATAATTAAAAAGATTAATATTAAAGTCTCCCATGGTATAACATAATTTGTATCATTGTTGAGAATGTCTAGTATATTAGACACTTCATCAATAAAGGTATTTATATCATTGTTTGGTGGTCTATATATGAAACCAACTACAATATCTTTACCATATGCAGTACTTTCTTTATGAATCTCTATGAACTGACATTCTATGAATTCATTAAATTTAGTAATGTCTAATCTAGTGTGGTATGCAATATTATCTTTAACATACAATGCGACACCACCACCTGTTTTAGTATGCCTATACATATGTTCTGCTTTGTATCCTGGTAATCCACAACAGTTGACATTGTAGTCTTGACACCATGTTTCACTAACACCAATAACAGAAAACTTATGATCTAGCACCTGGAGATATTGGTCTAATTCATGTAGATGCTTGCCAATACTTCGAATATTAGTGTGCAGTAAGGAAAACATGTTGTTCATTGATGACAATTGAGAACATTTCTTAATAAAAGTGTCTTCAACAAAATAGTCACAGTTATTTAGTACAGTTGCATACACATTATTAAAATATTGTAGATCTGGATCATTATTATACATAGGCAAATTATGACTATTATTATTTAAATCGAAAGGATTAAGTAACTTATTTTGTATCTCACAAAACGATATACTTGTAAGATCAAACCAGTCATTAGCGTTGGCATTGAGAAAATCACAGTCATTTTCAAAGTGATTAAATGGCAGAATAGAAGAAATGCATTTAGTGCAATGCCAGTTATTAACCAGCTTCACATCATTAGTTTGCAAATAAGGTACACATTTAGTATGGTAAACATAAGAACATATAATACAATTTAAGGAACTATGCTTGTTAGCATATTTCTTACATATATAACAATGTATAGGCATAATTTAAGTAGGCTTGAAGAAACATACACATTGAATCCATGTAAGCACTGTGGAAAGAAAACAAATGAGCAATAACAAAGACATAGAAGTATAACATAGTATGTGGTGAACTTACTGTATACACTCGTGGCTTAGTGTATACAAGTACAAACATACTGTATACACTCGTGGCTTAGTGTATACAAGTACAAACTTACTGTATACACTCGTGGCTTAGTGTATACAAGTACAAACTTACTGTATACACTCGTGGCTTAGTGTATACAAGTACAAACTTACTGTATACACTCGTGGCTTAGTGTATACAAGTACAAACTTACTGTATACACTCGTGGCTTAGTGTATACAAGTACAAACTTACTGTATACACTCGTGGCTTAGTGTATACAAGTACAAACTTACTGTATACACTCGTGGCTTAGTGTATACAAGTACAAACTTACTGTATACACTCGTGGCTTAGTGTATACAAGTACAAACTTACTGTATACACTCGTGGCTTAGTGTATACAAGTACAAACTTACTGTATACACTCGTGGCTTAGTGTATACAAGTACAAACTTACTGTATACACTCGTGGCTTAGTGTATACAAGTACAAACTTACTGTATACACTCGTGGCTTAGTGTATACAAGTACAAACTTACTGTATACACTCGTGGCTTAGTGTACACAAGTACAAACTTACTGTATACACTCGTGGCTTAGTGTACACAAGTACAAACTTACTGTATACACTCGTGGCTTAGTGTACACAAGTACAAACTTACTGTATACACTCGTGGCTTAGTGTACACAAGTACAAACTTACTGTATACACTCGTGGCTTAGTGTACACAAGTACAAACTTACTGTATACACTCGTGGCTTAGTGTACACAAGTACAAACTTACTGTATACACTCGTGGCTTAGTGTACACAAGTACAAACTTACTGTATACACTCGTGGCTTAGTGTACACAAGTACAAACTTACTGTATACACTCGTGGCTTAGTGTATACAAGTACAAACTTACTGTATACACTCGTGGCTTAGTGTACACAAGTACAAACTTACTGGATACACTCGTGGCTTAGTGTACACAAGTACAAACTTACTGTATACACTCGTGGCTTAGTGTATACAAGTACAAACCTACTGTATACACTCGTGGCTTAGTGTACACAAGTACAAAAGCACTGGAGCTGTGCTAATTTCATGATACCTTATTTGGTATTGTCATTCAGTTCTTTGACAGATTTGACAACAATCACTTTGTTGACATTGTTCTTAATAAGGATAGTCCTGTCTGACGACCAACAGTCATTGACCAGTATCTTCCTCTTTGCCACCCGGCAGTTATACAGTAGCCTGGCCCTGATCTGCGTCAGATCCTCGTTTAGGAAGAGGACCTGAGTCCTGGTGCCATCAGCTGACTTGCCAACTGAACCCGTCTGGTCTGTGCTTGATTTGTCTGGTGTTTCGTCCAATCGGGGTCTACGGGGGTTGGGATTCAACCCTACCCTAGCCTTGTATATTCTTCGGCGACTTGCGTAAGTTGCGAATTTTACAAGCACTTACACACACACACACACACACACACACACACACACACACACACACACACACACACACACACACACACACACACACACACACACACACACACACACACATACATACATACATACATTCATACATACATACATACATACATACATACATACACACACGTACACACACGTACATACACGTGTACATGTGTACATGTGTACATGTGTACATGTGTACATGTGTACATGTGTACATCCAGATACATCCACTTGTATTCGCAACTTGCACATGTTCGCTGTTTCAGAAAGCTTTTTTTTTAAACAGGGGGTGTAAGCGATCTTAAATGAACAGTAAATACTTGTCTCTGAGAGCAAGTTATTTGATTATTAATGAATAAATCTCATTCAGTGATGAAGTACTTTTTTGGTCAAAAACATACATTATATGTCAATACGTTACTGTATGTGGATACACATACCTCTATGCACATATATATATACATATTTATAAGAAAATATTGAAATGGAAATAAATTATTCTACATTACAGACGTAGAAACAATTGTGGTTATCTATAAAATTTAAGGTACGCCTTGAATTGTGTTTCTACTAAGTTCAACTGTTATGATTTAAAGTGTTCCCTTACTGTTAAAATTCACATGTTGCCAATAATATATAACGAAGTTTTCAACACGGTCTTGTTGATTTTAATTTGTAGCCACGAAAGTATTGTATTAAAACACATCGCTTGTGAAACCGGAAATCTCCCAAAGGATTGCAAATGGGAAAGAGGGGAGTATGTAGAAACACAAACACACACACACACACACACACACACACACACACACACACACACACACACACACACACACACACACACACACACACACACACACACTGTGTCAGTGTGTTCGTCTCTGTGTGACTGTAAATAATAGATCGCAATGGACCGGTGGATTGGCTTTCATGTGCGTTAGCTATAAATTATACATAATCCTACTTATTGTAGTTAGTTTTGTGGCAGCTTCCTTCACTGTGTACACAGGCTATACATATTTTGTAACTATTCAAGGTATTTTAAACTTTAAACTTTTTTTTCAGATGTTTTGTATCGCCATCGCTTGTGTTCGGGGAAGTATTAAGTCATTCACTAATTCCTGCGCGAAGAATACTCAAATATATCTATATCTACCACTATACACAGTTCTGTGTGATGCGTCTGGTGTCGCAGTGTAGTGAGTAGCTTGTAGTGCATGCGCTTCTTACTCTCGCTTTCAGCTCCGACCGCCAGCTAGCCCCTTCATAGGGGCGAAAAAGGACATGAGTGTGCAAGCCTCCCCTGCTGGTACATAGCCTCTCCATAGACAAGACTCTAGCATGATCTCCTTGTGGTACACTGCGGTAACTGGTCACCTTACGGCTGCAGGCTAACATGCTAGGTATTTAGGAGTAGGACAATTATGACTTAAAACCTGGGTAGACCCAACCCATTAGCCTTGACAGGCAGTGGGCCTAGGAGAAGGAAAACTGTGACTTCAAACCATGGGCAGACAGATCAAGTCCACTAGTCATGGAAGACATGGACCTACGGGAAGGAAAACCTGCAAGACAAATCCATCACATGGGTCAGCATCAGCATGGGCAGCGCCATGTGGCTCGATTAAATTACCTCAATTGCATGCTATGTCACTTAGTAATTACGAGATTGGCTACCGCGTGAAAGGAAACCGACGCGCTGAGACCCAGGCACCAGCTAGAAATCATCGACGATCTGGATGTTCGAACAGCCGGCATCGACTCTCGTGTGAAGTCCGGTTTACCACCCTCAATGTGGGATGGCGGGGAAACGAGAGGAGGTGGTGGAGCTAATGAAGAGGCGGCAACTGTCACTGATGGGGGTACAAGAAACTAAGTGGAAAGGGGACCGGGCAGTGGATCTGGGAGAAGGGTTTAAGATGCTGCATGCAGGGGGAGATGGAAGGACGAATGGAGTGGGAGTGATTCTGAAGGAGGAATACAGCATGAATGTAATCAGGGCTGAACGATAGGAAGGCAGGATAATTGCAGTGTGGATTTTAGTTGGATGAGAGATGATGTGCATACTGTCGGGCTACGCACCACAGACAGTAAGGACTCTAAGAAAACAAGGATGCATTCCGAAACAACACGGAAGAGCGTTTTGGGCATGTGGAGCCGGATACAATGTTGGTTGTGGCAGGTGATCTAAATGCACAGGTGGGAAAGAGACAGAACAGTGAGGAGACCTTAGGAAAGTATGGATATGGAACGAGAAACAGATAGGGCCAAGGTCTAGTCGGGATGCTAGGCAGAAATCAGCTAGTGGTGGTAAACTCCTTCTTTCAGAAGAAGGAAAACACAATGTCACATACAGAAGTGGAAACTAAATAACATATCTGCTGATTGATAGAAGCAGTCAGTTGAACAAGGTAAGGGACTACAAAGTTCTGGTAGGAGAGCACACAACGAGCCAACAGACAAAATTGGTTTATGAAATGTGGATAGGAGTATGCATACAGGGAAGGAAGAAACAAAGACGGGAAATCAAATGGTGGAAAAGTGAAGGAGAGGTGATGGCCCAATACAAAACCGAAGTAAAGAGGAAGTTCAGGCTACTTTAAGAACAAAGGAGGACGTGGAATCAGAGTGAAAATCACACCAGGAAAGCCCACACAAAGCCGAAAGAAGAAACAACAGTGGTGGTGGTACCATGACGTTGAACAAGCAATACAAGAAAAAGGAGGCATTGAAGTGTGTGGAAGAAGAGAGTGATGAAGAAAAGATAAGGCTGAAGCAGAAGTACCGGGAGAAGAAGAAGGCAGCAAATAAGGCAGTTGCTAAAGCAATAGATGAAAAACAACAGGAATTATGTGACAGGATTGAAGAAGATAGAGAGAAAAAACTGATCCTCAAATTTGCCAGGGATAGAGACACAGACAGCAAAGATACTACACGAACATCAGCAATGAAGAGAAACGACCGGACACTGGTCACTGGAGCAAAACAAGTGCTGGGTGTTTGTGAGGAGTATTTCAAGAAAGTACTAAATCCGGAGGAAGAATATGAGATAGAGATATATCGTACTCTAAGGAGAGAGCTGGAGGTGAGGACAATAACAGAAGAAGAGGTGGAGAAAGCAGTAAAGAAGATGAAAACTGGAAAGGCGTAGGAGTGGATGAACTCTCAGTGGAAATGGTGAAAGCAAACAGACTAGTTGGAATCAAGTGGCTGACAAGGCTGTTTAATGTGTGCTTCACAGCAGGAGAGATACCAGCAGAGTGGCGAAGTGAAGTGATTGTGCGGATATGGAAGGGGAAAAGGGACATCCGTGACCCAGGGAGATATAGAGGCATCACATTAGTGACCCAAGCCCTGAACTTGTTGGAAAGGATAATGGTTGCTAGGGTGAGGCTTACATTGTAGAGCAAAATCAGAGATGGTATTTAGGAAAGGGAGAGGAACATATGATGCATTATTTGCCATCAGACAAATTATCGAGAAGAAGAGATACTCTAAAAAGGATGTAGCATTAGGCTTTGTAGATCTGGAAAAGGCATTTGACACCGTGCCGAAATAACACGCATTTGCAATCATGAGATGGATGGAGGTTGGAAAAGCAAAAGCCAGAATGGTGGAGGAAATATACAAGGAGACAACAGCGGTAGTGAGAGTCGAAATAGAAACATCGGACACATCTTGGGTGCAAGTAGGACTCAGACAGGGAAGTGCATTGAGTCCCCTGCTTTTCATTATGGTGAAGAACCTGATCAGTGGACAGATATCGGAGCAGGAAATTAAGAAGAATACGTAGAGTAACGCGAGAAGATAGAAGGAATTGAGAGAGGAGCTTGGAATGACAAAACGCCTAAAGATGAAAGTAGCCGGTAACAGAATGAGATGGGCGGGAAATGTACATAGAATGGGTGAAGACAGACTACCGAAAAGAGCATGAAAAATAGAAGAGTGTGGCAGACGAATAAGAGGAAGACCAAGGCTGAGATGGAACGACATCATAAAAACGAGACCAGGGGAAGGCTGGCGTGAAAAGCCATGAATGGATGGCCATTGCGGACGAGAGTGAGAGAGGTGGAAAGAAGTGATTAGAAGCGTAGACGAAGCTACCAAGTGACGTGGACCCCACCCCGCAAGGGAGCAAGGGGAAGAAGACGTTTTTATTATACATGCAACTATGTGCTGCGTTATAAAAATGCGTGAACTCAGGAAACGCGAAATGAACGATACTACACAAGCTTCGAAAGGGCGGCAATACAATTCGAACCCGGATTTGTCCGATTGAGAGCCTGGTGTTCTATCTACTACACCACGGCGCTCCACTATACACGTGTAGTGTTAACTCACCTTGTCCATTGACGTCGCTAGTCGTGGTACAGAGAGCCAGAAGTACGGCCGGCAGCAGGAACGCAGCTGAGAGATATGTCCGAACAAACGTCAGCCTCTTCGGGGAACGTAACGTCATCCTCGCGGTCTTCTCTCACACAATCACAGCTCCATTACATTAAAAGCGTAGGTAACTTTACATCGTTGTAACGGACGGTGAATGTGACACAAGAATGAACCGTCCCTTTAGCTGCTAGTGTGTCTATGACAAACATACAACATAATCAATGTAGAGTAGTCATATTAGTTTAGGTTGTGTTTATCATAACAACGACATGCATGTCACCTGCGACTGTTGTCAATCAATACCACCGCTTCACACAAAGGATTTGTGCATATCGGAATTAGTTAGTTAAAGTGAGTTGTTACACACACGCGCGCGTACGCGCACACGCACACGCACACACACACGCGCGCGCACACACACACACACACACACACACACACACACACACACACACACACACATGATGAAAGCAGACCCAATCTATTGCGATAAAGACTAATACAACTAGATATACCGTACCTAAATGTACCAGTTATTCACGTAACAAATTATTGGTGTATGACTTGATAAATGACCTGTGCCTCCTACCCCTCGTTCAAGTTTTATTCTCCCATTCCCCTCAACATGTTGTGTCCCTAATTTTTTCCTTCTCCATTCTTTCTCTATTCTCTCCCTCACTCCCACACTCCTATGCCTCCTCCTCTCTCTTTCTCCACCCCCTCACTCTCTCTCTCTCTCTTTCGCTGCCCTCCTTTCCTCCTTCGCACTCTCTCTCCCTCTATCTCTCTCTCCCCCTTTCCGTCTCTTCCCCTCTATATATCTCCCTCTCCCATTCTCCCTCTGTCATATCCACTCTCTACCCATATGTCGGTGGGTGTCTCTCACCTTTCCGCTCCCTCATTCCCTTCCACCCCTCCCCACCTCCCTGCCCCCTGCCTCCATTACTTCGTCCCTCTATCCACCACTCCCTCTATCAATCAATCAAGCATTCCTTCGCTCCCTCTCCCCTCTCCATATCATCCGCTTTCTCCATATGATCTGTCCGTTCTTTCCGTCTCCCCTACCCTCCCTCAATCCTTGCCCGATCCTCCCTTTCACCCTGTCTCCTTTCCTCTCTCCATCACTCTCTCATTAGTTATGTGCCTCTACATATGTCACTTCCCTCAATATATACATACCTATATAATATATTTTATCATCTACATTTACGGTGTTTATTTAGATCAACGTGTTAATAGTAGAGCAAATTTGCTTACACCGACGTCTTCATTCATCGACAAGATGCGTTTGCGTATCCCACAACTGCTGCTGGTTTCATAGGACACACCATTATTACTAATGAATGACAATGCTGGTAGGCGCTCGACCGATACGAGTATTGTCTAGTTTCTGACAGTGGAACCATCTGTCAGTAGCCATATCCTATGCAGCTGTGCGATGGGTTGACTGAAACAAAATAGTTCTGCTGGAAGTATCAAATGCGGTTCTGTTGTATGTATGTTTGGGAAAATCGGGGGGTTGGTGCAGTTGGTGGTTTTTGTGTGCAGAGGTGGGGTGTAGTAAAAAGTGTTTTGGTGCCTCAAAGGATAATGTTGGGGTTTTTGGAGACGTTCAATGAGCGCTGATAGAGGTTTTCTGGGAGATTATGGGAGCCGCAAGGGTTGTAAATAAAGGATGATGGGAACCTCAACAAATGCAGTTTGAGGTTTCGGAATCCTCACAATGGGTGCAATTAGTGATTTGGGGAGCCCCAGAAGGAGGTAAAGTTAGCTTTTTTACACATAAGATATGCCCCACCACACGCGTAGAGCCTGGTAAAGGAAAATAAAGTAAAGGTAACTTCTTATATAGCGCTGTACCCAGTCCCCAGGACTGCAATAAGCGCTTTATACTTTACTCCCTGGCATACCAGTTCAATCGATCACCATCTCGGCTTCACTGGGAAGCATCCAGCCACGCTGCAATTAATACTCGAATATTACTCGTACAAAAATATCCACACCTATCTATAGCCAGGTACTCATTCATACAGCTGACTGAACTGGAGCAACGTAGAGTGAACGAAGTTACCTAAGGTTCGACACCGCCGCATACGATTCGAACCCGGGTTCTCTCGGTTGAGAGTCCGAAACTCTAGCTACTGCACCACGGCGTTACACACGCTAAAGCTAGTCTGTCTCTACATATACGTCGATCAAAGCGAGTAAGCGAACCAATTCATAAATAATTATCTACTGTCGCGGTCTAACGAGCACGCTTGTGGGTATTTAGTTAATTAATAATTAACTAGACGAAGAGTGTAAATGTCACCAGAAAAGCCAGTAATATTCCGTTGATGTAAAATGTTGATGTAAAAGCTAGCAACTGGTTTAAGCTAGGATTCCATATGTACCGAAAGGCGTACGGAAACGTATACGGAATGGGAAATACCTATGTAGTGACGTCACAACTGGGAATTTCCTATCCGATTCGTGTGCGGATACGATTCGAATCACTACATGCAGCGATTCAATTTGAAGCAGCCGCATCCGCACGACAAAACTCATCCGCCTATGTACGGTTGGAACTACTTATGTTTCTACCTGGCACTATATTCTTTATGTTGCCTCATGCCGTATCCGTGCATGGATTCCTAGCTTTAGCCAGAAGTTCAGGCGAGATGTGCGCATCACATTCCGTCGCAAGTAACGCTGTTCTTATGTATTCAACTGGTTTTTGTCTCTGGCAGATGAAAGGAAAAGCCCAGAGTAAGTTGACATCGTCACCACGTGACAAGTAGACATCGTGACTAGTGTAAAAGTTCACGAACAAGCTTAACCTTTCCACCGCCTGTATACTGTATACTGTTCTGGGGACATTTCCAAGTTGGCAGCTATTTTTTCATATTTTATTTTAGCATATTTCAGCATATTTTTTTAAAACGTCCTACTTACGTGTGTATTCGCCTCCACCGCCACGGCATATCAGCGCAGGCAAAGATGTCACAACATTAAATTATCCATGGAGCTAAGATACAAGTTTTACAGGTTGTAGCAGGATTTGAGTACTCCAGAGAGTTCTGGCTAACTGCCACGTCGATTTGCGTAAAATACGTTGATTTTCCGTCAGAAGGAGGGGATTGACTAGATTCGGAAGACGCTACGACACATTATATAGACTTAAACGAGTGTCCCGTTGTAAACGTATAGACAATTGCTTACTTACTTTTAAAAACACCCATATTCGTGATGAATCTGGAAAAGCGTGTTTAATTTTAATGACACGCAAGTAGATGATACTTCCCCTGGTTGTGGGGGAACGACAAATACACAACTTGGCGAGGGATGAACAACAAACATTGTAATACCCCGTCTTCCGTCCATTACGCACTGCCCTAGCGACTGAGTAAGGAAAGATGGAGGGAAGGAAGGAAAGCCAGAAGGCAAGAGGAGAACGGCAGGCCATTACAACGGTACGGCTGTCGTTATGTTTATTTACAAATACGATCGCGGGAATTGAAGCTAGCAGTCACATGTACATCGGTGTTAATGGCAGTGATTAAAGTGGATTCACTCAAGCATGACACTGATCCTTTATTCAATTCCCATGATTATTAGCGCCACAGAGTGTGTGAGTTGTAGCACTGACACGTTAACAGTGTCACAGCGCTGTCGCTCATCTACATAAAATAAAAACCATAAAGGTATGATATTACACAGAACTCTACGCTGTCCTGGCATACCAGTTCAATCGATCACCATCTCGGCTTCACTGGGAAGCATCCAGCCACGCTGCAATTAATACTCGAATATTACTCGTACAAAAATATCCACACCTATCTATAGCCAGGTACTCATTGATACAGCTGACTGAACTGGAGCAACGTAGAGTGAACGAAGTTACCTAAGGTTCGACACCGCCGCGTACGATTCGAACCCGGGTTCTCTCGGTTGAGAGTCCGAAACTCTAGCTACTGCACCACGGCGCTACACACGCTAAAGCTAGTCTGTCTCTACATATACGTCGATCAAAGCGAGTAAGCGAACCAATTCATAAATAATTATCTACTGTCGCGGTCTAACGAGCACGCTTGTGGGTATTTAGTTAATTAATAATTAACTAGACGAAGAGTGTAAATTTCACAAGAAAAGCCAGTAATATTCCGTTGATGTAAAATGTTGATGTAAAAGCTAGCAACTGGTTTAAGCTAGGATTCCATATGTACCGAAAGGCGTACGGAAACGTATACGGAATGGGAAATACCTATGTAGTGACGTCACAACTGGGAATTTCCTATCCAATTCGTGTGCGGATACGATTCGAATCACTACATGCAGCGATTCAATTTGAAGCAGCCGCATCCGCACGACAAAACTCATCCGCCTATGTACGGTTGGAACTACTTATGTTTCTACCTGGCACTATATTCTTTGTGTTGCCTCATGCCGTATCCGTGCATGGATTCCTAGCTTTAGCCAGAAGTTCAGGCGAGATGTGCGCATCACATTCCGTCGCAAGTAACGCTGTTCTTATGTATTCAACTGGTTTTTGTCTCTGGCAGATGAAAGGAAAAGCCCAGAGTAAGTTGACATCGTCACCACGTGACAAGTAGACATCGTGACTAGTGTAAAAGTTCACGAACAAGCTTAACCTTTCCACCGCCTGTATACTGTATACTGTTCTGGGGACATTTCCAAGTTGGCAGCTATTTTTTCATATTTTATTTTAGCATATTTCAGCATATTTTTTTAAAACGTCCTACTTACGTGTGGATTCGCCTCCACCGCCACGGCACATCAGCGCAGGCAAAGATGTCACAACATTAAATTATCCATGGAGCTAAGATACAAGTTTTACAGGTTGTAGCAGGATTTGAGTACTCCAGAGAGTTCTGGCTAACTGCCACGTCGATTTGCGTAAAATACGTTGATTTTCCGTCAGAAGGAGGGGATTGACTAGATTCGGAAGACGCTACGACACATTATATAGACTTAAACGAGTGTCCCGTTGTAAACGTATAGACAATTGCTTACTTACTTTTAAAAACACCCATATTCGTGATGAATCTGGAAAAGCGTGTTTGATCAATTTAATGACACGCAAGTAGATGATACTTCCCCTGGTTGTGGGGGAACGACAAATACACAACTTGGCGAGGGATGAACAACAAACATTGTAATACCCCGTCTTCCGTCCATTACGCACTGCCCTAGCGACTGAGTAAGGAAAGATGGAGGGAAGGAAGGAAAGCCAGAAGGCAAGAGGAGAACGGCAGGCCATTACAACGGTACGGCTGTCGTTATGTTTATTTACAAATACGATCGCGGGAATTGAAGCTAGCAGTCACATGTACATCGGTGTTAATGGCAGTGATTAAAGTGGATTCACTCAAGCATGACACTGATCCTTTATTCAATCCCCATGATTATTAGCGCCACAGAGTGTGTGAGTTGTAGCGCTGACACGTTAACAGTGTCACCGCGCTGTCGCTCATCTACATAAAATAAAAACCATAAAGGTATGATATTACACAGAACTCTACGCTGTCCTGGCATACCAGTTCAATCGATCACCATCTCGGCTTCACTGGGAAGCATCCAGCCACGCTGCAATTAATACTCGAATATTACTCGTACAAAAATATCCACACCTATCTATAGCCAGGTACTCATTCATACAGCTGACTGAACTGGAGCAACGTAGAGTGAACGAAGTTACCTAAGGTTCGACACCGCCGCATACGATTCGAACCCGGGTTCTCTCGGTTGAGAGTCCGAAACTCTAGCTACTGCACCACGGCGTTACACACGCTAAAGCTAGTCTGTCTCTACATATACGTCGATCAAAGCGAGTAAGCGAACCAATTCATAAATAATTATCTACTGTCGCGGTCTAACGAGCACGCTTGTGGGTATTTAGTTAATTAATAATTAACTCGAAGAGTGTAAATGTCACCAGAAAAGCCAGTAATATTCCGTTGATGTAAAATGTTGATGTAAAAGCTTGGTTTAAGCTAGGATTCCATATTTACGGAAACGTTAATGGGAAATACCTATGTAACGTCACAACTGGGAATTTCCTATCCGATTCGTGTGCGGAACGATTCGAATCACTACATGATTCAATTTGAAGCAGCCGCATCCGCACGACAAAACTCATCCGCCTATGTACGGTTGGAACTACTTATGTTTCCACCTGGCACTATATTCTTTGTGTTGCCTCATGCCGTATCCGTGCATGGATTCCTAGCTTTAGCCAGAATCAGGCGAGATGTGCGCATCACATTCCGTCGCAAGTAAGTTCTTATGTATTACTGGTTTTTGTCTCTGGCAGATGAAAGGAAAAGCCCAGAGTAAGTTGACATCGTTGACAAGTAGACATTCACGAACAAGCTTAACCTTTCCACCGCCTGTATACTGTACTGTTCTGGGGACAAAGTTGGCAGCTATTTTTTCATATTTTATTTTAGCATATTTCAGCATATTTTTTTAAAACGTCCTAACGTGTGGATCCACCGCCACGGTATCAGCGCAGGCAAAGATGTCACAACATTAAATTATCCATGGAGCTAAGATACAAGTTTTACAGGTTGTAGCAGGATTTGAGTACTCCAGAGAGTTCTGGCTAACTGAATTTGCGTAAAATACGTTGATTTTCCGTCAGAAGGAGGGGATTGACTAGATCGGAAGACGCTACGACACATTATATAGACTTAAACGAGTGTCCCGTTGGTATACAATTGCTTACTTACTTTTAAAAACACCCATATTCGTGATGAATCTGGAAAAGCGTGTTTGATCAATTTAATGACACGCAAGTAGATGATACTTCCCCTGGTTGTGGGGGAACGACAAATACACAACTTTGAACAACAAACATTGTAAACCCCGTCTTCCGTCCATTACGCACTGCCCTAGCGACTGAGTAAGGAAAGATGGAGGGAAGGAAGGAAAGCCAGAAGGCAAGAGGAGAACGGCAGGCCATTACAACGGTACGGCTGTCGTTATGTTTATTTACAAATACGATCGCGGGAATTGAAGCTAGCAGTCACATGTACATCGGTGTTAATGGCAGTGATTAAAGTGGATTCACTCAAGCATGACACTGATCCTTTATTCAATCCCCATGATTATTAGCGCCACAGAGTGTGTGAGTTGTAGCGCTGACACGTTAACAGTGTCACGCTGTCGCTCATCTACGTAAAATAAAAACCATAAAGGTATGATATTACACAGAACTCTACGCTGTCCGTCAGACTTGATAACGCCTGTTATTATTCTCCTCCTACGTGAGCTCTTCACTCGAACACTACGTACGCATCCATGCGAAGCCACTCTTAAATTAATGCAAGAAAAAAATTAAGTGTAGATCAACGAACATCGACGATTTGACAAACGGCAAAGGAGGACAGATAGAGATATCATGTTGTGACGACCAAAAGTTTAATGCTGAGTACAAATCAGAATCAAATATAGGTGAGAGAGTTTTACCCACACAATGTTGCTTTCACTGAGGCTTTGTTGATTTTGTCGTGAAAGTACATGCCAACTGAAACTTTTAAATTAAATTTCAGGATTTTGTAATTCATACACTTCGTGTCGTCTTTGTTACGGCTATTTGTTAATCCCTAAAACGTAATCATGAATGTTGAGGTTCAAACGGATGGCATGTCTCTGTAATGTCGTAATGTGTATAAGCAGCGATAGATTAACAGGCATTCGCATTCGCAAACAATTGTGTCATAACCGCCAAAATTGAACAATAAGTGTATGATATCATTACAAACTTATTTAATAACATTATGAAACATTCGATAATGTATTTATGGTGTATATTACATGGGTTCATCACAAACATTTGAATACATATAATCGCCAACAATAGTATTTTATTACATATCTTCTTCCAGGCCTATTTCACCGTACTAATACACAGTTAATCTGGATCATGCCGACCGCCCTTGCTAATCTTAGTTAGAACATCATGTAATACTTATTACTGTCCACTACAACTGTATTATATTCAATAAGCTATACCTTGTACTACATGTAAACATTTAATACATATAGAAAATCATGTAAAGACATAACACAGTTAGGAAATTAGGAACTAGTTTTGTCAAGCCAAAGGCACATTTCGCCAATATTTATACGACTGTTTACGATACGTTTTAGACTTTAGTGGTTTATACATTTTTTTCGAAAATACGGATACATCTTGGAGTGACATTTATTTTCACCTCATAGTTCATGAACTGTTTGTACAACTTGGATCTCAACTGTATGATTCGTACATGGGTTCACTGCAGGTGCCGGCAACCTTTTTGACTGGAGGGCCAAACAGATGATTTGAAATAAGTCAGAGGACCACACATGCATTACTGAATATTGGTGATCCTTAGTTTAATCCTTGTGAAACCGGGTACATCATGTTTTGGTTAGAATGTAAGAAATCTTGTTTATAACTATGCATGTGAATGTATCTTAAATTGTTATCCGTTACGAATAAGACTTACTATTATCATCAAACATCAACGTCTAAATGTGAACAACTCTTGGATGTCTCTATTAAAGGCACCCATTAGTCATGGTGAGTGACCTTGATACAGAAAAGGCATCATCATGACTAGTTTGACAATTGTTGTACTTCAAAACGCACAACAACAACATCACACACCTATTCTTAGAGTATAAGTAGAAGAGGCAGTGCGCAGATTGAAGACAAGAAAACCACCAGGAGTTGACATCATCCCAGCAGAAACATTCAAGCACGGTGGGGATGCAATGACTAACGCACTCACGGCAATATGCCAGAAGGTATGGCAGACCACGACCTGGTCTACAGAACTATCAGTTTGATATGTTAACCAGTTAATCAGTTTGATATGTTAACCGAACAAGGTCATGCTAAGGATAATCCTAAACAGACTCAAATGGAATGTGAAAGAACTGCTCTCAGAGGAACAAGTTTGCTTCAGACCAAAATGAAGCACCACAAATATATCTAAAACATCACGCTTCTGATTAGCAAAAACCTAGATCACCAACAAGAACTCTATCACTATTTCATTGACTTTAAGAAAGCGTTCGACCTTGTTTGGCAAGAAGGGCTTTGGCAAGTTTTAAGACAATACAACATAGATGAGACGCTATATGAACCTTCAACCAGTGCCGTACTCAATGCAGGGCAAATAGGTCCCCCACTCCGAACAACTGTTAGGGTGCGCCAAGGACGCCTACTATCAGTAATAATATTCAGTCTGTTCATAGAAACAATCATGCAAGAAACACTAGAACACATCAACATCACAGTCTTTATAATTGGGAGGGTAACCAACAATATCCGCTTTGCTGATTTCCTGATGACATTGACGTTATATGGGAAGAGAAAAAAGAACTACAGGAACAAACAACAAAACTCGAAACGAGAGCAAAGGCATACGTCATGGAAATTAGCTCGGAGAAAGCAAAATAATGACAAATATTTGGAACGAGAAAAACACCAGGATAATGATTAATGGAGAGCACCTTGAACAAGTAAAATCTTTCAAAGACTTGAGTGCTGTTATACCACCGGAAGGTAGATCAAATGAAGAAATAAAAGGTGGAATAAGGCAAACAATGTCAGCCATGGCAACACTTGAACAAATATGTCATAAAAAAGCAGCACACCAGTAACAAAGATCAAACTGTTTAAGAGCCTAGTGGTGACCATACTTACCTATGGATGTGAAAGCTGGACTTCAATGGCAGAAACAGAGAGAATGCATGCTTTTGAGATGAAAATGCATACGAAGAATCTATCTTGAAAATATTGTATAGAGAAAACATGACCATTGAATACGTAAGATACACCGTCAATAACTTGGCTGGACCTTAACAGTCAGACCTAGATATAATATAAAAAGAAAGCTACAGTGGTATGGACACATCACACGCCACATCACCATCGCTAAAAATAATATCCAGGGCACCGTGAAAGGGGGAGAAATATAGAAAGTCCAACAAAGATGTGGCTCGACAACATCACAGAATATGGAATCAATCTAGTACTGCCATGTCGTGTTCAAAATGCCCCATTGAAACTGTAACTCAAGGCAAAATGCACGAAACAGGAAAAATTTTCATCTAATAAACTGAAATATTATTTGTGTTTACATCGCTGATATAGTTCGTCTCATTGTTCCCGTTTTCCCCGTTTCCTCGTCCAAACGTTAACTGTGTTACAACGTATTTGCTCCCAGACCCAGTGACCGAAATATATTTCTTCTGACGGTGGTGTCGGTGACTGATGTTGGTGAGTAGCAGAAACTGTTCCTGTCGCTGTGACACCAACAAGTGACGTCATGAGCGCGTGCGACCAGTGCAATAACAGTTTAAAGTAGGTCCGTAAAAGTGTTATCACGGGGTTTATTGACACCGATGCCGCAGCATGCACGCTATTGCCACAAAAAGTGCGTGATCGCTACCATCTGCCCATTGAATAAGTAATGTGTAGACACAGGAAGGACAATCAAAAGGTCTTCCTTCTCCATAAATACCAGCGGCTACGTATTTCTGTATATTACCGACTAACCTATATTTAGCCAGGAGGCGTTGTAACATAAAATACTGCTGTTGATATATAATACAGTTCCGGTCCTTGAACGCGCATGTCCGGAAATATAAGTTCGCAGTGTAATGGAATAGTCTGCCCTATTCTAAGTATATGGGTAATGTTTGACAAAATATTGCCCACATTAGGTTCATTATATAATGACCCTAAGTCCCAAACCTATTCTTCAAGGGGAATACCTAACCTGTGGATGCAGCTAATGATCATGCTTAGCAAATATGTTATGATTTTTAGAAGATATCACTGAGTGGGTAGACGAGGGATCGCCAGTAGATATCTTCTACTTAGATTTACAGAAAGCTTTCTACAAAGTGTCACATCAAAGATTACTGCTTACATTAAAGGGCCGTGGCATAGTAAACAATATAATCAACTGGATTGAAAAATGGTTGATTGACAGAAATCAACGGGTAGTAGTTGATGGGTAGGCTTCAAACTGGAAATCAGTTTTGAGTTTTGTATCATCCGCAAATTTCAACACCTAACTTGTTATATCAACGTCCAAATCGTTGATGTATATTAAAAATAATATCGGTCAACGATTTGGACGATGATATAACAAGCAAGGTTTTGAAATTTGCGGACGACAGGATTGTTTGGAAGGATTAAACAGAAGGGTGAACAGAAGTACAATACTTATCAGTGGTTCACCCCCAACCATTTTAGTTGCTTGCGATGTAAATACAATATGTTTTTATAGCGTAAAGATTTACCAATCAAAAATTAGTGTACACGGTGCCTACAATATAATAAGTTTATATAAAATTTTGGTTTTTGACATTCTTATAGGTCTTCATTTCTCCACATAGTACCGCGATTACAATAGTGCTGTGTATCTGTCAATTATGAATGATTTGTACTTTTTTTTAAACATACAAATATGCTGACACTTTCTTAAATCTTCAGGTAAACTATTCCACTGTTTGACTCCAATATTAGACACACACATAGCCTTCAGGGTTGTACGAACGTACAATTGTTTAAATTGAAGCGTAGTACATCGTCTCAACTAGCGCTCTTCGCAATAATATAGGAGGTTTTGATACGGCGCAGTCACCTCATCTAGAAGGTATTGGAACTGCCAGCGCGAACGTAATTCACGGTCTCCCCGATGACGCTCATTGTGTTCTGCCTTTGCATTTACTTGATATTCAATATATTCAAGATATTTGTTGTACTTCAAAACGCACAACAACAACATCACACACCTATTCTTAGAGTATAAGTAGAAGAGGCAGTGCGCAGATTGAAGACAAGAAAACCACCAGGAGTTGACATCATCCCAGCAGAAACATTCAAGCACGGTGGGGATGCAATGACTAACGCACTCACGGCAATATGCCAGAAGGTATGGCAGACCACGACCTGGTCTACAGAACTATCAGTTTGATATGTTAACCAGTTAATCAGTTTGATATGTTAACCGAACAAGGTCATGCTAAGGATAATCCTAAACAGACTCAAATGGAATGTGAAAGAACTGCTCTCAGAGGAACAAGTTTGCTTCAGACCAAAATGAAGCACCACAAATATATCTAAAACATCACGCTTATGATTAGCAAAAACCT
Organism: Paraescarpia echinospica; assembly: GCA_020002185.1. NCBI lineage: Eukaryota > Metazoa > Annelida > Polychaeta > Sabellida > Siboglinidae > Paraescarpia > Paraescarpia echinospica. The sequence continues at coordinate 36,304,630 of CM034544.1, forward strand.
AGATCACCAACAAGAATTCTATCACTATTTCATTGACTTTAAGAAAGCGTTCGACCTTGTTTGGCAAGAAGGGCTTTGGCAAGTTTTAAGACAATACAACATAGATGAGACGCTATATGAACCTTCAACCAGTGCCGTACTCAATGCAGGGCAAATAGGTCCCCCACTCCGAACAACTGTTAGGGTGCGCCAAGGACGCCTACTATCAGTAATAATATTCAGTCTGTTCATAGAAACAATCATGCAAGAAACACTAGAACACATCAACATCACAGTCTTTATAATTGGGAGGGTAACCAACAATATCCGCTTTGCTGATTTCCTGATGACATTGACGTTATATGGGAAGAGAAAAAAGAACTACAGGAACAAACAACAAAACTCGAAACGAGAGCAAAGGCATACGTCATGGAAATTAGCTCGGAGAAAGCAAAATAATGACAAATATTTGGAACGAGAAAAACACCAGGATAATGATTAATGGAGAGCACCTTGAACAAGTAAAATCTTTCAAAGACTTGAGTGCTGTTATACCACCGGAAGGTAGATCAAATGAAGAAATAAAAGGTGGAATAAGGCAAACAATGTCAGCCATGGCAACACTTGAACAAATATGTCATAAAAAAGCAGCACACCAGTAACAAAGATCAAACTGTTTAAGAGCCTAGTGGTGACCATACTTACCTACGGATGTGAAAGCTGGACTTCAATGGTAGAAACAGAGAGACTGCATGCTTTTGAGATGAAAATGCATACGAAGAATCTATCTTGAAAATATTGTATAGAGAAAACATGACCATTGAATACGTAAGATACACCGTCAATAACTTGGCTGGACCTTAACAGTCAGACCTAGATATAATATAAAAAGAAAGCTACAGTGGTATGGACACATCACACGCCACATCACCATCGCTAAAAATAATATCCAGGGCACCGTGAAAGGGGGAGAAATATAGAAAGTCCAACAAAGATGTGGCTCGACAACATCACAGAATATGGAATCAATCTAGTACTGCCATGTCGTGTTCAAAATGCCCCATTGAAACTGTAACTCAAGGCAAAATGCACGAAACAGAAAAAATGTTCATCTAATAAACTGAAATATTATTTGTGTTTACATCGCTGATATAGTTCGTCACATTGTTCCCGTTTTCCCCGTTTCCTCGTCCAAACGTTAAATGTGTTACAACGTATTTGCTCCCACACCCATTGACCGAAATATAGTTCTTCTGACGGTGGTGTCGGTGACTGATGTTGGTGAGTAGCAGAAACTGTTCCTGTCGCTGTGACACCAACAAGTGCCGTCATGAGCGCGTGCGACCAGTGCAATAACAGTTTAAAGTAGGTCCGTAAGAGTTACACGTAGGGGATACACGTAGATAAGCGAAAAGGCTTCCTTGAGTAGAGTTAATTCTCTAAGTGGCAATCTTGTTAAATCGTGTTGAATAATTTATAATAAGACGTTTTATTTTCCAACATAACAGCGATAAAACAGACACAATGTTTGTGGCACATAAATACGTATTATGTCAGAATTAGACCACTTAATGAAACGATTGACAAAATATTAATCTTTATTATGTATATTGGCAATGGGACGGGTGTTAAATTATTATAATGTTGCGCATCTGAGACACTTTAAAGAACAATGTATGTGGAAATATTTGTGCTAGCCAATTAGGGTGTCGTAAATTGTATTCAACACCAATTATCTATAAACTACCAAGACATATTTGGTGCTAAATAATTTATACTGGAAGGAGAATATTTCCTTAGACAGCGAAATGCCATTCCCGGACATGCGCATTATGGGCAGGAACTGCATTATTTAACAATCGCAGTATTTCATGCTACAGGGTCACTTAGCGATTTCATGGCAGTCTATAATGTGAGTTTTTGTCCGCCATTTGGGAGGACGGTGCTTGCGTCACTGCATGTACACATGTTCTGGCTTGTCGCACCGACAGAATGGCGGTCTAACTGCTCCAATGATGAATTTCATTGAACAATGCAAACTGCGCGCTGTAACGTCTTGTATCGATACAAGGTCTTTGGTATTATATCGTCGCCACGTATGACGTCATAGTGACGTTTCGGATAAACGGTCACTGTAATGATTGTGCGCTGGCGCACGTCTACGTCACATCCTGACACAGCTTGCTTGCATGCCTGAATTAAATCAATGTCGGTAAGTATTGTCTTCCTTAAATTGGTTTTATTCATAACCTATTAGTCTTCTTTCCGTATGTGTGCTTGTTGAACTGAATCATTGAAACATGGTTATATATTAAGTATTTCTTGGAAAGTGTCATCATTTATTAAAGTACACTTCGCGAAGGAATGCATATATAAAAATAACATCGTTTATCAAATGCCCTAAGCCGTAACCATACAGTGTACGTAAGAAACGCACAGAAACCTGCAGCAATACAAATTGCTTAAGGTGCACGTCTTTAAAATGTTAAGCTAGGATTCCATATGTACGGATACGGCATGCGGATGCGGCATGCGGCAAAACAATGAATATAGTGCTCACCTTGCTCAACTTGACGGCCTTATCCCTATCAACAACGGGTCGGCCTAGTCCTCCTCCTCCACCGATTTCGCGACTATCCCCATTGGTGCGATTCATAGGGTGGCTCTTACGCCATCGACTATAATTACTCCAATGCAGCGTAGTAAACTGGATGGTTTTTTCCCTACGTGTATTTTGAATCAGTATATCACGCCAGCAACCTCGGTGCGGAATTTAGGAGTGATCTTTGATAGTAACTTCAATTTCCGACAACACATATCTCAAACATGTCGCTGCTGTTATTATCATATTCGTGATCTTCGCCGTATTCGCCGGTAAATGTCATTTTCTGTTGCTAAGACTATTGCAACAGCGCTTGTTAGCAGCAGACTTGGCTATTGCAATTCCCTCCTTTATAATATCGCTAGCAAGGATATCACAAAACTTCAGCGTGTCCAAAATTGTCTAGCAAGAGTAGTTTTTCTCGCTCTGTACCACTTTTGAAGTCTTTGCATTGGCTTTCTGTACGATATCGTATAATATTTAAGATCTGTACCATTACATACCAGGCACTGTCCAATAAGCAACCATCTTATTTGCATTCATTGCTTACTCCTGTAAGAAAACCTATCCAGCTTCGATCATCTAGTTCTGACCTACTTTTTGTTCCTAGAGAGTACTCTCGCTCTGTACCACTTTTGAAGTCTTTGCATTGGCTTTCTGTACGATATCTCAAGATCTGTTAGATTACATACCAGAACTGTCCAATAAGCATTTAAGAATCTTATTTGCATACATTGCTTACTCCTGTAAGAAAACCTATCCAGCTTCGATCATCTAGTTCTGACCTACCTTTTTGTTCCTAGAGTCAACACTAACATTGGAACTATTGGGCTTTTTCCTGTTGCTGCACCAACTCTTTGGAATATGCTCCCTCATAGTGTTAGATCAGTTGAAAATATTACAAAATTCCGTCGTCATTTAAGAACGTATCTTTACAACCTTGCTTAACCACCATAGCTCCATAGCGCCTTGACCCATCTGTTGACAACTGGACAACTACTTATGGATTTTGAGATTGACAGTTCCTTTTGTTTTGATGCGC
>CM034544.1:36313252-36378252 GCA_020002185.1 Paraescarpia echinospica
ATATCAAGGATACAGAAGAGCGAACAGTTTTGTTCTGCATACATCGCCAAAGTTCAACCAAAGGTGTTCGCCCCCCCCCCCAGACAGTCCAACCTACGCATCCTACAAAACCCTAATATAACAGTACATGGAGTGGAGAAACAGCTGAAGAGCCTCAATTCCAACAACGCACTTGGACCAGGTGGAGTCAGTCTCCCTCAGTAGCTGGTCCTGTCGTCTTATTCTTCTATGTGCCATGTCTGTCACAGGCGTTGGCGATCATGGCCCTCCATACCGCACGGTCGTGTGTAGTTTGTAGCAGTTATGTTGTGCTCCTTCCACACCATGTTGAGAGACTATCTATTATTTTTATTCTCTGGCGTCCTCTGGATCTTTTTCCTTCTATCTTTCCTGTTGTTACTATTTGTTCCAACTTTTTCTTTCTCATGACATGGCCTATAAATCGTGCTTGTTGTGTTCTAACTTTGTTGATGATCTTTCTTCTTTATTTGGCTGTCCTAAGGATGACTTCATTGCTTTGCTTTGCAGTCCATGGCACTCGCAGCATTCTTCTTAAGAACCACATTTCAGTGGCTTCTATGTTTTTTTGTGATCGTTTGGTTATTGTCCAGGATTCACATCCATATATCAATTTGGGATCTATGTAACATTGCAGTACTCGTTTTCTCACTTCAATTGATATATTTTTATTTGTTAAACTGTTTTTCATATGGTGAAAAGCTGTTTTGGCTTGAGCAATTCTTCTCGTTATCTCATCGTTGCATCAACCGTCGGATGTTATTAGTGATCCCAGACAGTTAAACGTTCGGACTTGCTTCAAAACAGTGCCATATGCTACCATGTTGCATGATGGAGTGTATTTTTTCTTTGAGATGACCATGATTTCTGTTTTTTTTTTGTTCAGGGCAGACCTTTTTTCACTTTCCCTTATTACTGTATCTAGCATCTGTTGTAGATCTATTTCGTTCTCAGCAATCAGTATCGTGTCGTCTGCATATTGTAAATAATTTATGTTGTATTCCCCTACTTGAATGCCTGGCATATCTTTTAATGTGCGTAAGATAATCTCACTGTATAGTGAAAAGAGATCGGGTGATAGGACACACCCTTGTCTTACACCACGTTTTATTTCTTGAAATTTACTGATGTCATTTTCTATTCGTATTGCTGCTGTTTGTTCCCAGTACAGATTTCTCACAACTCTCAGATCTTTCCCATCAATGTTCAAACTGTCCAGCATTGATATGATTTCTTCATGACGAACTCTGTCAAATGCCTTTGTGTAATCAATAAAACATACATACATATCTTTCTGCACTTCCAGTGCTCTCTCAATCATGTTCGTAGGGTGTATATTACATTACTTGTACCTTTATCTTCTACAAATCCACATTGTTCTTCAGCAATTTCCGGCTTTATTTTGTTTCTCATTCTGGTCATAATAATTTTAAGCAACATCTTGGTGAAGTGACTCATGAGACTAATTGTACGGTGTAGTTCACATTCAATCGCACCTGGTTTCTTTGGTATTGCTACAAAAATGGATCTGGATAAATCAGTTGGGATTCGTCCGCTGTCATATATTTTGTTCAAGAAGTCTGTTACTATATCTGTCGTATTTGTACATTAACGACCCCCTGGTGGTATAACATCAAACATCCGCATGTTTGCAGATGACACAACCTACCATCGCCAAATAAACACAAAAACAAACCAAGAAAACCTAAAGAAGGATCTGGACACTGGATGTTATATCCTGCTGGGAAGAACAATTGTCAATGTTATTTAAACGCATAAATTTTCCGTCCTGGGTGCCTAAAGCAAACGCCAGGCAATGAAAACCTCATACAAACTGCATGGACACTCAAGATCCTGGATTTTCTTAAACTGAATGTAAAAATTGGAAATACGAAAATCAAAGAAACAACCTACAAAGCCACGATTATACCTGTCCAGAAATACGTCAGCTTACTTTTGGATACTTACACCACCATAGACGTTACTGACCTCGATAATATACCGATAATAGACACCCCCGCACATCCTGCCACACATAGTAAATTGGCCAACCCGCCGAGCCCGTAGAAAGAAAGCACACCTTTGTAAACAATACAAATACACCACACGAGCGGTATCATCCAAACCAACTGTACTTACACACCCTACCCGGCACACGTAAAACAAACACTAGGAAAACCCATGACATCGGGTATAAACTTCTTCACCACCGTACGCAGTACAAGAATATGTAGTTTTTCCCACAAAAAATAGCCGAGTGGAATAGTCTGCCCCAAGAAGTGGTGGTCATAAAATAGAAGAAGAAGCTGTAGTAACTAAGCGTATCGACAATTGTTTATTTGAATGAATGACAATAATAATAATAACCAGTTCATTTCAGCAACGTGTATCATTGCTATAAATGGTTATAAAAATTGCAAATTATTTCCAATTTGGCATCATTTGTTACGATCATTACACCATTGAACGTAGCAGAGAAGACTCGGTTATGATAACGATTAGTCAGAGAAATAATAATACTTATTTCAGCGGCAGGTTATATTACGAGATGTTTAAATCACATTGATACAATTAATAATATTATCATATTACGACATGCAACTCCAGGACAAATTGTAGTGCAGGCAATACACTTCACACACACGCACGCGCACGCGCACACCGTATTGTCCCATGATTGGACGAAGGCCTCAGCATGTCGTTTCCAAATATACTTAGATCCACTTTTGTCCTCTGATTTGTTCTATCACGTCTATGACCTTTCTCTTCTCTCCTATCCAGGTGTTTGTTTTTCTCTCCCGATATGTGATGTTTAACATACTTCTTTCCATCCATGTTTATGCGGCTACTAGCGTGTTTTTTGCCTGCATGGTGAGTGCCCATGTTTCTGCGCCATATTTCATCGTTGTAAGTACGCATGAGTTGTAGACTTGCCTCTTCAAGTAGGTTCCAAAGTTAACCTTGAAGATGTCGCGGTGTTTAACGAATGCTGTCCAGCCGGCGATGATTTTTCTTTGAATATCTTTGTTTTGGTGTTTGTCTCTGATACTGTCGCTGTCCCAGATAGACGAAGCTTACAACGTTCTCAATCTGCAAGGTGTTGATATATATATATTGGTGTGTCATTTTCTAGCATCATTTTTGACTTCGAAATGTTCATCTATATATTACTTCATTATGGATTTAGTCCCGATTTATATTCCCATAAAGTTATTTACCTATACCATGTCCATGGTACTACTCTGTTCAGTCCTAATGTTTGGTGATATGACTAACTCCCTTTGCTACCCGCCTTTTCTTGACCGACAACAGTTAGAACACGTTTCCAAGTATTGATTATTTTGTATCCTATGCAGCGAGTGGAGAGTATGCATTGCTCGGCTTAAAATGAGCAGCCAAACAACAACACGACGGTCATTAATTTAGATAGCGAAAAGTCGATGTAGGATGGTGATAGAGTCAATGTAATTCAGTGAGACTCAATACGCCTATTCACGTTGATTGATTTATACAGAGTAAAATTGGAGAATGCGCACGGGATGAAATAGCGACATTGTGTGCAGAAAATAGTCGCTTGGAAATATATCATCATCATCATTGTGCATCCGTAGTATCCCGTGGTTTGGCGAAGGCCTCAGCATGTCGTTTCCAAATGTGCGTGTCTTGCGCTATCCTCTGCCAGATAGTGCCCTTCCAGTATTCGTCTAGTTCGTCTCTCCACGGCCTCGCCAGTCTTCCTCTAGATTGTTTCCTTCGTAAGATCTCCAGGTTGTGATACGCGATGTCCACAGGTTATCTCGTAGTCTGCTGACGTGCCCAGGTCCACCGCTGTCTTCTGATTTGTTCTATCACGACTTGACCTTTGTCTTCTGCCTTACCCAGATGTTTGTTTTTCTCTCCCGATATGTGATGTTTAACACACTTCTTTTCATCTTTGTTTGTGCGGCTGCTAGCTTGTTCTTTGCCTGGATGGTGAGTGCCCATGTTTCCGCGCCGTATGCCATCGCTGGAAGTACGCATGAATTGAAGACTTGTCTCTTCAAGCAGGTTTCAAAGTTACCGTTGAAAATGTCGCGGTGTTTGGCGAATGCTGTCCAGCCGGCAGTGATCCTTCTTTGGAACTCCTTGTCTTGGTTTTCGTCTGTGATGCTGTATCCATGTCCCAGATAGACGTAGCTTTCAACGTTCTCTATCTGCGTCGTGTTGATATAATATTATATTGATGTGTCATTTTCTAGTATCACTTTTTTCTTCGATATGTTCGTCTTGAGACCTTGTTTTTCACTTTCATCAGCTAGCTCCTGCAGCATATTTTGTAGTTCTTGCGATGTAGTATCGCATATGAGTATGTCGTCGGCGAAGGGAAAATGACTGTGATATTATCCGTCAGTCATCAAGCCTCTGGTTTCCCAGGTCAGTCTTCGGAATATGCTTTCGAGTGCTGCCGTAAACAGCTTAGGTGATATGGTGTCACCCTGTTGTACTCCTCACTTGATGTTTATCTTGTGGCTCTTGATCTTTTTGCTTAGTGGGGCATATGTATATATATATATATGATAAATAAGAAACATAAATGCTGTATCAGATGCGAACTTTTCGATATTACCTAATTATTCTACATATCGCGTTTTCCTTATTTGTCTTCACAAAACAATTGACCATAGGACATGACAACCTGCGAGGGAACGACGTTTGACCCATGGTGACTCTGGTTAGCGAAATCAACGCGAATTTGAATACGAACATGTATATTTACGGTACGAACGCACTCAACTCCGTTCAGTCGCACCGTCACGCTTGACTGTCGATTTGATGTCACGTCTTCGCTCGCTCCAAATCGGTGCTGGCTTGCCCCGGAAGCGGTATCGGCGAAACAGTAAACAACGCAAACGTACCGACCTCAAAGTGTTGTATTTCAATGCGCAGTCATGCCGCAATAAATCTACGGAAATTCACGATATGATTTTGAACAACGACGCCGGCGTGGTTATGCTGACAGAAATGTGGCTGCAGTCGCAGGATGATGAGACTTCCATCTCCGCTATGACACCCGCTGGTTATGACTGCCATTCGTATCCCCGTACGGGATCGATAGGAGGTGGGATCGCCTTCATCATCTGGACTAGTGTTTCCTGCTCTGTGTCATTCAGACCTCTTGACTACACATCGTTTGAAAGTGTTGAAATGCGTATGTCAACGAACTCTACTTCTGTCTCGTGTGTCTGCTTGTACAGGCCACCTCCGAGTAATACAAACAAACTAGTAAATTCCACATTCCTTCGGGAATTCCCGGAACTGTTGTCTAGCTATGCTGATTCTCGCAGCGATGTCAGCTTTCTAGGAGACTTCAATTTTCACTTTAATGAATGTTCTGATCCTCAAGTGAACCGACTGAAGAATATGTTGCGTGACCACAGCCTATGTCAGATTGTCAAAGTCCCCACTCACTGCCGTTGCCACACCCTAGACTGGGTTGTGGTCCGTAGTGAGGGCAGCCTTCTGATCTGGATTTGGTGGGCCTCGTCGACGTCTATAATGATGGGCTTCAAAACCTTCTCGACCGACACGCTCCGTCTGTCACTAGGCGCGTGAGAGATCGCCCTTCCGCACCGTGGATGTCTGAGGAGGCCAGGGAGACACCCCGCAAGAGAAGACGAGCTGAACGACGATGGAGAAAGACACACCTCACAGAGCACAGAGAGATCTTCGTCAAGGAGAGGGCTGCTGCGACGTCGTGTGTCGATGCGGCCAAGAGATAATTCTACTGTAACAAAATCGATTCCGTAGTATCTTCCAGTAAACAGTTTTTCTCAGTGTCCAATGAACTTTTAGGAAGACCTAAAACAACACCCCTCCCACATGAAGTCCCGCGTTTTTTATCTCTCGTAAAATTATATTTTTACGTGATGATTTGAACTCTCGCTCATGTGAACAACCTTCCTTTGTTGCGAATGGAGGCCCCGTGCTATCTAATTTTGATCCTGTTAGGGTGAAGAGGATATATGAACTGATTGTTAAATCGCCAGCCAAGAGTTGTATGTTGGACCCCATCCCAATCTTCATAGTAAAACAATATCTTGTTGATCTTGTACCGATAATAACTGATATTGTCAATGCATCTCTTACCACAGGTACCGTCCCTAAGCAGTTCAAGTAGGCAGTGGTTACATCAATTTTGAAGAAGCCTGGGCTTGACAGACATAATCTGAAACATTTTCGACCAATCTCTAATCTTCCATTCATCTTTAAGATTTTGCAGAAAGTTGTCTCGGTAGCTCCAAAAACATCTGTCTGAAAACTGTCTTCTTGAAATGCACCAGTCTGATCATAGCACGGAGACCACAATGCTGAGTGTTCTTGATGGTCTGTTGGTGAAGGCGGATAAGAGGCTTGTTTCTTTGTTTGCTTTATTGGACCTCAGCGCAGCATTCGAAACGCTTGATCATTCCATTCTCCTGAAGAGGTTAGAAGTTACATTTGGGATAACAAGCACTGCTCTTGGATGGTTTGCATCCTATGTTAGTGACATTTGTCAGTCTGTTGTTGTTGATGGTGCGTTGTCTGCCCCGAGTCAACTTGAGTTCGGAGAACCTCAGGGTTCCGTTGTGGGACCTGTTTTGTTTACTTTGTACTCCCAGCCCCTGTCAGATGTGATTTCTGCTCATGAGTGCATTATTCACAAATATGCTGATGATACGGAGCTGTCAAAAAATGCTCCTCCTAATGAGTTTTGTCAAGTCGATTCAAGCATTCATGATTGTATTGATGACGTCTTTTCTTGGATGAACAGCAATATGCTGATGTTGAACACTGACAAAACAGAAGTAATGACTGTTGGTGGATCTCGTCTCAGACTGGTAGACAGTGATTCTGTATACATCGGTGGTAGTAAAATCCCTTTCAAAATATCAGTAAAATACCTTGGAGTTAGAATCAGGAACAAATCAGCAGTGTTTGTCGTGCCTGTTTTCTTTAATTAAGACGTATTGCGTCCGTCCGGTCGTATCTTTGTAGAAGTGCTTCTGCTAGACCTGTCACTGCTTTAATAACGTCCCGTCTTGATTATTGCAACTCGGTTTTTAATGATCTGCCTGCTGAACAGATAAGTCGATTACAGAGGGTTCAGAGCAGTGCAGTACGGCTCGTTCTAAATACACGTAAGCGAGACCATGTGACGCCAATGTTGCAGGAACTCCATTGGCTGTCTGCAAAGTTTCGATGCAAGTACGATATGGCAACTTATGCGTCCCGCCATTTTGATGGGTCACTCCCACGTTACCTTTCAAGATTTAACAAGATTTAACAAGATTGCCACCCAGAGAATTAACTCTAGGTGGCAGGTGGACAAGGAAGCCCTTTGGCTTATCGAGAGTCCGACCCTTTTATCTATGTGTATCCCGCCCGTCTGAGGTATGTGTCGATTTTATTTTTAAACATATTCACGCTACTAGCACCCACACAATCAGCAGGTAATCTGTTCCATTCATTTACAGTCCTTTGTGAAAATGAAAACTTTCTTATATCCAATCTACTCTGCTCCTTTGCCAATGTAAGTTCATGTCCTCTAGTCCTTCTATCTTTCTTAACTGAGAAAAAAATATTTCTATCAATATTTTCATAACCCTTCAATATTTTAAACACTTCTATCTGATCTCCTCTCAATCTCCTGGTTGAGGCCTCCTCAGACATCCACGGTGCGGAAGGGCGATCTCTCACGCGCCTAGTGACAGACGGAGCGTGTCGGTCGAGAAGGTTTTGAAGCCCATCATTATAGACGTCGACGAGGCCCACCAAATCCAGATCAGAAGGCTGCCCTCACTACGGACCACAACCCAGTCTAGGGTGTGGCAACGGCAGTGAGTGGGGACTTTGACAATCTGACATAGGCTGTGGTCACGCAACATATTCTTCAGTCGGTTCACTTGAGGATCAGAACATTCATTAAAGTGAAAATTGAAGTCTCCTAGAAAGCTGACATCGCTGCGAGAATCAGCATAGCTAGACAACAGTTCCGGGAATTCCCGAAGGAATGTGGAATTTACTAGTTTGTTTGTATTACTCGGAGGTGGCCTGTACAAGCAGACACACGAGACAGAAGTAGAGTTCGTTGACATACGCATTTCAACACTTTCAAACGATGTGTAGTCAAGAGGTCTGAATGACACAGAGCAGGAAACACTAGTCCAGATGATGAAGGCGATCCCACCTCCTATCGATCCCGTACGGGGATACGAATGGCAGTCATAACCAGCGGGTGTCATAGCGGAGATGGAAGTCTCATCATCCTGCGACTGCAGCCACATTTCTGTCAGCATAACCACGCCGGCGTCGTTGTTCAAAATCATATCGTGAATTTCCGTAGATTTATTGCGGCATGACTGCGCATTGAAATACAACACTTTGAGGTCGGTACGTTTGCGTTGTTTACTGTTTCGCCGATACCGCTTCCGGGGCAAGCCAGCACCGATTTGGAGCGAGCGAAGACGTGACATCAAATCGACAGTCAAGCGTGACGGTGCGACTGAACGGAGTTGAGTGCGTTCGTACCGTAAATATACATGTTCGTATTCAAATTCGCGTTGATTTCGCTAACCAGAGTCACCATGGGTCAAACGTCGTTCCCTCGCAGGTTGTCATGTCCTATGGTCAATTGTTTTGTGAAGACAAATAAGGAAAACGCGATATGTAGAATAATTAGGTAATATCGAAAAGTTCGCATCTGATACAGCATTTATGTTTCTTATTTATCATATATATATATATACATATGCCCCACTAAGCAAAAAGATCAAGAGCCACAAGATAAACATCAAGTGAGGAGTACAACAGGGTGACACCATATCACCTAAGCTGTTTACGGCAGCACTCGAAAGCATATTCCGAAGACTGACCTGGGAAACCAGAGGCTTGATGACTGACGGATAATATCACAGTCATTTTCCCTTCGCCGACGACATACTCATATGCGATACTACATCGCAAGAACTACAAAATATGCTGCAGGAGCTAGCTGATGAAAGTGAAAAACAAGGTCTCAAGACGAACATATCGAAGAAAAAAGTGATACTAGAAAATGACACATCAATATAATATTATATCAACACGACGCAGATAGAGAACGTTGAAAGCTACGTCTATCTGGGACATGGATACAGCATCACAGACGAAAACCAAGACAAGGAGTTCCAAAGAAGGATCACTGCCGGCTGGACAGCATTCGCCAAACACCGCGACATTTTCAACGGTAACTTTGAAACCTGCTTGAAGAGACAAGTCTTCAATTCATGCGTACTTCCAGCGATGGCATACGGCGCGGAAACATGGGCACTCACCATCCAGGCAAAGAACAAGCTAGCAGCCGCACAAACAAAGATGAAAAGAAGTGTGTTAAACATCACATATCGGGAGAGAAAAACAAACATCTGGGTAAGGCAGAAGACAAAGGTCAAGTCGTGATAGAACAAATCAGAAGACAGCGGTGGACCTGGGCACGTCAGCAGACTACGAGATAACCTGTGGACATCGCGTATCACAACCTGGAGATCTTACGAAGGAAACAATCTAGAGGAAGACTGGCGAGGCCGTGGAGAGACGAACTAGACGAATACTGGAAGGGCACTATCTGGCAGAGGATAGCGCAAGACACGCACATTTGGAAACGACATGCTGAGGCCTTCGCCAAACCACGGGATACTACGGATGCACAATGATGATGATGATATATTTCCAAGCGACTATTTTCTGCACACAATGTCGCTATTTCATCCCGTGCGCATTCTCCAATTTTACTCTGTATAAATCAATCAACGTGAATAGGCGTATTGAGTCTCACTGAATTACATTGACTCTATCACCATCCTACATCGACTTTTCGCTATCTAAATTAATGACCGTCGTGTTGTTGTTTGGCTGCTCATTTTAAGCCGAGCAATGCATACTCTCCACTCGCTGCATAGGATACAAAATAATCAATACTTGGAAACGTGTTCTAACTGTTGTCGGTCAAGAAAAGGCGGGTAGCAAAGGGAGTTAGTCATATCACCAAACATTAGGACTGAACAGAGTAGTACCATGGACATGGTATAGGTAAATAACTTTATGGGAATATAAATCGGGACTAAATCCATAATGAAGTAATATATAGATGAACATTTCGAAGTCAAAAATGATGCTAGAAAATGACACACCAATATATATATATCAACACCTTGCAGATTGAGAACGTTGTAAGCTTCGTCTATCTGGGACAGCGACAGTATCAGAGACAAACACCAAAACAAAGATATTCAAAGAAAAATCATCGCCGGCTGGACAGCATTCGTTAAACACCGCGACATCTTCAAGGTTAACTTTGGAACCTACTTGAAGAGGCAAGTCTACAACTCATGCGTACTTACAACGATGAAATATGGCGCAGAAACATGGGCACTCACCATGCAGGCAAAAAACACGCTAGTAGCCGCATAAACATGGATGGAAAGAAGTATGTTAAACATCACATATCGGGAGAGAAAAACAAACACCTGGATAGGAGAGAAGAGAAAGGTCATAGACGTGATAGAACAAATCAGAGGACAAAAGTGGATCTAAGTATATTTGGAAACGACATGCTGAGGCCTTCGTCCAATCATGGGACAATACGGTGTGCGCGTGCGCGTGCGTGTGTGTGAAGTGTATTGCCTGCACTACAATTTGTCCTGGAGTTGCATGTCGTAATATGATAATATTATTAATTGTATCAATGTGATTTAAACATCTCGTAATATAACCTGCCGCTGAAATAAGTATTATTATTTCTCTGACTAATCGTTATCATAACCGAGTCTTCTCTGCTACGTTCAATGGTGTAATGATCGTAACAAATGATGCCAAATTGGAAATAATTTGCAATTTTTATAACCATTTATAGCAATGATACACGTTGCTGAAATGAACTGGTTATTATTATTATTGTCATTCATTCAAATAAACAATTGTCGATACGCTTAGTTACTACAGCTTCTTCTTCTATTTTATGACCATCAAGCGCTGATGTTACTTCATATACTTTGCAAAAATATTGAGGTGTGGGCTAAGAAACGGTCGGAGACGTACGGTTTCATGCTTATACGGTTTCAGTAGAATATAGTTTTTTTTTTATTTGACCACTTTTTACATAAACTTTGTCTACGTACATACCCGAGTGTAAAGCCGTTCCGTGAGTGTTCCATATGTATGTGTTTCTCAATCATCCTTATCATTTTATTAATATACTGAACAACAGAACATGAATACAATGTTTTCATAAAGTTATTTTTGTAAATTGTCGAAAAGTAATTTTAAGAACACTTAATGAAACTTGAACTGAATGTTCCAAAAGCACCACCACTCTCTCACCCTTCTCTTGAACCACCTCTCTGTCGTCCCTCTCCTCCACCAACTGTCTCTCTACCCTTTCCACCACCACTTGTGTCTCCCCTCTCCTCCACCACCTGTCCCTCGACCCTTTCCACCATCACGTGTCTGTCACCCCTCTTCTCCACCACCTACCTCTCTACCCTTTCCACTACCACCTATATGCCATCCATCTCCTCCTTCCCTTTCCAGCGCCAGTTGCGTGCTCTCCCAACAAGAACATGTTGGATGGAACACTCCGCCCTTCGTGTAGAAGCAATCCTTGAAGCAGGAAGTACTGCAGATTTTCACGACTGGGCCCGGGACCACAACAGCACGGGCAGACATTATGCCACGGACTTCTGGAACATTCCATATTTCGATCTCATCCTTGCAGTTCTGGATGACTTCCAGGGTTATCTCCAGGAGAGGAGGGTCATGGTCGTGTCACTAGCACGAATTTGCATGGCAGAACTCTTACCTCGTGGTCATTACTCTTCCAGTCTTCCCCTGGTTTTCAGTCTTCCTGTTCATGCCACCACCCATTCCGTCACGAGGACCTTTCCTGTGGCTAGCCTCCAGCCAGGTGCACGAAGCTCTAAGACGAGCAGTGATGGAAATGTTGCTTCTAGGGCACATATTGGGCGGTTCCGGTTCGGCGAAGTTGGTGAGTCTGTGCAGAGTCGAGAGTTCCAGGAGGATATTATTGACTTTCGTCAACAGTGTGAGCAGTGTCACTTGTAATCTACACATAGCTCTTGGTACAAAGCTCGCCATCCTGCTTGAAGTGTACCACCATTGGGTGAATGGTCACCTGGGACTTGACATAGTACACTGCCGTTATTTCGTCCTGGTATCTGCACAACCAATTTTTAGCATAGTCCATCTGGACCGTTGCCTCCGTCTTTTCCGCCATGGACTGCCTCAAAATGTGGATCTGGTGATATTGTCACCAGGTGACAATGCTCACGGAACTCGGCCAAGCCGGATATGAGTTGGTCTATGAAGTCTCTTGTACTTTGTACAACTTGGGTCAGTTTCACATTCTTGAAGACTCTGCCCTTGTGTTCAACCTTTTGGGCTTGCCATGTTCGGTACCGAACTTCTGTTTTCGTTTGGCGTCATCTGATTCCCGAAAATAACGATACGTGGGGTGACTGGGCCGATGAACCAACTGGCAGTTACAGCCGACGTACGGTTTCGGGAGACGTACGGTTGCAAAGACCAGTAAAAGCAAAATAAATCGAAGGGAAATGTATCTACAAATTACAATGTTGTCATATAGTTACCTTGTTATGTGTTATTTATGACCAATTAATATTTCTTACTAATCTACAAATCTCTACTTACAATGCGTATTCAAACTTGCGACGTATGGTTTCATGAAAACTTCCCCAAATCGGTTTCGTCGCTCAACACAATTTATTAGCCAACATTTTTGGTTTAAAACAGCATAGGACCTATGTATCCAGCTGTGGCATCAAGTTGAGTGTGAAATCGGTGTTATTTAATGAACTGTTGTACTGCATTTTCCTATATGAATGACTGCACACGGACGGTTTCAGAAAAGTTCCCAACATGAAAATAATCAGGAAAAATCTGGGATTTAACCTGAAGTTTTAATTTTTTGAGCAGTAATGCCTGAGACACCGACCTTCATAGCCAAACATTAACTGCATACCTTGCCTATGTTATTCGAATAATACAATGCATTTTAAAGTACTGATGGCATATATTTCACAAAAATAGAGCAGAAATTAGCCATTTTGGAGGGACAATACTCAGAGATTCCATGGTACATATACAAAAGTAGGGTTCCCCAGAAAGCCCCAACGAAGACGCATGCGTACAGCATCATTCCAGCCTTCCAACTATTATATTAAATGAGTTATAGCCCTGGAACCTGTTCGTCAACGTTTCGTGGGAATCGACCATATATTCAGTTTTTTGGAAATTTTATCGTGTAATCAAATTGATTCAGGTGACTGTTTTTATCATTAGCATGGCTACGGGAAAGTAAGGCAATAAAACAAAAACTTCAACAAATTAGTTGATGCTAGTTTATTAGCTATGCATTTGATTAATCTGTTTACTTGTACATGCAAATAAGAAATCATTAATGTTATTATACTCGTTGCCGAATCAAGGTAGTCTGTTATCATAAGATTTTTAAACCGTAAGAAGTAATACTTGGATGTAGGACATTGCAATGCGAATTTGCAGTTGGGAAGAAAAATTATATTTCCAAATGTATTTAACGTTGAATTTGCATAAATTAATTATTATTTTTCATACATAACATTTGTTGTTTTTTAAATGACAATACTTGGACTTTTTGAAAGTGCCATGCAGTTTGATCAACATCAAATATCTGTACACATAAAGTACCATGCATAAGCTAAATATTTAAAACAAAAATGATAAAATTAGGAAGTGTTCTGACTCACTCCCATAGTTGGAACCAGTTGCTGGCAATCTCCTCCTCTGACACATGACTCACTAAAGTCTTATGTCATCAATGACTTGCTGAAGAAGTATCTCCCATCAGTATTCTCTGTACAAACAGTTTATTACAGTGTTTGGCACCTGTCTGCTAATCCAGCTAATTGGACTCCTTTGTTGTGACTCCTCCACTTGATTGAGGAACTAAGTGTAGTGTGTGCCTGAGTCAACTGATCAAAGATCAAATCTAATTAATTACCAGTTGACATTGTACTTTGTAGGTCTTTCCTGCTATGAATAAAAAATGCACCAGCCACCTCTAGCTGGCCCACTGCATTCTCCCTCCAATTAAAATAGTTATCTGAACCTGATCAACTGGTAATTACAGCATGCTAGGTGGAAATGGCAGGAACTGGGTAACATGGATGTGACTTATTTATAACATATTTTATATGAACACTTGATATTTAAATTAACTTTTATTTTATTTTAATTAATTATATTAATGGAACTGAGTAAATTAACACAGTAACAACTAGAATTAACCCATGCGATTAACCCATGCCCAACATCAACCTGATCAATATGAGACCATTGCAACTGGTAAACCTTGCAGGTAGATGTGATTAATTATTATTAATATTGAATGGTTACCACATTAAACATCCTGTAGATTACAGTATATATTCATCGAGTTAATAATATATTATGTTTAAGTTTTCAAAATTAATTTTTCAATAAATATAATTCTTACAGTAGATGCAGCTTTCATAACACACACTATTGTAACACACAAGTACTCTTACATTTGTTACAGTATAATTTTTTATATTTCAATAGTAATTTATTGATTTGTATTTTCATAACTCCAGCGCACAGGCCTATTGTAAATTACGTTACAGTGTGATATATTGCTATTGCCTAGTTTCCATTTTATTACAATTGCATATTGAAGACAATGTACGTCATGTAATATTACATTTGAAGATAGATAGAATGGTCATTATATAGCAAATGAAAATAATGGTTAGGCGACAATGCCCCAATTATATACATAGAAAGAAATGCACTGGTTCACTATTAGTGGATGAAGGTTCAATGTTTCTACATGACTATATATATATATATATATATACATATATATAAGCTGCCTGCATAAAAATATATTTCATAAATACATAGCTGATTGATACAACCATTTCAATCTTCTGTTGTTACTTACAAATGTGTTTATTTAATTCAAGCTGAAGCATTCATAACATACTTATTTGTAGTTGATGATATATCAGTCGCTGTTTCCAGGTGTTGGAAGGAAGACAAAGAATAACAGCGATCTCAAGTGTGCAAAGTGGATGTCTCTCGTAAATTACATCACAGTGACCAAGATGTGTAAACGGACAGCCCGAGGAACGACAGTGGATCACAAAGGGTGAGTACAATGATTGCTTTATGATGGTTGACAGTGCAGTGTATTTTTTACAACAATTTCATTACTTTGATACAATGCTGCCTGCACTATTTTTAGTAACATTATGCAGGCAGTTAAGTAGAATAGTGTGCTTTTTTAGGTATATGTGTCAATCTGCCTGTATGTGTATTGATATGTGTCAAACTGCCTGTGTGTGTATTGATATATATATATATATATATATGTATATGTATATATATATATATATATGTGTGTGTGTATATATATACATATATATATATATATACATATATATATACATATATATGTGAGTGTGTGTGTTGCAGGCTCCAAGGCACACAAGGTACTTGACAACATTTATGTGGCACCTCTCACCAGTTTACCAGACATATGCACTGGAGGTTTTTCACAACGTTATGAACCATTTCCTGCCAAAGTCTACCCATTTCTGGTATGCAGGCATGACAGTGAGGTGGGTTCATTGAGCACTACCACTCTGTGACGTAGTCTCACAGTGCAGGTGACACTCACTATGCATTATAATGCTATCCTCAAAACACAGCATATTTGAATCACACAAATAACATGTCAGTGTTATGTCAACATATAGCTCAAAATTATGGAAAATTAGTATATATAAACACCCACTTTGATATACTAAATTTGGAGCATGGTAAAAATAATTCCTCATCGATGTTCATTTGCCCCTTTCTATGGTCATTGAACCATTGGTCTATTGTGTAGCAATTGGTGAAGGATTGGAGAAAACATTGTAGTATTTACTTGTTTTTAGTTTTGACGTTGTGCTTATATCTTTCATGAAATGAATTTCGATGTCCTTGGTTTGTTGCTAGATGTGCAGGTGTAAGCTGGCTATTTCTATTTATAATGGCCTTCCAGATTTTAGTTTTTTTGTCATAAAATTGTCTTGAAATTACAATTTACAAACGTATTTATATTAATGGCAATACACTGTTGGTGACGTCTTGTACAACTTTATTATTGTTCAATCAATAGACTGCTCACTGGTTTACGTATGATGCTATATAGGATATGTCTGGCCGTCCTGCACTACAATGAGAATGCGGACCGTCCACAGGCCAGAACCCAGGCAGAAGGGAAATTGCAGTGGGAGGTGGTTTACCCAAACTCGAAGAAGGGACAAGAAGCGGCCGTGAAGTATGTCAAGGAGAAGGTTACTTATGGTGAGTTCACAGCTTCCCTTGTGCAATTGGATGTTTTGAGGTATGATTACTTTGGACAGAGAGGCCTGCACTATAAAATTTATGTTAAGTTTGAAAATGGAGCATACTCAATAACAGCACAATTACCTTATTCTGCCCAACGTAAACATGCATCAAATATGTGCGCACAACACAACAAAATCTATTTATCACGGTATGCATGTGTATAATATCAGATAAAAAAGACCATGTAAATTTCAACAGATGTATATTTCAGCCTTGTAGGTGCAGGTGCATGATGTGTGTGTGAACTGTTTGAATAGATAATAAAGGGAGGTTGGTGTTTTTGGTGCATCAATACAGGGGTGTTGTTGGATGTTTTTAGAGTATCAAGGATGGGTGCAGTTGGAGGTATCAAGGGGCTGCAATTTATTTTTGGTCAGGTAAAAAAATGCACCTTCTATTAATCAAGCACGCTGTGAGTATATATTTATGATTACAGATGAACATTAATTGGGGTTAATTATTTGTTTGCTGTAAGGGTGAAACAACTGAGTGAAATCGCAGTCATATGCTATAATAGTAGCATTGTATTTATTACAGCGTATGTCACAAAGTTTATAGACGCTGTCAAGAAAGGTCGCCTGGCGTACCCCATCTACAGCAGGGCACTAGAAGCCGCTGCACAGACTGGCATCGTAGCACCACCCCACTAACTGTATCCTACCAGCATGTTCCAAAGCAAGTCATGATAGACTCATATCTTTCCAGGTACCAGTAGTCCTCATTCATGGCCGTGCATACCGAAATCCGACGTAGATTGCAGATGGAAATGCATTGCGAATTGCATCGACAACACACGATGGCAGAGTCTTCCGGTTGTAGCGTCCTAGGCGATGTCATATCCACACGACAAATCGTCGATACGCAACATGTCTGTAGATGCTGTAAAACAATGGCATTAGATTACCTATTGATTTGTATTGTAACATCATCGATTACATCAGTGATGTAATCACAATGTTTCAGGATAGTGGATACTTTTAAGGTTTTAGCAATTTCAAGGACAGAATATATTTAAGTGGCCAAGTTACATTTTAGTACTGGCATTTTTATCACAGCTGTACGAGGGAAAGGTTGAATTGAATTACACCACGTTGTTTTATCTGGCTTTATATTTTATTTTATAATAATAATAATAAGATAACTTCTATTGCGCCTAAATCATTGGAAACCAAGCTCAGAGGCGCATCAAAACAAAACGATTGGTCAATCTCAAAATCCATAAGTAGTTTTCCAGTTGTTAACAGATGGGTCAAGACGCTAGGGAGCTACGGTGAATAAGCAAGGTTGTAAAGATACGTTTTTAAATGACGACGGAATTTTGAAATATTTTCAACTGATCTAACACTAAGAAGGAGCATATTCCAAAGAGTTGGTGCAGCTACAGAAAAAAGCCCTAGTTCCAATGTTAGTGTTGACTCTTGGAACAAAAAGTAGGTCAGAACTAGATGATCGAAGCTGGGTAGATTTTCTTACAGGAATGAATGCAAATAAGATGGTTGCTTATTGGACAGTGCCTGGTATGTAATGGTACAGATCTTAAATAGTATACGATATCGTGCAGGAAGCCAATGCAAAGACTTCAAAAGTGGTACAGAGCGAGAAAAACGAGGAGATCTTGTAACTACTCTTGCTAGACAATTCTGGACACGTTGAAGTTTTGTGGTATCCTTGCTAGCGATATTATAAAGGAGGGAATTGCAATAATCAAGTATGCTGCTTACTTGTGTATTTTAACGTTGTCGTCAAGTGGGCCATCAGTACCGTTAAACTCATACACTGCCAACTCCACAACATGGTGGTTGAGGAAATTTGGGGCAAACCCATCAGGTTCTGTAATGCATTTAATCTGTGCACTTTTACTGGCAACTGCACAGATTTCTTGACAGCATAATGCGTTCATTTTCTGTCGGCATAATCCGACAGTTGCCGCATGAACACCTGTAACAAGACAAAACTCCAGAATAACAGTTGCTTTTTATAAATAACACAATGTTCAAGTCTAATGTGGTCATACGCAATATTATCATTATATGATTGTTTTTAAACAAATGAAAATTTGTATTATATGTAGGGGTACTGGCACTATCCACATAAGTTTACAGCAACTTATTAATATATATTTATGATTACAGGTATATATATATATATATACGCATCAAATAAACAACAAAAATACTCATAAAGTAGTAAAGGAATTTGAGAATTGATGCATATAAGCCTGTGTCCTACTATTGACTCTTACAGGGTTCATAAATATTTTAAGGAAAAAAATTTAAGGCCTTTTTAAGGTCATTTCATGTGTCAGAAATTCAATAATTTTTAAGGCCAAAAAACGACATAATATTCTCTATATATACTATATACTATATTTAAATATATATATATATATATATACATATATTATATCAACAGGCACTGCCATATCGCATGGTGTTGTCAAATCTGCAGATGCATCACGTGCCAATGTTTTGCGTTTAGGATCATTTTTTTATTTGTTACTTGTCGATGCACTTGTAGAGATGAAGAGATGCATGCTCGGTAAACCCAGCATTTCATTGTTTGATTTGTGTTTTTAGCTCTTCATGTGCAATTTCAATGCATTTTCAACCATCTTTCCCAAATCAATGGTCTTTCGATACGCGAAACAATTCGCTTTGTGAGGATCGTCTTTCCATTCTCTCACTCACCCATACTATTTCAACCTCTTCAAATTGATTCAGATTCAGACTGTTTATTACCAAGTAGCATTTCAAATGTACGAGGAATTCTTGGCGTTGTGGCGTCAACATACATGCACGCTTGTCTCCCCTGCCCCCATCATGCATATGCAAAATATACAATCAGAAACATTATAAAACTGTGCTAAAACTAGTATAAATTTAAACCAAGGCCAACTGCCAACATATTTTAAGACAGTCGTACATCTATTGACATAAAGTGAACTTGATAACATAATATAAATACCGTCTGAACGTTACCTAAAAAGTTTAAAAGTATACATGTAGTTAAATAAATAATAAATAAATGTATTAATAAATTAGCTGACGATATATAAACTAAGCAGACAGTTAAAAAGTGTGTACATGCATGTAGTCAAGTTAATTAATAATAAATAAATAAATAATAAAATAAATAAATAAATAAAAAATAATTAATAAATAA
Source organism: Paraescarpia echinospica (assembly GCA_020002185.1). Taxonomy (NCBI): domain Eukaryota; kingdom Metazoa; phylum Annelida; class Polychaeta; order Sabellida; family Siboglinidae; genus Paraescarpia; species Paraescarpia echinospica. The sequence goes on from CM034544.1 coordinate 36,332,927, forward strand.
TTTAGCATGGCGACATATAATCTAAACCGACTGAAAACAGTATCATGGCATTTCGCGGTTCAAATGACTCACAGCCTGCGGATAAAAACTATTTATAAATCTAGTGGTCCTTGTCTTAATACATCTATAGCGCTTGCCAGAGGGAAGAAGTTCAAAGAGATGGTTGGCTGGGTGGGTAGTATCCCGTATAATGCTCTTGGATTTTTGCGCACAGCGATCATGGTAAATAGATTCAATGGATGGCAACTCGTGCCCAATGATTCTAGATGCGCCCTTCACGATAACTTCTAGCCAAACCACACTACAATCGAGAAAGTGAGGATACTTTCAATGATGCGCGGTAGAATCGTATCATAATCTCATGAGCAATGCCGAATCTCCTGAGCTGCCTCAGGAAGAACAGGCGTTGTTGTGCCTTTTTGTAATGCTCAGTGTGTTTGTGCACCAGCTGAAATCGTTTGAAATTGTTATTCCAAGGAATCTAAAAGATTCAACCAGTTCGACCTCCACGCCATTTATCGAAAGAAGGTAGATGGGATGTTATCCGCACACCAACCAACCATTCTCTGAAATTCTTCCCTGTATGGCGTCTCATTCGCATTCTCAATCCAGCCCTCCACAGTAATGTCATCGGAAAACTTGATCACAAGGACCGATTGGTCCAATTAGACACAGTCATTTGTGAAGAAAGTAAACAGGAAGGGGGATAGCACACAACCTTGTGGGGCACCTGTATTTAGGATAAGAGGTCTGGATATAGAGTTGTTGACTCTAACAGATTGAGGCCTGTGAAGAAGAAAGTTAAGGACCCAGTGACACATGGCAGGATGTACATTCAACAATGAAAGTTTATCGAACAGCTTGAATGGGATGATAGTGTTAAATGCTGAGCTGAAGTCAATGAACAGGATCCTGGTATAGGTTCCTGGCTTCTCTAGGTGCTTCAGAATGTGATGCAGACCTAAAGCTACCGCATCGTCTACTGATCTGTTTGCTTTATATGGAAACTGGTGCGAGTCCAGGAGGCCGTCGGTGACCGACTTCAGGTACTTGAGTACTATGCGCTCGAACACTTTCATGGCGACTGAGGTCAGTGCCACTGGACGGTAGTCGTTCAACCCGATGATGTTGGACTTCTTGGGAATGGGTATGATAGTGGACGTTTTGAAGCAGACTGGAACTCTGCACTGCTGGAGAGAGGAGTTGTAGATGTCCGTAAACACCGCAGAGAGTTGGTCGGCGCAGTTTTTCAGGGTAGATATGGAGATGTTGTCTGGACCCGAAGCCTTTCGCGTGCTCTGTCTCCTGAACAGTTTCCTTACCTCAGTTTCCTGGACTATGAAGGGCGGAGACAGAGAGGTACCTGCTGGAAGTGGGCGCTGCTATGGTGAATAGTTAAGCTTGTCAAATCTGCTGTAAAAATCGTTGAGCTGATCAGGGAATGAGGGGGTCACTGCTGTTGGTGGCCGCTGCGTGTTCCTTGTACTGCGTAATCTGCCGCAGGCCATTCCAGACAGATCTGGTGTTGTTGGAAGCGAACTGGTCCTCAAGTTTGCGTTTATATACGGATTTGGCCTTCTTGACCGCCTTCTGCGCCTCGCACTTAGCTCTCCTGAATTCTTCCCTGCTGCCGCCGATGAACGCCGCGTTCTTCGCCGCCAGTTTCTGCTTGATGTCCCTGGTGAACCAAGGTTTATCGTTGCCATACAGGGTGACAGTCTTTGTCTCCGTGCACAGCTCCTCACACCAGTTGATGTAGGATGTCACGGTATCAGCGTACACGTCTAGGTCAGGACATGCCTCTTTAAACATGTTCCAATCTGTGCACTCCAGGCATCCACGAAGAGCTGCAGTCGACTCGTCCGTTCGCTTCTTGACAGTCTTCTTTGATGGCTTCAAAGTTTTCAGTTTCTGTCTGTACGTGGGGATGAGGACGACCGTTGCGTGATCGGACTCTCCAAGGGGAGCCCTGGTGGTGACACGGTACGCATCCTTAAAGACTGTGTAGCAGTGATCCAGGACCTCATATATATATATATATATATATATATATATTATACATATATATATATATATATATTATACATATATATATATATATATGTATATATAAAAAGGCGAAAGATTTACTTCCATGTTTCATTCATTTTCACGTCTTGCATTTTGAATTTCATAACATTTAAAATATGAACATTGATATAATTTCGATTCCAGCTTTGGGAAAATTTATTGAGGCAAAATTAAAGGGCTTTTCAGGACATTTTGTCAATTTTCAAGGCCTTTTCAGAGCATTTTCAAATTTAAGGCTTTTTCATGAGATACCTTCAAATTCAAGGTCTTTTCAAGATTGTGCGAACCCTGTCTTATGTAAATTGCAATTAATGACAGTTTATGAAAGTTTATATGCTGGGGTTAATCTTCCTAATGTGGAGGTAGGCTTATGTGGTGGCCAGGATGTTTACAATTATCACCAAAATGGAGTTATGTGACCTTTTGATTTATATGAAATACAAACACACAGTCTAGGAAGAAAATAATGAGGCACGCGGATACACACACGCACTCTCACACGCACACACGCACACACGCACACACTCACTCATATCGTTGTTTATGGTGGAATGGTGCGACACTTCGCCAAATTATTCAACACGAGTGGGTCAAATATGAGGGCAATTTGGTTTTAATCTGATCAGTAACAAATATATATGATAATATATATGGTGCCATGTCACAACAATAACTTGACAGTCTCGTCTAATTTGCTTAATATATTTTACATTACGTTAAATTACCTGAACATTCTTAGACACAATATATCGATATTACATATTTTGTTCATGTTTTGCATTTCAGTTGATCCTCAGTTGAGAATTTTTAAGTAAGTTGAGTATTATATTCCACACTAATATATGATAAACTCTAACTATTCTAAATAATCTTGCCATAGACACAGGCTGTGCCTGTCAGCGTTGACGGTAGTCAAAACATACAGGTGTACATCAGTGTGTGACCGAATATACAAAGTAATTATTAGTACAAGAAACACAAAGACATACTTATCGGAACAATACATGTTTTGTATTAATATACCTATAATCTAACACAGTTACTATGAATATAACAAACTAATGTGAATATTCCGTAGTATGTTCATGTGAGAGGTCGAGCCTGACACGTGAAGCAGGTTTTTTAATGGACTGAAAGTGAATGGACAGGATATATATCAATTTAGATATACCGACAACACAGCGTTAATATCCAATACAAAAGAAGGATTGGATAAATTGATAACTACTGTTAAAGAGCACAGCGAGATGAAAGGATTGAAACTAAACGTAAAGAAGACTAAGATTGTGGATGTGAAGGGATGGAAGGAAAGTGGAAGGCAGCAGAAGAAGAGGAAGACATAACAGACAATGGGAGAAGGACATAGACGAATGGATGGGAGCAGACGTCTGACGAGTTGGGAGACTGGCAAACGAAAGAGATGTTGATAGACAAACCAACAAGGCTGCAACGTCCGAAATTTGATAAGCAACACCACTGAACCACTGTTCAAGCTCTCTTGCGGGATAATATAACTTTCTCCACTTCCATAAAGGGTAACTCGAAGCTGGCACTCAACACGACGGCGACCATGTTTCCCAGCAGCCAGTAGGCGAGAAACAACATTACCTGTAAAAAAGAAGATGACAATAAAAATGGAGAGTTGGACAAATCATAAGTTTCTTTGAGGAGCGCAGAAGCGCAGCTGTAAGAGCTTTGGATTATATCGATTGAGAAAACCCTGGTTCGAATCATGTGCTACGGTGCCGAACCTTGAACAAGTTCGTTTATTCTACATTGCTTAAGTTCACTCAGCTGTATATACGAGTACCTGGCTATAGACAGTGGTTGATATTTGTGTACGAATATTCTTCGCGCATTAATTACAGCGTGGCTGAATGTTTCCCGGAGACGTCGATATGGTGTTCGGATGAACACCACTGCCAGGTAGTCAAGTGTAAAGCGTTTTGAGTAGTCCTAAGAACTGGGAACTGCGATATATAAGAACTTACCTTTTTGCTTTGGTGTTTGTTATTGACATTTGGTGAGTGAAAACTACAATAGTTTCACCGTAGCGATGTAACTAGTGTAGTCAAAATGACGAAAACTGATACGCCTACAATGAATACACAGGCGTTTTTAAAATCTGCTGACAATTCTGTGTTTTATATTGTCACATTTATATACTTTCTGCTGGTGACGTATATGATTAACCAAAACGCGAAATTATATCCTATTTATAACGTAGCATTTGTTTTCACCGCACCGAATCAATAGATAACATATTTTGAATATGTTTGTTTGCGTGTTTGTTTGGTTGTTTTTTTGACTGCTGACTTTCTGTCCTCCCGCCCGCCCGCCAGTCCGCTCGCCCGCCCGCCCGCCCGCCCGCCCGCCCGCCCGCCCGCCCGCCCGCCCGCCCGCCCGCCCGCCCGCCGTCCGCCCAACTCAGAATGCTTGTTTATCTGTCTGAGCAAGTCTCCAGCAGTTGCGTAGGTATGGGGCTGCACCATGGTAGACTAGAGAACGCGTACATGCGGATAGTATGTAGATATTAGTTATTTAATCCAATTAGACCCTGTGGGATGGGGATTTTCGGATCAACATTTCAAAAAGTTGTACTAGCTGTATGGATGAACTTAATGATTCTTCCATGTCATCGTAAAGCAACAATTCTACATAAGACATGTCGCAGGATGTACCCAAGATATTTTAGTGGATATCATGTTATTTCAGTATATTTTATGTACAGTATGTTAACGCTGCATATGTTACTGAGAAATACTAACCATTGTCGAGTACTGTACATAGATGAGTTGCATAAGCCCATATGTGTAGGGATACATGATGAGCGGATGTATCAGGTACAACGTGTACGTGAGCCGGCTCAGCGGAATAAAGAAGTTCCAAGAGAGGAATCGATGGACGAAACCTGAAAGCAAGTTTTAAGTGAATTGTTAAAAATATTTGTAAGTCATCCTTCGCAACATAAATTAACATATCTCCAGCGAGGATTCGATATTATAATTAATATGCCAACAATGTACAATCAACCTGCTAGGCAGTCATTCTTTTGAGCACGCGCACGCACGCACGCACGCAAGCACAGACACACACACACATATACATACATATATATATATATATAGAGAGAGAGAGAGAGAGAGAGAGAGAGAGAGAGAGAGAGAGAGAGAGAGAGAGAGAGAGAGAGAGAGAGAGAGAAGATACACGTTATAAACATATTGACGTACAGACAAGCAATAAAGACTAAAAAACGGAGAAAAACAGGAATGGAGAGCGGAACAAAAAGAAAAACAGAACACTATTGCGATAGACAACTCAATACTATTAAATATGAAGATTTTTAAGCGACATAATGCTAACAATAACTCAAAGCGTTACTACAACGTGAAGTGTCAGAGCATATACGTACCTCCATAACCTGAGCAGCACGCGAACACCACCCAAGCGACACTGAGGGCAAACACGTCTCTGTATGTGGACTTGTAAGCGTAATACGACACAGATGGCCAGGCGGGGAGACCGAACTGACCGTACACAGCCGCCAGCAAGAAGCTGACGGCGACGAGCCAACCAACGGCCACGACAACCTACAGAACATAATTGAACAACGCGGTCAGTATGTTCTTTGCTTTAGGAATCAAACTTGGTGGTTGTCTTTGCGCTACAAGACAATACATGTAAGCATGCACATGAAGGAGTACATGTGTATAAAGGTATGTACGGATGAACCTACCTACGTATATGTTTACATGAACACGTTGTTGTTTATGCAAATGCTTAATGCGTACAAAAATGCATAAATACATGCATACACGCATACATACACACACACACACACACACACACACACACATTCATACATACATACATACATACATACATACATATATACATACATACATACATACATACATATTTACATTTACTCGCTGATGTATATCTTTTCTAGACAACACATACACTAATTCTAATATATTGGTAGTCGTGTTACACACCTTAGGCATTCGGATCCGACACTTGGTCCGGTACATTATCATTCCCAGTGCGATTCCAATGGCGTAAGGACCAAACCTCGTCCATGGTTGTATATACACTCTGGCCACCCATTCAATGAGAGTGAGATTTTGTCTGCAATATAATTTTGAACACGTCTCACAAACAACGTCTACCCGATGAACTGTGCAGGTGGGTCTGTGTAGGGGAACGCACGCCCACACACATGCAGGCACGCCCACTCAACTGCACGCATGTCCACTTAGTAGTGCATTGCAGGTGTCATTCATGATAATACACATTTGCTTCATTGTGTTTAACTTATACACAATACACCATTGCATATGGCTATGTGTATTGCATCATTTAATGTATCATTACTATGTGTGAGATCGCTAAGTATATCACCAATATTAAAACAGTCATGCTCAAAACTTACTGAACATGAAATGTTTATGCTTTATAGTAGCTTGTTAGTCGATTTTGTTATGATAACTTGTATTTTCAGTTTCATAAATACAGCATGTTCCTAAATGTGACATCTAAAGTGGACCCTTTAGAGCCACCTGGGCGCGACAGGTTATGTGATCACTGTGAGCTTTGCTGGCCTGCATGAGCCACAAGGGCGTCAAATGGTACACGCAAACCATGTGTTTACAAAGTATACTGTCAAATAGTTATGTCACACTAAAAAAGTAAACCTGTATCAAGGTAACATATTTTGTAGGGCGTTATGAATTTAATACGACTGCTTGACACACATTGCGCTTTATTCCTTAGCAGAACTGTTTATTGCAATACCAACGTGACTTGTCTGGCCTCTCATTAAATAAAGCGCTAAGAATATTCCAGGTGCAGATTTAGATGGCTGAGTAAACTGAAGCAAAAAAATTGCCGAAACGTCAAAACGGCAGCGAGAAGAGTCGAACACTTATGTCTAAGTGTTCGACTACTGTCTACATCAAGAACTACATATGTTACATCGGTCACCTAAGTCAAACCTGACACATCTGTTTCACCTGTTACATGTGTCACACCAGTTACATATGTTACTCATGTTACAACTGTAACACCGGTTACACCTGTCACAAATGTTACATATGTTATATGTTACACAGGTTACATGTTACGTCTATTACACACCTGTCACACCTGTTATACTTGTCACAATGGTTACTCATGTTACAAGTGTTACAGATGTCACGTCTTTACACCGTACACAAATGTCACACCTGTCACATGTGTCTCACTTATCATGTCACACATATGACACATGTTACACAAGTCTTATGTATCACTTGTCACACATGTTACACCTGCTACATCTGTCACACATCTTACCCATACCACATATGTACATGGCAACCTGTCACACGTGTCACAAATGTTACACATACCACACCTGTCACACATGTCACATCTGTCACACCGGTTACACATGTCGTAAATGTCACACCTGTTACACCTGCTCCTTGTTTCAACAGATACAACAACAATTTTGAAGCGTTATATTCAGTTCTTGCTAGTTTAGGCCCTGGTTTAAGCTCATCAATATTTATGTACAAAAACAAATTATATAATATTATTTTGAAGAATCGATCGCATCAAATTAACGCAGCTACCCCTGAAAATCAAACATCTCCTCTATAAAATATGTATAAGTGTGCAACTAAATTAATATTTGTACCTTATACTTAGTACTAGTAATTATAGTGCAACAACTTATTATTTTATAATTGTATTGCTAGCCAGTGGGGCGGCCATGAACAGGTGGTCCCTTTAGAGCCCCCCGGGCATGAATGGGTTAATTAGTTATATCAGTTGCATCATTAGTTATTACATCGCTGCACGTATTACATTACTGTGTATTGTATATTGTAATATGTTCTATCAACTGAGTGAACTGGGCCAGATTAGATGAAATCAAATCGCCGACAATAGCAAGAAGATTGAAATCAGTGTTTTGTGAGTTATTTGAAAGTCACACGTTTTGTAGCTCAGTGGCCGTGTGGACATGGGTCAATGCTAGGGAACATGTCAATACATACTCACGTATATATGACGAGGCGCGCAGTTAGACTTCCTGCATATCCGAGAAAGAGGAAAAGTCCGCCGAATATCGGGAAGCTGATACAACAACAAAAATAAACATTATTACATGGGCAGGAGTGAAACAAGCAGTAACTAGCAAATCTAAGAACAGTTGCCATGTTCTTTAAATCGGGCGAGCGAAGTTCTAACTAAGGATTAACAACATTGTCCAAGATTCCCACACAAAACTGATCGAAAGTCCACCATTAACAAATTTTATCTCTTCTTAATCTCCTCGTACGTTAGAACCACAATTTGTTTTAGACTATTTTTCATAACTAAGATCTTGCAGTTCTGAAATACTTTAACTAGGTCTCTTACGTACTTCATCTAACTAAACAATTGGATAGCCAAACCATTTTGAGTAGGTCGCTAACAATTTTCAGTATTAAGTGACCGTCCGAACTGTCATTTATTATCCCTCTTGTACGTACCAAATGCATACGCGATGAATAATTTACACTAAATAGTATTGATATATTTGACAATAATATCGCACACCATTTCAAGTTCTCGCGACATAATATATCCTCAATTTATCGTTGTGCTTGCCAAAAATGCATCTTGCTAACAATGTACGTAAATCGGTGCCGATTTTAATTCATTCCATATCAGTCTTCAAAATACACTTTCGCAGACAGACAGGTAGCTTTAACCAGCACAGGCGTCCATCGGTTTGTTTCATTTATTATCACCACCGATAGGAGGTCTAGCTTATGAAATAAATGATGTAATATCCCTCAAATATTCAGCGTCGAAATCATACGAATTTCCCGACTTCATTCACAATATTTGCTTTTGAGTTGCAAAGAGAGTCCTGTTTTGGTGATTTCTTCCTCCGTGTTCAGCACGGAACGTTTAAGCAATGTTCTAATTTATTCATTTATTTATATTATGCTTATTTATATTATCACTTACCACAAGTTAACTGTTTGGCGGCATTGGTCGCCAATTGAGTTCCACGACCGGAATTTGGGTCGCAGACAGAAAAGGTGGCGAATTGCTGATCTAACGGATGTATAGCCTTCTTACGATATGCCTCCATTTTTCTATGATGCTTTCTAAATTACGCCTATCTAGTTTGTCATTCCAATGCGTCATTAGGTATTTTCCATAAAGCTGATAGTTTATCTAAATAATCCAATATTATGTGTATTTTCTTTCCATGTTATATTCTCGCACTGCTCTAAAACGTTCCTGTGAGCACTATATGTTAGTCCCATGTCCTATCTGTGGTAGTATGTGAAATGTTCATATACGTGATGGCTTGTTAACCAGTGGTGCATTCACGACAATAGCAGCTATTGTAGTACAACAGTACTCGTTCACATCAATGTATTACACCCCAACCACTTCCCAAAAGTTAATACCAACTGTTGATCAGAAACACTACTATGACATGCCACAACTGGTCAGATATTGAGCACATACCACTTACCGATAGAGAAGCCATATGAATAAAGGAGCAATGACGTAAAACTGGAAGTCTAGAGTCAAGTACCACGTCCATCCGACACACTGCAGCGAAGAAGCACGCGATCAGTCATCTGTATAGTGTTTTGTGTGAGATAGGTAAAGGCAGTCGAAGAACAACTTTGTTCGAGTAAGTCACTTCACACGTTCATGGACGCCCTTGTGATTGGTTAAGTCACTTCACACGTTCATGGTTACGTGATTGGTTACGCTTTTTTTGCAAAAACCGATTTGTGTTCTTAACTAAGAAACATAGATTCTACCTTACACAATTGTGAGAACAGCAAATGGTGGCGGATGATCGAGGCTACACTTTTGTGTGACTCAGAGCATGTCTATGTAATAAGTGAGCTGTACTTATGTATGATTCATCCTTCTCTGCACTGCTCATTTCACACTCTTGACGATTGAAACACAACATGACCACTCTTGCATGTCATGCCGTATCTGCACAACATCCACCATTTTTGGCTAGTGTCCTGCATCTGCATATAGTGTATATACACCTCAGAACATATTAGCAACTACAACATAAAACTGGCAAGCACGCATTTTCAGTAGCCGCACCCAAAATCAATATCTAAATTACTATCACATTAAAAAAAATATGAAACGATACCTACATTCATCGCACAAATACTGAATAAATATTTAATCCAAATTGCATTACCATATTAAATCCTAGACGGTGCATCGTTCTATTGATGCAATGTGCACGTCTTTCATCATGATGTTATTAATTTTCATGGCTTGTTCCATTTTTATCATCGAGTTTTCAGTATTTAAATGACATAGACACGTACTGTATTAATGTTGTTGTTGATGTTTTTATTTTTATTATTATTATATTATGGCTCGACTTACAATTCTGTAATATTCGACGAAGTTATCTATGTAGAGCAGAAGTGTCCACCAGTTCTGACGACACGGTTCCCCCATATCAGTTTCTGGCGCAATGGGACCAACGGCGACATAACGGTAGTACCCGACAGTCAACATGATGACCACGGCGTAGGCTGGGGTCAGTCTGGGTAGGACGAATTACAAGAATGGTAATGTTACGACTGAACTGTTGTGGAGGTGTCAGTATTAAAACAGAGTTCACAGTAAACATGTCCACACATTGCTTATTAATAAAACGACCGCATGAGAGAAGGTTAAACAAAACAGCCGGGTTCTTGTGACATGTGGCATAGGACTGACGAAACAACAAATCGAGCATATATGTGTCTTTGCATCGAAGTGTAAATGCATGTCTGCCTATATGCCTGTTTGCGGCATATGCGTGTATGCCTGGTTGCGTATATCAATGTATGTATGTATATATAAAACGCTTCATACTCCAAAATAACATGGACTGAATTTAATTTAAGTGAATGCGTGTATGTGTGTGTGTGTATGTGTGTGTGTGTGTGTGTGTGTGTGTGTGTGTGTGTGTGTGTGTGTGTGTGTGTGTGTGTGAGTGTGCTTGTTTTTTGTTTGTCAGCGCGCATGCGCGTGCGCGTTCGTGTGTGACTATGTGTTCGTGAGAGTGTTTGTGTATTTGGCCGTTGTCTGTGTGTATTAGGCCGTGTTTTCAAGCGCTGCCGTGTGCTTGTGTGCGCGTAAGAGCGGAATCGCAACAGGCAAGCGTTCACATACCTCAAATATCGGTGGATGTAATATCTCACCATTTGAAACAGTCTTGGCATTCCACCTTGGCGGGACAGTTGTTTCGAGAACGACACAGTCACCAAAGCGGCGCTGTAATTAACACATTCGTATTAAAAGAAACACATTAATGATAAACAAATATACAACACACATGTTATGAAGTAATTTAAACAAATCTTTTCCTGAGTACATAAAATACTGTGAAATATAGAAACACTGGCACTGATGACACAACCATAAATTCGAGCTTTTATTGTCTACTTTGGCTTTGCTGTGGCTATATTTTGTTGTAAATGTTTAACAACTATTCGTTTTAGGTTTACATTTGCAATGCCACTCAACGTTTCCTATTTTAACAAAGGACGTACAATAACGATCGCGTAATATTGTTATATGTGAACGTATTATTAAATGAAAATATTATTTGTATTCGTTTAATTAGGTCGTGCTTAGTTTCGTTGATACTGCTTTAAGAAAACATGCATTTGCAATTTACACATTCATTCAAGCATTTACATTAACAACTTACAAGAACCATATAGAGAGGGATCATTAATGTTGTTCTAATTATACAGTCGTGAAGAACTGTATACTTGAGCTCGCTTCCACTTCTATGTTTACATTATTTACTCGAATAAGGCAGTGTTTTAGTGATATATGTTTACAGTAGAAATATAGTATGGTGTCTATGGTATTAAGCAATTTACCTGAGAAGGAAGAATCCGTCAACGGCCAGGCTGAAGGTGACCAGTACTTGGTCTTCAAACTTGGTCACTAATTTGTAGTATCCCGACGGGTTCTCTAAAAAACAAAGTTGTATTAATTTTATGAAATCGTATTTTTAAAGGGAAACATAAGGGAACTTTTTGGTGTTAAGCACCTAAAAGAGTTAATGCAAATTAACTATTTCCAACTATAATGATATTTTAACGTCAGTGGTTTACTGGTAATATTATCTCGAAGTCGAAAATTCTAATGAAACCTTCGATAACAGGAAGACTGCCATATCAACTTTTATGGATTGTGAGACTGACCAATCCTTTTGTCTTGATGCCCCTCTGAGCCTGGTTTCCAAGGATTTAGGCGCAATAGAAGTTATCTTATTATTAGTATTATTCTCTTCTTACCGGCTGCATAGTTGATAGCCGTCAAGGGCGCGACGATGCCAACAATAAAAGCGTGACCCAGCACGACCCATGCCGCCAATATCACACGTATGCCATGCAAGCAAGTGTAGCTCCCCGGTGCATGACGCGCGCTGAGAATCTGTGGAACGTTCCGGTAGAGGGAGAAGGCTAGCAGTGCACGCCAGGCGGCGCTCGTTGCTAGCAAGTGAAATGTCAAATTACTTATACGTGTCACGAAGCAACCAGGAGAGGCATCAGTGAGTGTGAACAGTGTAATAGGTCTAACTTTTTGAATTCTTCACAATAACGCGACATTAGTAACCGGCAACATAAGTTGACGTTACCCATTTGAATATTTCCAGGATTAAACTATATGCAGCAGTTGTTGTCATTTCCTCAAATGTAATACGTTTCGCCGTTCGAGGTGGCTTTGTTGTTAAAATAGCTATAATAAATGATTATGTCTATCTTTTTTTAAATTAAAACTGTTGTAAACAGTATTGATTTTGTGAGGTAGCAATAATAGCGTAAATGTGCGTAGCGCCATCTGTCGGGATATAAAACCTATTCAAAATATATTAGAATAAAACATCGGTAAAACGTAATCAAAGTAATCTTAAAATACAACATCGGAAAAACGTAATCACAATAAAAATCGTGTCAATATAGTAATATAAATATAGTTAGGAACGTAAATATATAAGTGTGCAAAGATAACTCAATGAAAAATAATGTCGCATAAGTATTAACTAAAAGACGTATTACAAACTTAACAGGGGACAGCTTTGATAGATTATCCATGGCATTGTCTTTCCGAACCACACATCAAATCTTTGCGAATTATTGCATTTGTTTAAAAAAGTTCCAGTTTGTAAATTATTGGTTAAGAAACAACATGGACGATGCGATATTAATGCGTAAATACTGCATGATAATGTTGCAATAGCATTGTTGCAATAACGTGGTATGTACGTGCATACATAATGAATGGAAGAACAATAAGAAATTAAAGCTGCCTCAAAATGTCAATATATAAAGAGTTACCGTGTAGAATCGAGAATTGATATATATTTCGTTACTTATTTTGTGTGTGCACCTTTTATCATAATGTTTTGTGACATTATGTCACTACATTTACTAGACGGTTGGTGGAATTGAAAAAAAAAACAGGTCATGTCGCAAAAAGCCACGTGATATATGTCGAATGTCACGGAGTAAACCAAATTCACAGGTTATGCATGTGGCGGTATGATATGGAAACGAGAGTTCCATTCTGAATTATCATAAATTATACTAAGACCAGTGGACTCACGTTCTGCCCTAGGTGGGATTGCGTCATGTCGACGTATCGTTACCAATGGCAACGACGAATGGTTATTGATGTCATCATGCGCTCTCTTGTGACTTCCTTCCGCTTCGATATGTGATGTATTGAGTTCATCTCCGTCAGGCAAACCCATAGAGGTATCGGCTGTTTGTATCCCGTCTTTCACAATAAAAGACGCTGGTGGGTGTTTTCTTTTGGATTTGTAGATGTCAACAAAGGTTGCAACCAGAATGAGAACACCGAAGAAGAGCAGAACAATTCTGTAATGGAAATGTGTAAAGTGTACGATCAGTTTCACGAACCGTCACAGCTAACAATTATTATGTTATGGTAATACATATCTGGCAGTTAAACATTTATATTATCTAGACATCGGGACACAAATCAAAATTGTTGCCCATTTTCCTGATACATCTCAGACACCCGTAAATGAAAACGCGGTCTCAATACTTCTACACTTGTGCAAGTTACCGAGGTCTATTAACTGAAATGCCAAATAAATAATTAGTAAATAGCATTAGCTTCACGCACTAATGATGGTGAGCAGAATGAAAATTAGGTAGACCAACAGCAAAACCATTTTCTTAAAAATCAATTTATGATTTATTGGGTTTTTTGTGGACGAAATAAGTGTGCGGATCAGCGAGTGTTCCAAATCTTACAGGATTTGGTTCTGTTTTAGTCTTAAACACTAAAAAATAGTGTTCGATTGGGAAGCTTCTCTATATGAAAGTCCGAAGACTATTCGCGCTGGAAGGTCTTGTATCATACTAACGTGGCTGTCACCGCCTTCCCATCTCTCCAGAAGTTCATATGTATTGAACATTCCACGTGGTACACTGGCAGCGAATCGTTCCCGACTGTAACAGTTTGTATCAGAATGTATGGGAATCACTATCTCACCTAAACCAGGATGTTATAATGTGATAACATGAATTAACGTTAATAAGAGAAGAGGATACTTAGATACACCATTATAAAAAGTCAGTGATGCACATTATTAAATTCCACTGGTTGTAAACTTGATCATGATACATTATTTGTAGAAAAATGTGCAGAAGTTTTGTTTATATATAGCAACAAATAAACAAACTTTATATGTAACGTTTTGGGAAAACTATGTTTACAAATTAGGCTTTGCAACCACAACTTTAGGGAAAACAATCAAAATTGAAAGAAGATACAATAAAGTGTGCATTTTAGCCAAAATCACAACATTTATGGGACATGACCTAGATAGTTATTTCTGGCTCGGATGTGCGGAATAAGCCTGTGCGACTAAATGCTTGGTTCGCTGTGGTAGGTCACGTGTTATTTACGACATTCGTACTAAATCGTAATGATTGCTAGAATGATGTTTCCCTACAAATGCTATGTTACGGCTTTGCAGGTCAATGCAATCAAATGGATTTCAGACGGTCTACAATAACTTATGAACGCAGATAATAGAAACGTTTAGCTAATACGTGAATAGGAAGCACACTACTTACTTGAGAGTAAGATTTGGATGTCGCTTTGGTTGCAAGTGCTGGGGACGCAGACAGCGACGGACAACACGGTTTCCTGAAAAAAAGAATGCAATACATGTAATTTGTTCGTTACAAAGTACATACTATTTGGTTGTAATAAAATTACGTATTTGTTGCCATGGAAACAAGTAAACGTTATTACAGTGGAATTTATTGCCTCGGTTTTCTGATTACATTCATTCCAAAATTTACCAAAACACCAGATGGCCTATTTCCTGGCAAGTATGTCCGTCAATTCATCAGATGGCCTATTTCCTGGCAAGTATGTCCGTCAATTCATCAGACTGGATGTTAAACATGTGTATATAATTACGTCGTGTGTTTTGTTAACATGTTGCCTCCAACTGTTTGTTTTTGCTATGAAAGAAAACATTGCGCGAAATTGTTTTGGCGAGAAACAATAAGGGGAAAGATGGATTTAGCCGATGTCATGGCGATCTTGTAATGCGTTGCAAAACTGTAAATTTGAAGGAGGTCAACTACTTATAATCGAGCTCGCGTATGCGAGTAGATTAACGTTTTCGTCTTAGACTGCTTGAACGTCGAGCGTCAAACTTTCAGGGATTAATCTACGACACCTAGAATAGGACGTAAGACTTAGATTTTTTATCAAAATAACCCATATATATCAATACTGTCACCTATCATGGGGTAAATCAATTGTTCTAAACATAAAATGTGTTGCGAGCGTAATACGCAAAACGTAACTTAATAATCGCACTAACAAATCGCGCGCGGCAAATATGTCAGAAAAACGGCCCCTTTACATAATGTGCGTTTGTCTACCCTCATAGCGTAGCAATTCGATTATTACTTGACAATTCTACACTATAACGACTAGGCCCTATCGATGGAAGAGAACGTCACATTATCTGCGACCTTCGTTATTTTGAACAAACAACGAGTATCTGCGAGCGCGTTATGATGTTTATGTAACGATGCTCCATGTGTGTTTCCTAACATTTAATAAATATTACTATGACTTGTATCAACTACCAACTCATCCCGTCAGGTGACGGGCATTTTGTCGGTCAGCGCAATTATGATTGCAATGTAGATGAACAGCAACTTACCTACATCCGTGAAGTGTTCCATCCCATCGTACGTTTTAACATGGCCACATTATTTTAATTATTGGAGTGTAACAAAGCTCATCAGCCTTGTCCAATTGGTCATTGTTTAATGTCTATTGACATGGAAATGTAACGGCTGAATGCATCCTTGTGCCATGACTGGATAATCACGCATTCTCGCCCCCGTTGTAGACCGATAGTCGTTATTTGGACGTACGATTAAGCATACGTGTTTTTCTTTTTTATGTATAATTTACATTTTTTGCAGAAAAGACCACCCGAAAGGACTAAACTAATTTTATCAGATGTCATGACCTAAGGTTCACATTCGCCACCTATGCTCCGTTGCCAGTGCATTTAGGGTCTTCGTTCGTTCATGTTCCAAATCCTTAACAGAGGATACTTGAATCCAGTACACCCATTTTCCAAAAACACGTAGTTATTACCTCACAGATGGAAACAGGTGATGCTCAACGTTCGTGTTCTTTTGTTCAGGTTAGCTCCGTGCACTCATGTATGTATGATAATGTTGATACAACCAAACCGCCTGTGGTGGATTTCATGATTGATGCATAATTTGAACGTTCACACACAAGTACAACTCCGAACGCAGATTAATATGGCATACATCAAATTGACTAGCTGTTTTTTTTTAATCAAATGTCGATTTACGCGGAATATACTAAAATCGTATTGCCTGTGTTCAGAAACCTGTATGACTACACCACAAATAATGCACGGTGGAATATGCGTTTGATTGCTGAACTGGAATGTTTTGACAATAATTAGTGTGTCACGACATACAACAGTGTTTAAGCGATTACAAAGCCAATAATTTAAATATATACTAATGCTTCAAAATCATGCATAGTATTTAATTGCTATTCACGGTGTGAATGATTATTTTTCCGGTGCATGTATCCGCGGATACAAATACTAATATTATGACTGTGTTGTATTAACACCGTACTCACATCCGCATGGAAGAAAGCCCGACAATATCGTCCGTCGAAGTCGTGCTTGGCTGTATCGAGGCCACTGATATTTGTACCAGAAGCTTTGACGGACATGCACTGTTCGTATTCTCCAATCCAATGATAGTTCCCGTTGATCACTCCGGACTGCATTTGTCCATCTGAGTCGAGCACTGGTAAATAAGAGTAACAATTGCGAATATACATATATATATATATATATATATATATATATATATATATATATATATATATATATATATATATATATATATATATATATATATATATATAAATACATATCGAAAGAAGCCTTTAGAAAAATTAAGTACAAACAAACGATGTGGAAGTCATATATAGACGTACTGGAAATAACGAAGACTACAACATTGATAAAGACACACTAAACCAAGCTACAACTGAAATTCGAAAGTATATGAGAAGCTACGAAGAAATATTAGCTTGTAATATAAAACAACACAGCAAGAGTTTTTTGCATTTGTTCGGAGCAAACAGAAAGTTCAGGATAAGGTCGGTCCTCTAGAAGATAGTGCTGGATATATAATATCAGAGGGATTCTTAATGGCAGAAAACCTGAATTAGTATTTTAGCTCAGTGTTTACTAGGGAAGATATTAGTTCACTGCCAATACTAGACGCTAAGTTCATGGGCCATCTGGTTCTGCTCTAATGTCACTTTGGAGACGCTCGTGGTGCCGGTGGTGTCTCGCTTACATTTATCCGGGCGTTAAATAATATCCGGGTGACGTTTCTACGCGTGCGCATATCTAGGGGAATGTATTTAGCACCAACTACGACTGTCGCATTTTCATTTATCCGGGCTTTATGTATGTTTATATATATATATATATAAGTTGTTGCTTATTTTTGCAGGGAGATTGTTCTGCAGTTTGCGTCCATTAAGCAACTTTGCAGGTGATGGAATCACATTGTCCACCGGGGATGTTCGCAGAAACAGCAGTGCAAGATCCTTGTTTTCTTCATTGTTCTCTTGATCGTCTGAATTGTGCGTTCAATAAATCCATTGCTCTGTGGGTATCTCGGACTTGATGTGACATGATCAAATTCCCACTGCGAATCTGCGATATTCCTGGCAGTCAAAATGGCGTCCAATGTCACTGATCACCAATGACGGGATGCCTTGTTCACTGAACAGCTGCTTCGTAAGACCCACCACTGCTGCACTACTGCAGGGGCCACGGACTCTTCGGACAAACGGATACTTGGAGTAATAATCCGCGATTATCAGATACTCAGCTCCATCCAAGTGGAATAAATTCGTGCCGACTGTTTGCCAAGGTGTGTACGGTATGTCATGCGACATGAATGGTTCGGGTTATAGAATGCCCGGAGTGTACTAGTATTTCCCTTTGTCGCATCTGCCTATTCCGTTTGTAGACTCGGTATTCTACTTTGGGCACGTATTGCAACGTTCGTTCTCTGCGTTGATTTCCTAGACAATTTAGACATCGACCTACTCAGTTCAGCCAATGTGTCATTGTCTAATAGAAATCAGATATTCACAGAGGAAGGTTCTAATTACTCAATTATCGCAGAAGACTTTCCGTGGTTCGTTTCAAGAACTTTAATACACACAGTTAGCATGATACAGATCAGTACAATCAATACTGGTCCTCCGTGCGAACCAGACGTGGTGTTACATGGTTCTCGCCCGCAAGTGCTCCGCAAGTCCTCTCTGCACGTTCTCGGCAATTCTCCTCCAATGCCTCTCCTCAATCGCGCACTACTCTTTCCTTAAATACTCGCTACTTCGCTCTCTTCCTAGTGACTCGTGATTCCCATTGGTCAGGGCCTCTTCTGCATTTCTTAATATGGCGCGCTACAATCGGGCTCGCTACCTGGCTATCCGGTCTATGTCCCCGCATTACCATATCTGCTAGCTGATTCATCTCCCGACTAATGTCCTGCCTAGCTATCTTTGGAGATGACCTGAGCTAAACCTATGGGAACATCCTGTATCTCAGATCTAGTTATAAGAACACAAGCTACTAGACTAAAGCAGTTCTAAGGGTATACTTATTGTACAAAACTTCCCTTACAATAATTACTATATTTCATGGACAAGTAATTACTAGGAATTTATGCAAAGCTTAATTCCGTACAGGGTGCTCTTGGCATATAGAACATTTACATACCAGATTTCTTTGTTGATACCTGGCTAGTAGACACATGCCTTAGCCCTTAGCTGACATTCGCTGACGCCCCGGTGTCCCGCCATTGTCTACCTAAAGTTAACGTAACGCGTTTCGGTTTCTGTGAGCGCCTTGCTTGCGAATGCAACAGGTTTTCCGTTCTGCATGAGAGCTGCCCCAAGTCCTTTCATAGATGCGTCGACCTGTAGCATAACTGGTTGTTGGGGATTGGAGTATGTCAACGTGCATTCAGTGCAAATCATTGACTTCAAGCGGTCGAACTCAGCTTGGTGCGATGCCGACCACTGCCAGTCGTTGTGCCTGCGTGTCAGCGCTCTTAGTGTGGCAGTGCAGTCGACTAGCCTCGACATGAGTGGCGACATATATATATATATTTATTTATATATATGTATATATATATACACATAAATTATAAAATGTTTGCTTCCCGCAGACATAAACAATTTCTGTCGTAATACAGTTTCCTCTCCACGCACATGTCACGTGACTTACTCTTATACTTGTTAACAAATCTGAAACAGCAAATTATATTTATGTACTCTAACTATAACGCTCGTATTACGACAACAAACGAGAAACATATTTAACTAATGGATATTATTGATCAGTACGTGATCTACTGGTGCCATATGTTATGCCTTACATATGCACGTAATCATCACACGGATAAAATTGAACGCCCGGATAAATGTAAGCGCGACACCGGGTCACATCAGGTCGCGGGGCTGATAACACAGGCTGTTAGCTGGCTACATCTCGGCGGACGTCGCTCGCTGCCGCGTCCCCCTGGTCAAACAGCACTCTTCTATGAGCAGGCTCCAGTTCGCATAAGAGGCGTCTGTTGCGTTTCAGAGTGTGGCCATTCGGCGTCTCGATGACATACGATCGGGGCTCCGGGCATTTTCCGAGATACGTGCCGGTGCCCATCTGCCAGTTACTTGATCTTGGACGGCGACGCGCTGTTCTCTTACTAGCGGTGTTAAATCTCCCTCACCGCGTTTGTCGTGGTATTTCTCTTGCAGGTGTTTGCGCTCCCTCATCCTTTGACCGATCTCATCTCGCCTAGGCGAGTTGTTGCTTATTTTTGCAGGGAGATTGTTCTGCAGTTTGCGTCCATTAAGCAACTTTGCAGGTGATGGAATCACATTGTCCACCGGGGATGTTCGCAGAAACAGCAGTGCAAGATCCTTGTTTTCTTCATTGTTCTCTTGATCGTCTGAATTGTGCGTTCAATAAATCCATTGCTCTGTGGGTATCTCTGACTTGATGTGACATGATCAAATTCCCACTGCGAATCTGCGATATTCCTGGCAGTCAAAATGGCGTCCAATGTCACTGATCACCAATGACGGGATGCCTTGTTCACTGAACAGCTGCTTCGTAAGACCCACCACTGCTGCACTACTGCAGGGGCCACGGACTCTTCGGACAAACGGATACTTGGAGTAATAATCCGCGATTATCAGATACTCAGCTCCATCCAAGTGGAATAAATTCGTGCCGACTGTTTGCCAAGGTGTGTACGGTATGTCATGCGACATGAATGGTTCGGGTTATAGAATGCCCGGAGTGTACTAGTATTTCCCTTTGTCGCATCTGCCTATTCCGTTTGTAGACTCGGTATTCTACTTTGGGCACGTATTGCAACGTTCGTTCTCTGCGTTGATTTCCTAGACAATTTAGACATCGACCTACTCAGTTCAGCCAATGTGTCATTGTCTAATAGAAATCAGATATTCACAGAGGAAGGTTCTAATTACTCAATTATCGCAGAAGACTTTCCGTGGTTCGTTTCAAGAACTTTAATACACACAGTTAGCATGATACAGATCAGTACAATCAATACTGGTCCTCCGTGCGAACCAGACGTGGTGTTACATGGTTCTCGCCCGCAAGTGCTCCGCAAGTCCTCTCTGCACGTTCTCGGCAATTCTCCTCCAATGCCTCTCCTCAATCGCGCACTACTCTTTCCTTAAATACTCGCTACTTCGCTCTCTTCCTAGTGACTCGTGATTCCCATTGTTCAGGGCCTCTTCTGCATTTCTTAATATGGCGCGCTACAATCGGGCTCGCTACCTGGCTATCCGGTCTATGTCCCCGCATTACCATATCTGCTAGCTGATTCATCTCCCGACTAATGTCCTGCCTAGCTATCTTTGGAGATGACCTGAGCTAAACCTATGGGAACATCCTGTATCTCAGATCTAGTTATAAGAACACAAGCTACTAGACTAAAGCAGTTCTAAGGGTATACTTATTATACAAAACTTCCCTTATAATAATTACTATATTTCATGGACAAGTAATTACTAGGAATTTATGCAAAGCTTAATTCCGTACAGGGTGCTCTTGGCATATAGAACATTTACACACCAGATTTCTTTGTTGATACCTGGCTAGTAGACACATGCCTTAGCCCTTAGCTGACATTCGCTGACGCCCCGGTGTCCCGCCATTGTCTACCTAAAGTTAACGTAACGCGTTTCGGTTTCTGTGAGCGCCTTGCTTGCGAATGCAACAGGTTTTCCGTTCTGCATGAGAGCTGCCCCAAGTCCTTTCATAGATGCGTCGACCTGTAGCATAACTGGTTGTTGGGGATTGGAGTATGTCAACGTGCATTCAGTGCAAATCATTGACTTCAAGCGGTCGAACTCAGCTTGGTGCGATGCCGACCACTGCCAGTCGTTGTGCCTGCGTGTCAGCGCTCTTAGTGTGGCAGTGCAGTCGACTAGCCTCGACATGAGTGGCGACATATATTGCACCAATATCAGAAATTGTCGCAACTCTTCAAAGTTTGCAGGTGCTGGAAGATTGTTGATTACTTCCATTTTTACTGGATCGGGATGTACACTATCAGCATCATAGTATGAACCGAAGAACTTAATGCGCGACACCTTGATCTCACACTTGTCTAGATTGAAGATCAGGTCATACTTGCGGGCCACTTGCAGCAGGTTATGCAGGTTTATGTTGCGCTCTGTATCGGTTCGATATAACGGTACCCCCCATGCGGCGAGTTGTATGTTGTCAGGTAACTCAATTTCTCGTCCAGCACGATGGTACAATACCCATGTCGGGCATCTAGTTTACTGAACACTCTTGTGCCATTAAACCGGTGGGTGATTTCCTCGAGTGTTGGCGTCTTGTGATATGTCCGCTTGATCGCTTTGTTGAGATCTTTAGGGTCCAGACATATTCTGAGTTTTCCGGTACTTTTCCAATTGCAATCTAATGATGACACGTAATCGGTCGGTTCTGTCGCTTTAGTTATTACTTCCATAGCTTCCATTCTATCCAAATCTTCTCGAACTCGTCCTTCAGTTGGGTGGGGTATGTCGCGGCGGCTGTACTACCGGCTGTGAATCCTCCTTTAGCGTAATGTGAAACCTGCCAGGAAATTTTTCAATTCCTTTGAATCGGTCTGGATACAACGTCTGCAGCTCTTCGTTAATGTTGATCGGTATGACGTTCTCTCGTGTCTCGCTCTTGCTGCGGGTCCGACGTGCGTGATTGCTACCATTTGTGTTACTGTCAACCAATTTCGTCGCGTTGAATGCACAGTTTATCGTGACGATGTGTAAGCGCACGTGAGTTGGGCAATCAAAGTATTGTCGGTCCTTCCGATTCGGCCACAAAGAATTCAACTTCAATCCAGCGTATTCTTGTACCGTTGTATGTTGTCAGTATTGTTTGTCTTGGTACAGTGGTCCCTGGTTTCGGGTACTCGTTACTGTCCAGTGCTTCGGGAAACATTCTTCTAAATATCCAGAATTGTAGTATGATTCCCTGGGCGCCTATGTCTACCTTCGTCTTCAGCGTGTGAATGTCAGGTCGATTTCGCAGTTTAATGCCCAGCTTCACGAAAACTTCGTTGTGGCCCTCACCGTTGGTGGAATCAGCATTATCAACAGTGTCTATCTTTCTGAGCATGATGGCCTCGAAGCCCATACTCTCGAACTGGCTAGGCAAATCTGCGTTGTGCTCCACTGTGTGGACGTCACTAGCCCGGCTACCTGACCTGGACCTGCTATTCTGCCTATAGGACACATTACCTCGTAATTGGCCTGCTCCGCTGCGAGATCTGGATCTGCGCCGATGTCCGTACTGACGTTTTTTCTCGTCCAGTTTCCTGCGGAAACCTTTTGTTCGACACATGCTCTTCCAAAGTCTCGTGACATCGATCCTGTAGCTTGACGGGGTGGTACGTTTCACGTCTCTGACATTGGCCATTTATATACATTGAGTCAACGTTGTTATGCTACCCGATTATGTTAAACTGCGCCATGTGTGTAGCACTCGCTTCGTGCGTACAGCATATACCTAGAGCATCCAGTATTGTTAACTTTTCATCCTTCCCCAGCAATTTCTTTTGCACGTCGGGATATTTCACGCCAGATGTCAGCACTTCAGTGATCCGTTCTTCCAAAGCCACTGTGTCTTTGAAACGACATTTCATTGCTTTATTCTTACATCGCGTGTAACAGTCATCCACGGATTCTTGTTCTTGCTGTTGATATCGCTGGAATTGAAGTCGGTGAATCCTGAAACTTTCAGATGATTCGATTTGCGTAGAAAACTTATCCCATATGTTTTGGGATCTTTCAGCCGCTCTTCCGTCAGTTCCCATGTGTTGAACATACGGAGACCTTCGCGTAACGACCATAGAATGTTGTACCTGTGCTGCATTGTTGGTGTCGTCCACTTTACCTTAAACCACATCTCTGCGATTTGTTTAAACTCTTTGTATGCTTGTGGTCTGTCCGGGTGGCTCCAGTAGGTAGGCAAAGCTTCTGCCATATTTGTACATCGCGGAACAACGCACAGTGTATCAAGGTTTATTTACACTACTACAGTCGTCAATCTGTAGAACGGGGCTCACTTGTTACAGTCAGCTGATTTTAACCAAGTCTGTGACCCTGGCAATGTTTACATTCCGGGCCGTCCTTGGTTGGACTAAGGGACGCCATATGCATACGTACTGTCATCAATCTTGTCCGCCTGTTCCCGTGGGCTTTCCGATGACGCGGGGCGATCGGCCTTGTCAGGCCACACGTACTCCACCAGTTTGGAGGGTCATCTGCATCACTGCGTGACGTGGTGTGCTATATCCGATGTCATTGTTAAATTAGCTAAAACTGAGTTTAACTAATACTTGAACCTAGCCGAAGCAGAGTTCTTAGACCTAGCCGAAGCAGTGTCTGTTTCACATTAGCTTGTAGCAAAAGTCAGTAACGACGACACTCACAGCGTTCCACCAAACAGGCAGTGTGCATTGCTCATCTTCCCGTTGTCACGTACTTGCGGGCGATCAGACGAGTCGTCTGCAATCTGTTTCCCCCGTCAAGTGTCACTTCCAGGACCATGAAACACCTTTCTACATGGTCCTGGTCACCGCTGCCACCATGAAATGTGTTCGTAATGACAACAGGCTCCATGATGATACGTATATACTATATATTTAATGAGTACTAGAACTACTCGTGTGTCGGCTTAATTCATGACGCTACAAGAGTGCGTGACCTTGCAACAATCTTGGTACATGTATTACTACGCGTATTACTATCACGTTAATAAATGTAGTCCTATTACAACGAGTATCTGCGAGCGCGTCATAGTGTTTATGTAACGATGGTACATATTTCTATCACGACTGTCACACCGTCAGGTGACAGCCATTTTTGCTAGTAATTATAATCGAATTGCTTATGTATGCATACGTGTACGAGACAGCTTTCCACTAAGACGACTTGAAACTCTAGCGCCAAACTTTTAGGAACTACGAACACGAACTAATACATATATGTTTTTTTCTCAAACGAACCCATTTATGGCAAGATTGTCACCTTTTGTGTATTATTACTAAATCAGTTGTTCGGAATGGAAAACGAAACGCGCGCGTAAAACGTAACATAACAATCACAGGAGCCGCACGCCCCGACGCCTATAAATGTTGCTACGAGCAATAAAAGTATGATATTTTCCAATTATGTAAACCTTCACAAACTGGTCGACGGTATGATAATTAGTATTTACCTTTGAACGACTGCACAAATATTACGCGCAAATTCAATCGGACGAGAATCCGTTACGATTTTCCGACTTTCAACTTACTCCCACGTAAATACGCTTTGGTCATGTGTTCTTACTTTGTAATAAAAGTACACGTTATCTCATACATTTTGAGGGGATACTTTATACAAAATTAGAGATTATGACATCAGCGCGCTTTGAACCTGCTGTACCTCTGGCGTTTTGACTCAGCCACGCTCCGCATTTAGAGTCACCTACTTCAACAGCCTAGCGACAGTTGAACCCAAGATCTACTAACTACACGGGTATTCAGCAGATGGCAACAAACTACCAACACAAACTACACGGATATTCACTTGGTGGCAACACTGTATGGTGAAGTTCCCCATTATCGCCTACATCGAATCTATTCTGATTGTTGACGGTGCTGCCCCGGTTGCTACTCACTCTTGACTGCCCATTGTTGTCCAGTCGCACTGGCTGTTGCATACTTGACCAGGTCTGTATGACATTCCGCGGACACCGTGAAGTTGGTCAGCGGACTGTGGCCGCCCAGTGCACGAGGGAACGTGTTTAGTCCTAGAACCAACAGTCCCGGCTTCTTCCTCGCCAAGATCGACGCGATGGAGACATTTCGGCCGCCATGACACATATGAAGTAGGCTGAGGACTACGGACAACATACACGAGACACACTTGTTAAAACGGCAACGTGCAGGGACACAATACGTCCTTCAATGTATAATTATGAAGCATTCAGCCTTGCTGGAGTTTCCGTGTTACAGCGACCTCGTTAATATATATTCATCACTGTCTATAGCCAGGTTCTCATTCGTACAGTTTTGTGAATTAAAGCAAGGTAGAGCGAACAAAATTGGTCATGCTTTTAAACGGCGGCAATCAGCTAACAGCGCAATTGGCCCAATAATGGCAATATATTGGCAAGTACCGTTTGTACAGTTAACAGCACAATTGGCCCAATAATGGCAATATATTGGCAAGTACCGTTTGTACAGTTAACGGTACAAACGGTATTGAGCCAGTACAATGCACATACGATAATTAAATTGATCTTACAGGCCCAATACTAGCCAGTATAGTATAATAGCATGCAGCGCCACCTATGGAATGCAATTTTGTCTGTATGGACCCAGCATTGGGCCAGTCCAGCGTGTCGGTAGTGGTCTAGTACTGTATAAACACACCATACCAGCATATTGGGCCATTACTGTTCTAGTATGTTGCCGGCATTGGGTCAGTATAGGATAATACTATTGGCCAAATGTACAACCTTTGTGCAAGACAATATCACACCAGTACCGTTTCTATCTGTTGGGCCAATACGCCGTTAGTTATTTGATCAGCCCATTCGACTGTTGTCGGGGCAGTATAAGAACTCAAGTTCGTTATCACGATTAAGAGTCGGATGTTCCAGCACTAAATTACCGCGTTCATCGTAAGAAAGATGGAAGTTTTGGTCGAATATATGTTATAAGATCTCGCACGTTTGTTTACTGGAACAATTCATCGTGACCTCCCGCCTCACTAAATCCTACTCACCGATAGCGTATCGCAGTAACATCAAATTGACAGACTTTGGCCCTTCCATTATATTAGTATACAAAATTACTTTCTTGATACCTTCGTTGCACACGTAGGTAAGCCAACCGGACAGAGGGCATCGGACTACTGTCCAGGTTATGTCCCTACACTCCGTCCTGTGGAATACTTTAAAGTGTAATTGATTGCCACCGCTGTAGACTTTGGATCGGGGCTGGACTAACTGTAGCAATCTGGGTTAATGTAGGTGACAGCCGTATGTTACTGTTCATTCACAAGTGACCATGTCGATTGACACGTGTGTCACCGGAGCTTGGGTTTCCACGCCCTCTGGGGTTCACGGCCTCGAGTAGGTCACAACCCTAGTCGAACCTGGTAATTAACTGACGCAGAATTACCAACATAAACAGTACACACCTACTCTCGCTCACACACGTACACACGCACTTATCCACACAAGCATACAAACGCGTACGGGCGGGCGGGCGGACGTGTGTATTTGTCGTATTTGTTTAGGGATAACGGCTGTGACCGGTATTTCTACAATGGGTTCCTCCTAATACGGTTAATAAAGTACATTTAGTGTAGATACGACTTTGAACGCTTTGATGTATTGTCCTGATTAGTTTATATTCAAAGATCCACTTTTTACAGTGAGTCCACAACAGGGTATGCACTTTATTAGTGTGTGGGATACTGTAATTCCGTGGTATATACAACATGCAGAATAACCTACGATGTTTAACTTGTCATCCTGAAAACAAAGACATGCAATAAACAAAGTGCCTACGTTTCAAAACAGGAACAATTGGATTCGAAATCAAGGCGTTTTAACCGTCCGGTGTTCTAACTACAATGCTGTTGCATCCCGTAACCGGATATCCGGTTTAATTAAACACTTGTTTGACAACAGTTGTAACTGTCCACCATGAAATGTCTCGCTTGCACCATCTACCATTGAGTGACCGGGACAATATGAGATACAATAATGCATGTTTGTTTAGTGACTCCAGCAATATGGTGCCACTGTATTTATGTGCAAAAATGAAAATGTATTAAAACTTTAAAAAAAAACAATGATAAGACAGCACGATCGTTATCAGGTGTATATAAACACTTAGAGTGTTAATGTAATAACATACGCAGCCGTTTTAAGAAAACACCCCCTTTTCCCCAGTTATTTAACCCGAAAAAAATGAAAATGTGAGACACTTAATTACCTAAGTAAGAACATAGTTTTTAATATGTTTTCACAACAAGCCGCTGCATGGCGCCACCAACGCAATACAATATTACATAAAGCAATGATAAGAAAACACCACCATTACCAGGTGTATATGAATAGTTAATGTGACCCACGTATTACCATGCGCAGCCGTTTAAAAAACGACCCAGTTTCTCCACTTATTTGACACACAAAAAATGCAAATGTGAGGAACGTACCTACGTAGTTTCTAATATATTTTCACAATCATCCACTGCATGGCGCCACCGCACAATACACTATTACATATTGACTTTGAGGTGGATTTGGGTGATTTGAGGTATAAGTTTACCACCAGGTTTGGCCGACTTGATATCTAAAGAATTAAACCAAAATATAAAACCTGCTGAGGAACAATGTATTATAAATTGCATATTAAACGATAGTTCAACTTCACTCTTTGCTGGTTAATATAAATTACACCAAAAACACCCCGAAGTGTACTTGGAACAGTCACAAAATATGTACACACTCCAACGGTTAGTTGCTCCTGTTCATGCTTCAAAATAAACGCCCTTGATAAAACATCTGTGCAGCGGTGAACAAACATTGCACTTTGAAAGGAAACGCCTTGTACCATCACTTAGGAGAAAATCGTAGTATTTCTCCGTAGCTCATACGCTCATACATTCCGGGTCTACTACAATCAATCGCTTTTTGCTAACATGGTTTGTAAAGATAGCGGCATAGACGTCATGCCGGGCAGAGTGACGGCGGGGTAGGAATCATCTCAGAAGAGCGATGTCCGATATTAGACGACATTAGTTTCCTTTGCGGGGGTGAGGTTCAGATGCAGCTTAGCAGTTTCGTCTGGCGTCGGACTTCGATATTTGTTTACGCTTCAGACCGACACTGTTAATATATTGATAGCATCATATCAATGTATAACAGGACTGGGGGCTAAGCCTAGTTGGAAGTAATTTCGTTTGATATCGGACATTGACATTCTGCGATGATCCCTAATAGACGGATGGTTTTCATAGGCACTAGCCTGGTTTTCTCTGTAAGCGCGGTGTATGTTGCGTAGAACCTACATTCCGGGGTATGTGAAATGTGTGGACAGTTTGCAGTAAGTGTTTGACCAATCTCTTGGACAAGAATGAATTCTTGCACTTGACCGATTTTTATAAATCTTTGAATACGACAGTAAACAGGGGAAATGTACATGCATCTTTGGTATTACTGTGGTACGGTATCAGTTAGTCTATGTTCTAGTTGGTGTCACTCCTGTCAAGTAAACAGTCAAGTATGTCTTCTATGCCGGGACTTCGCGCAGGCTATAGGCTACACCAAGGTCAATTTCAGTATCAAGGTCAAAGGTCAGGATCAATGTCAAAGTCAAAGGTCAAACAGCGTCCCCTGGCGAATAGATGATGAACTAAATAACTAGGTCAGATAGGTCGATGACGTTATTAAATAGGTCATTGCGCATACGACCTTCCCGTCACCCTACTTCCGGTTACCGTGCAGTTCCACGATGTTTGTTAAGCCTATGTCCGGTTACCGTACACATTCACCATGTCCCGATCATACTTTTTGGTCCTACTTTTGGTAAAATTAACCGTACTTCCGTCAGGAAGTTCCGATCATACGACTTCCTTTATACTTTGACCTTACTTTTTGTCCGACGGTCCTTCTGCGCCCCATTAAATAGACCATTCCATCTACTGTGACGTCAAGTTCATCTACTGTGACGTCAACCCCGTCTACGTCACTTCCTGCGACTATGACTCGTGCCCGTGAAGTCAGATCCTACCGACGTAGGTGCCCGTAGCAATAAGGAGAAGGACGAACGAGTTAGTGAGCGGAAACAACAGATAAAAGAGAGTGAGGACCGTTACATTTCGCTACAACGAAACATCATGTCTCTTCTCAATATCATTATACCCGACCTCAAGGTACCGGACTTATCTTTCGTCAATGAAATTGTTGTGGACATCGTGAACTGGTTCCTGGACAATACGACAACTTTTTCGAATGATGCCATTTTCTAGTTTTTTGTAACAGGCAAATTCTGTTACAAAATGTATTACATTGTATTCATACCTCGTAGCTTCTTTCTGCATCCTTCGGAACCAGTTTTAACTGCAATACATAACAACAGAGGTACTAGTATAATCTTTTAGAAACTGAATGTTAGCGAAACAGCCAGATATTTGATATAAAGATAATTAAGAATTTGGTGACAGGTATATATATTTTCTAATAGCGACAGTACTTGCTGGTAACTTTTTTCAAGCGCGTTTTGGTAGTCTTATATTTTAGAACAGTTATCCTGACGCTTGGTCTTTTTCAGAACAACAGTTAGGTAAGATAGTAAATTAGTACGAGTAAATATACAGATGTCAACAAAGGTTTGGTGAATTTAATATTTAGCTATTGACATGTACACAGGCTGCACTCTTCTCACTCTGTTTCTACACTGTCTTATATATTTTCATTTTCACAGACTTGTACTATTTTCATACTATATTTTTAGTGGGGTATTTTTCCGTATTTTAGCGTTAGTGAATGTGTGAGTGAGTGTGTATGTGTGAGAGAGAGTGAGTGAGTGAGTGAGTGAGTGAGTGAGTGGGTGGGTGGGTGTGTGAGTGAGTGTGTGAGTGAGTGAGTGAGTGAGTGCGTGAGTGAGTGAGTGAGTGAGTGAGTGAGTGAGTGAGTGAGTGAGTGAGTGAGTGAGTGAGTGAGTGAGTGAGTGAGTGAGTGAGTGACTGAGTGACTGAGTGACTGAGTGTTAATGTGTATTAAGCGCAAAAATCAAACGAACCTGGCTCGGGAGGAAAGCATCCCAACACATTTGCCGAACGAACATTCGATCCGTAGACCATCGTTTTGATATGCCAGGAACAATTATAATCGAAATTGGAAGACATAATTCCACCCCATCAGCTTGATTGGCTAGACTACTATGCACTTCTTGTATAACGGGGCAAATAAGTATAAGTTCATGTATTACACTTCTTCTAGCCGTGTTTTATACAAGTGTACGTTTCTCTTACGACATGATCGCTTCTTTTATTATAATCATGTCGGTGCGGACCGTTGCCGATATATTGCCAATAATCACAGCACTACTACGTCGTTTCAGAGCTTCTCTGTTCCATGGTCATCTGGAAATTAGGAAGGACGAATTATTAAATAAGCCCCAGTCACTTATGTAACTACACTTAACATTAAATTGGTTCTATAAACTCATTATTATATATTACAGAAGTTACTTTTACAATATACAAAAAAAAATGTTTGACCTGCGTTCAATATGATTAATTGTTTTTTCAGTTACTAAAATTAAAAGTGAAAAATTTCACATTTGTAACACATTCGTATTATATATACGCACTTCGGTTCGCATATTAATTGTCATAATTTACATTAGTTTTACTCACTTTTTATTTTAAAATGATTTAATACTTTCTTAAAAGCAACAGAAAAGTGTTTTAACTTTTAAATATACTATTTCTAATTAAGAACAATGGCATATTAAATGTACATCTGTGAAGTTATACCTTTGCTAATTTTAACTATGTATCTAAATAAAACAAATGTAGAATACATGACTATGAACAAACTATTTTATTATATTATCAACTAATTATTTTTATTTAAGGGGAAAATATAAACATCATAAAAGTAACCTTCAACCAATATCGATACATCTAGGCATCAGTAAATGTTGCCCATCTCCAATTTAGTATTTCTCAAACTAATCATAGGCCTACGAGAAGAATATGTGGTTGAATTGTATCATTTTTGCAATTACGGATCATCCGGCATGCAATCAGCAATTTATTTGACAATGCGTCGCTGCAAAAAATTAAATTAATGCGTTTCCGGTGCAGACCTATGTAAAGATAATACCATTTGCAGGGGTCAGCCCACTGTTGGTTTTCCCATAGGCGACCATGTTAACGTTTGTCTGATTATAAGAAAACGTGACCTATAAAATGTCTTAAACTTCTCACCTGCTGTTATCATCATCTCATTGACATGCCGATAGATTTTAACAAAAATTGCATACTTCCAGCTTTCGTAAAATGCCTGTATGTGTGACACCCGTCAATATTTACAAATGCCGGTAAGAATTACTTCGCAAACAGGTCACACAGGCATATTGCTGCCAAATATCCTTCCGCTTATTCAAATCATCTAGAAATCCACAATCACACATGAAAATCTCCCTAGTCAAATGCATTTATGTCACAGCTTGTGGATTTTGTAAAAAAATCATTTCAAAAAAATACACTCCATTTTTTTTCGTGTGCAACGGACAGGAACTCTAATTAGAACATGATCCCTGCAGCGTTCGTGAATTTGCCTAAAAAATAGTCGTAAAAATACGATTTGAATGGTGTCAGTGGTGCCATCTGGCTGATAGACGCTCTATATGTCGGCGACACTATCCGCCAGACGGCACACTTGTCAGAGCCGCCGCCGTCACAAGGACTATCTGCTTTGGATTAATTATCACAGGTCTGAGCACACCAATATTGTTAGTGTGGGGGTTGGACATAGGATTATCCCAATACTTTGGCATGCGGGTGCTGATGGAGGTTTATGGTGAGCCATAAGGCTGGTGAAGTTGGAGATTTTTTATAAATCTCAAGGAGGGTTCAGTTTCCAAAATGTTGAACGTCACTGCGAAAAATGTTCAACAGTACTGTGTGTGTGTGTTTGTTTGTTTGTGTGTCTGTGTGTGTGTGTGTGTGTGTGTGTGTGTGTGTGTGTGTGTGTGTGTGTGTGTGTGTGTGTGTGTGTGTGCGTGTGTGTGTGTGTTATGTGTGTGTACGTATTTGTGTGTGTGCATATTTATGTGTGTGTTCGAGAGTGCGGGCGTACGTGCGTGTGCGTGTGCGTGTGCCTGCGCGTGCGCGAGTGCGTATCTGCGTGTGAGTGTGCGTACGTGTGCGTACGCGTCTGCGCGTAAACGCGTGACCGTGTGTGCGTGTGCGTGAGTGTGTTTGCGTGTGCGTGTGCGTGTGCGTGTGTGTGTGTGTGTGCTATATGTATATGTACATATGATGTATGTTTTAGATACCGAAAGATAAATTAAGTCATACAATTTCATTAAGCATAAAATACCATGATACAAGTTAAACACTGTGAACTGATTTGAACCAGAATCCATAATACCAAAAATAGATAAGCGAGCGAAAAATGAACAACTGTTGAACGCTAGTACCATTACGGTTCGTCGGATCCCAACAATATTGATGTCGTTTGAAAGTTTAAGCTTTCTGCTATTCAAACATATAAATGGTTTCCTGATAATCCTTCCTAAAATTAACTAAAAACGGACCTACAACCTAGCCCGTTCCGGTGTCTTAGACACTGCGAACGATGTTGTTTAGTCGACACAGTTCACCAATCTACCGATTGAGGCACCACTATCTGAT
Organism: Paraescarpia echinospica; assembly: GCA_020002185.1. Taxonomy (NCBI): domain Eukaryota; kingdom Metazoa; phylum Annelida; class Polychaeta; order Sabellida; family Siboglinidae; genus Paraescarpia; species Paraescarpia echinospica. The sequence goes on from CM034544.1 coordinate 36,366,680, forward strand.
TTCATGGTATAAGCTCCACCCACTTTCAAACGGCTGCTAAAATGACATACGCGACGTAGGCGCGACGTCACAATCACGTATGTCAACCAACCAACGCAACGAATTTAGACCCTTTGGGTTGCGTACGTTATTGTGACGTCACGCCGACGTAGATATCTATCGATTTCGCTGCGATCAAAGCACATCAATTTCGCCGCGGTTTTAAAAGTGGGTGGAGCTTATAACATGACATCAAGAAATGGTGAAGTGCGCATGTCTGAACCTATGCAAATGAGGAAAACAGCGCCGCCAACATCGTTCGGAACCGTACAGAACACCGAAAACGGCGTGATTGTAGGTCCGTTTATCGGTGTTCTTTAAACGGTTACCGGGAAATCTAGATGAAGCTAGAATAACAAAAGTGCATCCTTTCAAATGATACCAAGATCGCCGGGACAGGACGAGCCGTGAGGGTGCTAGCGACCGTAGAATTTCATGTTTTGGACGTGTTCTGAGTTGTTCATTTTTCGCTCGCTTATTTATTTTTGATAATACTCATCATCGTCGTTTAGAGGTGGTGTTTCCAGCTGGGTTCGCTACTATGCTTAGAAAATCCGGCGACTTAGCCCCTCGAACACGTACACCATTTTGCCATCTATTCTCGCAGCAACGGCATATCGGTTCTTTTATGTTGTTTCCATTAGATGTAAGACAACGCCTATGTGATTTTTTACTAAGGAAAACCTTCCTCGATGCGCCACCTAGTGACCTAGCGGGTAGTATGTTACACAAAATGAACAACGCAACATTTGAATTTCATGTTATATTATTTTGTGACTTGTTTCAATATAAGTTAAATATAAAATAGTTTCGAATGCATATTGACTGATAAAATGTACTCTTATTTTACGTGATATTTTACTGTTAGTCCGAGCACAATCACCGTACCCTGATTCGGGGAAACCGAGAATACGCCATCATATTTTAAGGTAGTCTTTCATCACCAGACCCAGTAGGAGGACACAAACGGTGGCGAATTGTAACGGAGACTGGATGAACTAGACTGTGCGTTCGTACCTATGACATAATGCCAAATTATTGTTCTTTGTTAGACCTTTAAGCTTAGGTTCTTGACGATACAGGCATTGTAGAATTGCCGATACAGGCATTGTAGAATTGACGATACATGCATTGTAGAATTGACGATACATGCATTGTAGAATTGACGATACAGGCATTGTAGAATTGACGATACATGCATTGTAGAATTTACGATACAGGCATTGTAGAATTTACGATACAGGCATTGTACAATTTACGATACAGGCATTGTAGAATTGTCTAGTATCATTTTGCATTAGAAACACACAAAATAAACAGCTGTGTACCAGATGTGAAAATAACGTGTATCACTGTCAAGAACTGTGTTAGTTAGTTAGTTAGTTAGTTAGTTAGTTAGTTAGTTAGTTAGTTAGTTAGTTAGTTAGTTAGTTAGTTACAAATAACGTGCATTGATAATATTCAATTAAATATATTTTGTTGTAAATAGGTTTCTACAATATAAAATTATTGTGAATTTACTGAATTCCAGACTGTTTAGAAAGTGTCCGGGTATATATATTTTTAAATTGCATTGTTAGTTGTAAAAATTCGCCCAAGCAATGCTGGTTTCTGTACAATGTGCGCAGTGCTGGCAGAGTGTATCTTCGTCGAACAATACAACGACATTCATTGCAGAAAGCCGAATGGACCACGCACGTTCGTAGAACGCAGCAATGGTTGCATTGTGATGTTCGAATGTCACTAGTCGATACAGGAGAATACGTTCTATAATAACCTGCTTCAGCGGCGCAATTTCTTGTGTAGCGAATTGGTGCAGGCGAAATAAGTCTCATAGAACCGGCACGAATCACTTCAGATTGTGCTTTGTGTGGGCGTACAACAGCCAATGTAAGTGAATAAATGAGTCGGCGGCTTCATTAATGTCAAGTATTTAGAGTCTAAGCGACCAATCCTCGTTCCATTGACGCTGTCACATCGTTCAGTGGCCAGTGAGTTCCACGACAAAGTCACTCACCGGGTACTCTGAGCGAGGCTACTATAGGCAGTGCAAAATCTGCCGTATACGTCATGACGTAATTCGTCTGCTACAAGTTTTAGCGTCTTTGACGCGACTGCGATGATGCGTACTGTTCCCCATGCGACATAACTCTTGTCTTGGGTAATGTCTTTATCCAGTTTGTATCGTGTCGTAGAATATCAAACATATTCGATATTAAAGATATATTGTAGCAAACAAATCGTCGTGTCGTGACGTGTATGCCGGAAAAAGGCAAATCGTCGCAGACACATCATCACCGACGAGTTGCTTCGTGCCAACGAGTCGCGTCGTGCCGACGAGTCGTGTCATGTCGTGTACGCCAGTAAGATCCCCATTGGCGACGCGTCGGCTATATATATTTAGTCTTCCGAAATGCAAGTTTTGAGGCATTTACCCAAACAGCAAGTAAACAAGAAGACATTAATACTAATAATAATAAGACTAATATAGTATTGGTATTATTAATATTAAGTATAATAATTAATTTAATACTGTGTTCAGTTGTGAGTGACAGCGTGTGTCATTGTAATACAAAATTGTTCTAGTAATGTTTATTCGTTTCGATTACATACAATATAAGTATATATATATATATATAAGTATATATATATATATAAGTATATATATATTTATATATGTATGTAAGTAAGTATAACAAGAATGTGTACATTGAAAACACCGGCCCGTGCAATGTGTTCACCTGGAACCTATCGCGCCCGAAGAGATAATCAGTCATGGGACTCCCCCTTGAAACAACAAATCAAACGGCCCAATTTGCAAGCCTCGTTTGGCGTCTTGATATAAAAGAGGAACTAACAAATTTGCGGAATGAGAAGCGCTACCTATATGGTACTATATCAAAATAGTACAGTACAGTACAACGTGTATTGCATGACCACCCCCCCCGTCTATGCCCAGCTAAATCGGTCGTTCAAGACAGGTGGTCGCCCATTACAGGTTGCAGATAAGTTATATTTATAATACTTACTGATCAAAATATTTAGAAGTAATGGCGGATGACGGGGAAATATTAGTGTAGTAGATACAGTTCAGTTAGAACAAGTTTCCGGTCTATATTTTTAGTTGGTTATGTGTAATGTGTAATTGAGACGAGCGAAATCCTATATGTGGTCGAAGACGAAGCTGCCGTTATCGCCAAGCTCACGGGCACATTCTACCACGTCCCGATTTGGCGTCTGTTCCTCTCACCACGTGAAAGTTGAAATACTTGCTGCTGCCTCCGCCGGCGCCACCGCCGTTGCTGCTGCTGTTGTTGTTGTTGCTGCTGCTGCTGCTGCTGCTGCTGCTGCTGCTGCTGCTGCTGCTGCTGCTGCTGCTGCTGCTGCTGCTGCTGCTGCTGCTGCTGCTGCTGCTGCTGCCGCCGCTGCTCCTGCTGCTGTTGATGCTGCTGCTTCTGATATATAAATATATGCATATACATTATATCTCTTTAAGTTGTTGCTTCAATTGGCATATCCATCACAAGACCTGTTGCCTAGTAAAACCCCTGTCAAGTATTCACAAATTGGATGCGCAACGCTAGGTGGGTTCAGACATTTCGCCGTATATGTCGTATGTTTTGTTGAAATTCTGGTCCCAAGATTGTTTCTTTTTGACAAAAACATAAGGCAAAGTTCATAAAGCGACAACTGTATGCGGAAATGTTTGATTTATGAGTTACGAGATGGTAAGCAGCAATAACAGATGTCATTCACGTACGTAACCGTTATCAACATTAGTGGCAAAGGTAAAGCTAGAAAGAGGTCACGCACAAAATGTTGCGTGCATGTTACGTAGGCAAACCGCTACGTACTGGACACATCAAATTGGCGGGGAATGTTTTTGACGATGGAAACGAGTACAGACATACGGCGATGATGCTAAATATGGTAACGACAATAAACACACGACCAATAACAAGATGGCAACATCTTTCCCCGCGGATCAGTCTCCGCAGTTGGTCCATCGCCGCAGGGCTTAATAAGCCGCCATTTCAGCATCATCCTTTTCTTGTAATGCCGTAGCCACCAAAGCCGTCGGAGTGATTTTCGCTGGTTATTAAAGGCTGAGTCGCCAATCAAAATGTTGATTGGACATGATCAATATGTTGCCTTTCTCTGTGCATTTATACGCTTTCTCACTGATAGTGTGAGTCGCCGGAAACCTTATATCACCGTGTCATCATCCAAGTGGGATATATTTGCTCTGATCCTCTGACACCTTGAGCCTCATCCCGTGACTCCAGTAATTGTTCACGAATCGATAGTCCGGATTGTGTCGCTAAGATATCTGTGAAAATTACTGACAATGCATAACGTACCGTGTTTTATCATGTCACGTGTGTTTTGATAAAATGTGTAGGCGCGAACACTTTGTTACATTTTTCTTCTTTCGAAACGTTTTATGTACTGGACATGATATCGCTATAAATACGTGTGAAGTATAATGTACAATGCATAAACGTGAAGTGTACACATTATTATTATTGTTGTTCTGTTGAAGCACAGCATTGGGTTTCCAATCGAAGAACTCTGGATCGAAACACCTTGATGCAGTTTCGAGGCTTGGGCAATTAGGATCACTTCACTTTTTTCAGTCTTCTGTTCAATCCTTAAGAACACGAGTGCGTCGCGGAAACAATTAAATCTGCACGTCTTCGCATAGCAATTGTTGATTATCATAAGATAAGAGAAGATAAGATAAGATGATACACGATAAGGATAGCCTTATTTACTCCACCATCTCAAACATCAATACATTATATATTAAAATGCAATACAACTATTACAGAAGTGCATCACACACGCACAAATTGAACTGTAAATATACGATACCATTTAATTAGCAATGAACAGAATGATACATTTAGCTACATAAAATATGAAGAAAACAAACTTCTGTAAAGGGGAGACCAAGACTAAGATAACAGAAATGATCGTTATCGTAGGAGCCACCAACAATTACAAAAACATAATATGAAGTTCTTATGCATTTGAAATAAGTCTAGTTGTTGTTGTTGTTGTTTGTTGTTGTTGTTGTTGCTGCTGTCGTTGTTGTTGTTGTCGTCGTTGTTGTTGTTGTCGTCGTCGTTGTTGTCGTCGTTGTTGTTGTTGTTGTCGTTGTTCTCGTCGTCGTCGTCGTCGTTGTTGTTGTTGTTGTTGTTGTTGTTGTTGTTGTTCTCGTCGTCGTTGTTGTTGTTGTTGTTCTCGTCGTCGTTGTTGTCGTCGTCGTTGATGTTGTCGTTGTTGTCGTCATCGTTGTTGTTGTTGTTGTTGTTGTAGTTGTTTTTGTTGTTGTTGTTGTTGTTGTTGTTGTTGTTGTACAACGCCTTTACCCTTCCAGCAGTCAGGTAACCTCGCAGTCACGTTTTATCATTTGTTTTAGTATCGAGTCTTACTGAACAAATAAATTATTTGTTTATTACATTTTCTGGCACACTTTCACGAGGTTATAAAAAAATAATTGTGTCAAACGTTCTATTTCATCACACGTGGACGTCATTGGTGCACGACGCCGACGTAAATAATCACACATGATCGCAGTTCTCGGAATGTAAATAAAGAAACAATTGCAGATGGTGTTCTTGTCTTTGTCACACGCCCATTCAAATTACAATTGGAATAGAAAAGCTGCCGATGTAATCTCTCCAATATCCATTTGTTCTATTTCAATTACTAGTGTGCCAACAAACGAAGCGCGCCGTAAAACGACATCTGCTGACTAAAATATAATTTACGAACGGTGTAAATTGTCACTGTGCAGTGTTAGGCATCGTTAATTTGCAACGTGGCGGTTTGTTTGTAACAGCCGGATCATTAAGGGCTACCAAAACGGAGCACGCGTTTCGCATTAATCGGTGCACACGCTCACGCTTCTAATTATATAAGTGCAAGTTGCATACATACATAAATGTAAAAGGTAGTCGTATTGTGTTTATGACGAAAGCATTGTTTGTATGATGCAAGCATCGCATACATGTTTGATGCATGGGAAATAATGTTAATTTACTATGTCCGGAATGCTGGAAGAAGATGATTTCGGCTGCATATAATATATTGGACCAGTCAAACCTAAACATGAAAAATATCCTCTTGATTTTTCTTAACGGCATTGTTGATTAACAGTGGGGATTCATGCTGGATCAACCACTCACAAGATGGGGAAAACGATTAATGCGGACGGCACCTTCGATTTCGAATTTAAAGGTCATATTGAAGGTCACAGACAAAATGCTGTCAAAATGGCGTTTTTTACTTTCTTAATTGTATGAAAATATGGTTGAGTACTTTTTTAATAAATAGACAAAGGGTGTTTATGATTTGCAAAATATTGATGTCATGTATTAAACTTTGATTTTAAACGTGAACATATGGAATAAAGCTACAAAAAGTGTGATTTAAAAAACGTTTATGGTAACTACCAATATGATTTGCATATACATTTTTATGTAATTATATTTTCAAAAATAATGTACTCACAGAACACATATTGATATGCATATCTTCGGTTGTTATCGTGATGTGAACGAAAAAATTATTTGCCGAAAACGACAAACCAAATAGCAGAATTGTGGGCCATTTATTCGAACGTTGTGGGCCATCTATTCGATGGACTCGGGAACGGACATGTTCGCAGGAGGAGTTTAATCAATTTGTATTGATTATATCGATAGGATTATAAAAAATATATGAGTGGATGTCAACCTTGATTTTGAATCTGGATGTCTTTACATGAAGTGACACCTAGTTGAGTACATTTTTGCATCAAACTAGTTTCTGTGATGACATGCAGACTTATTGGCTGTGTCATGACGTGTTGAATTTATACATAAATATGGAACAATTCGACAAGAAAATGTTTTGTAGGCATGTCGTACTTAGGCATGTCGTTCTAATGAGAAGCCTACTAACTGTCCCACGGTAATGATGAACAGTCGCTAAGCCCCGAATCGTGTTTCAACGACACAGACAGTCGGGGTGCCTTCTCCAATCGCCGTCCGTCCCTACCTATGTCTGAGTTGCCATGTCCGGCTTAGTCTTGACCAGGCGGATCAGTGTAATTACCTACCGCGACGAAGCATGTTAGTCTATTACAATATCAAACAGTCATTGTAGTCGATTTCAAAGCACCAATACGACTCTTCCACGATAACTGATTAAACGTTTACTCTTCCATTGCGCTGTCTACTCATCCTCCTTGGAATATCCGTGTGACTGTTTTATGATCATTTTGTTGTCATCAGCCCTATTTGCTCCTATTTCTGACGCGTTTTTTGTTTTGTTTTAGTTATGGTATCCGTGAAACGGTTGCGCGTGCGATACAATCTTCCCATTACGTTATTCGAACAGGCGTTAAATCCGTAATGAGGTTTACTACAAAACTCAGCGTTCGTGGTGTTTCATCAAGAGATAATCTTGTTTTATAGTACGACAATCCTGTGAACAAGAAATTACGTATTACTGTGGTAACCAGTATATGTGATGATTACTACACAAACACGTGGACATAACCGGATTGGAGAAAATCTCAAATTTACGTAGGCACTATCTTAACGACTATTGCTCCATTTCCATCGGCTGTAGTTACAAGATGTATGAAAATAGTTACATAAATTTGTGGAAAACAATACTGCATACATGTACTGGTATGAATGCATGCAGTTTTGATTAAGGTTTGTTAATTAAGGTCATTGTTATTGTAACATTGCACCAATTCAGCTGACGTTGATATTATGATAAACGCCAATTTGGGTGATATTTTGTAGTGAATAAAAAATCGTATTTTAAAAATATAAAACAAATATATCAAACACTGCAATCAGATATATGACATTGTATTCTTAGGAGATCGCAATATAATATATAAGTTGAAATATACTAATGGGTTAGTTAAATACATGTTGTGGATATGCTGTTATTTATTTATTTTTATTTATAAAAACAGAAAGTAGAGCTGAAAAAACTTACTTATGTTGAACATTTCATTTCCATATAACACCGCTGGGAAATCGCTTACATTCTACAACATATGCACTGAACACATCTAGTAACATTCGGGGATGACGTGGATACCGTTATAATCGTCAACGTCATAATACCAACCGAACAATCCCAATAATCTAACAAAATTCTATGTAATCGCCATGCTGTTGATGTCCAGCGACAGCAGACAATGTCACACTCGACTGTCGAAGCCCGTTCACAGGTGCCAATGGCGGCCAAATCAGTGGCGATAATAGAGGATAATGGGCACCCCGCAGCGCCACTGATGAACTGCGCCGCACAACAAAGCCTGCGTTCCGTGCGTGCGGCAAGACCCACTGTTTTCGCCTCACTTCAAATAGACCCCGCCACAATGGGTGAGCGAACAAGCGGAAACGTACTTATTCCCAACATGGCGGCTCCTCATTGCGTACATAAATACGCCTTGTGAGACAGCGGAAATAACAGCGACGTGTCATTATAGCGCCCGCTAATCCCGTGGCACCTGCCTGCGATCTGTAATACGTTACCTCGATCAGTGTTCGTGACAAAGTCACGAGCTTGGTTCGTATAGTGTCGCCAAGGTATTTTTAAATAGATACAAAGCGTAATAAATCCCTTGCCGATTCCACTCGATCTATTTACTTTCACTTGATTTCAGCAGTACCACTAACTATAAAATATAAGGCGGGGGTACGATATATATTTATTATTGAAAATCGAGAAATACGCCTGTGTTCAGTTTTTACCTGGATGCATGTAAGGAAACCTAGACAATTCAAAATTGAGGAAAGTGCACGGCGATCGACATGCAGACCTAGTTGTTAATGTTTTCTCACATGCAGAAGAAAAATTCAGGAAAAGAGACGAGGAGAGCCGTTCACCGTCTTGAGACTTTGGATATTGTGCTATATAACAACTAACTTACCTTTCTATTTGATAGGCATTGGGACGAAATTAGTATTGGTTGGGCTGTGCCTGAGTTTCCACATTAATCCACTTTCGATCTTTTCGATGACATCCGAAGATTGGGGGGTGCTGTTAAATACTTTTTTCGCGGCGACGTTCATATTTTGTGAAGGTCACAATAAATGTTCAATGTCAGAGCGTGTGCGTGAGCGAGCGACCGTGCACACGGGCTTCTCCGCGAGTGTTTATGTACGGGCTTGTGTGCGTGAGCATGTATGTATGTATGTATGCATGTATGCATGTATGTATGTATATGTGTGGCGGCCTAGGAAAACCAGTCGCCAGGCGTAATTGCCCGCAAACACGTCATAAAGTTGATTTTGTGACATTGGGTTGATTTTGAGATTTCGCTGCGATCTTTTAGCTAACATACTTATTTATAAGTTCACCAAGTAGTTTCCTGATTACCTTAGTGAAATTTTTGTGTGTGTTTTGTAACCGTGAAGTTCGTTCTAGGTTGCAGCGTTTTAGAATTAAAAGCGCGCTATTTTGCGAACGCTTAAAACCTAGGACAGAAGTTCCCATGCCCATAAATGGCTTACCGTTCGAAAGCTATTTATAGCATGCAGTTCCCTAGCAGCAGTGCGCATGAATACGTTGGAAGAAAATTTAGTGCGCGTGATTCCCAGTGAAAGTTAACGGGATTTTATTTGGAAGTTGGACGTTGGAATGAAGTTGTTTATGTAGTTCGATTAATTATTAGTTTAGTTTGATGTTGTATAGGTTATATATGTACATATTTCTTAACAGTTTAACGTGTTATCGAACCGGATTTCGTTGCAAATACAGACTACGGGACGAATTTCGTTTTGTGTTTACGATCTTCGAAAAATCAAAGATGGCTACGCCCATGGCAATGGGCATGGATGGACCGAAGTCTAACGATGTTGCTCGGTGTTTCAACGCATTGGCATTGGTGAACATGCAGTATATCGCAAATGGTGACTTCCTCAACGAACTTGTGAATGACTACTTTGTGACACACCCGATTGGCAATGATGACAGTGATTCGAGCGAGGACGACTTTGACCCGGAGCTAGCAGAGGAAGTGACCGGATCTGTCAATGGTGACAGCCAAACTGTTTATGACGATCCGAGGCGCAAGATGAGAACACAAACGACTCTCTTCAGACCCAAACAACAACAGTTCTTTTCAGAGCTAACCACATATTCAGGGAAGAGTTTGCTACCTCTTGCGTGTTGATTAGTAATATACATTTTTGCTAACAAACAACTACAACTTTTTTTGACGGGTGCTCTCTTTAAATTATTTGTTGAACTTTAAAAGTAACCATCATAATTTGATAATAGTTTTAGTGTTCCAAAGCTAACATACATAGTTACATTTTCTTCACTACTTTGGACATTGTAATAGCACTGGATATTTTGTTATAATATTAACACTGCAGAATTTTTTTATTTTGACATGAATTATGATGATTCCAGACACTACGAGATCTTTTCTCCTGCAATAAATGTTTGGTGGGTGCCTTCTTTAAAGTCTTGTAACTTTAAAAGTAGACATCAGAATTTTTTTTTTTTTCTGTAAGCTAAAGCTAACAAACACAGCTACATTTGCTTCACGGGATTGTATATGGTAATAGCAGTAAACATTTTGTTATACTAATATGAAGTTTTGTTTTCATGTGAATAATGACTCTCGACTTTAAAACTGATTTTTCTCCTGAACTAATATTTGATAGGTGCCCTCTTTAAATTTGTGTAACTTTGGTTCTGGTGGGAATATTTGAATAAAGTAAACTGTATTGGAACTGGAAATAGTGTTGCTTTCCATTTCTTGAATAAAAATACATATTTTTGTTGTCAATGTGACTGGTTTTCCTAGGCCGCGACACATATATGAATGTATGTATGTATGCATGCATGTACTTATACGTATGTATGTGCGTACGTGCTACGTGCTATATACTTATGTACGTATGTTCGTATGTACGTATGTATGCTTGTACGCATGTACGTTTGCACGTATGTACGTATGCACATATGTGTACGTTTGTGCATACAGGTGTAGATGTTTACATATGTACGTGTCGTGTGTACTTTTTTCTCTCTTTCCCTCTCTCTCTCTCTCTCTCTCTCTCTCTCTCTCTATATATATATATATATATATATATATATTCTCCCTCTCCTTCCTTTCCCGTCGCCTGGCTCTCCTGATCTGTTCCAGTCTTCCCATTGTGACACAGCTGTCGATATGACGGTAATCCCCACGTCTTGCGGCTATAGAGCAACTCTACAATCGGAAACGAATGTGAAAGCAAGGAAGAATGGACAGTCTGAATAGACATTATTGCACGCACAGAGGTGGGCACTCACTATTATGGGCAAATAATACGCGGTGGCCATCTCTTCACACGAGCACAAAGGGCGGATAATGATATTAATTAAGCATCGAACTCTCACACACACTAATTGTGCCAATTTCGATCTCGATCTATTCAGTGCGGATTGATGCATGAATGTGTGACGTAGTTTGCATAAAAGACGTAATGATTGACGTGATATTGCGTGGATTAACGGTG
>CM034544.1:36380752-36403252 GCA_020002185.1 Paraescarpia echinospica
GCATGTTCTTTTTGGAGTATGTTTTTTAAAATCTATATTATGGTATCTCCACGTTATGTCCATGATGTACCTGAGATGTTTCCTATGTAAGGCATGTAATTGCCTAACGAGTTTTCCGTACAGTGTCCCGTCTTCGGGTTCACATAGTAGGTACTATTTCTATGCCCACCTGACAGTTCGTTCAGACTGTGTAATGTGAGTCTTCCACAAACGTCTACTCAGCCGACCAACAGTTTACGATGCCATGACCACACTCTCCTCCAGTTTCTTGTCTAATGTATCCGACTGATGTATGATCACATGAATAATAACCACCTGCCTAATAAATATGTTGACGAAACTAAAACAATTATCGCTCACGATGAAATATAGATGCATTGGAACAAACCAGTTGTTTATAATTTGCGTTTGACTAACTTTCAAACTAATCCCATATTGAAAGTATTATGACACAACTACAAATATTCTACTGGTTCGATACCTTTTTTTTTTTTCTAGCATTAAGATTTTACACCAGTTCCGTGTCATAATGTTCCCGAGTGTGTGATTCCTTATTGTATCATTCTGTTCGAACGCCGGATTCGTATATCGGATTGTTTATTCGCTGTCTTCTGTTACACGATACAATAAGGCACCACAACAACGCCAGGTAATGGCTCTGCAAGCAACAATTGTCAGTGTTCCAGGAAACCGAAGTTTTGTCCCTCTGTCACGTTCAGACAAAAGCCGACGACAGTGACGGATGTCCGGTGTCAAATGGAGACCATTGTCCTCTACAGTAGGACAACAATCACGCTGCAGTCGCGGAGAGTCGTCTCGTTATCTTCTGATGGTGCATATTTCCTGTTACTCCGATCGTCTATTGTTTCTCTTCCATGGTGTATTACGTCATTCACTCCCGAAGTAAGCCAGTATTCCATTTGTATAATAGATTGATGCAGCTTGCTTTGTATACGGACATGTTGGTTTCATGTGCTTTCGAAATACCACCAATATGGCTAAAATAGTTTCAGTTATGCGTTGTATCTTGGTTGAACATAATATACGTAACTTGTTTGCCTAACACGCCATACTAGTAACTGAAACGGTAGTAAATTATTTCGTCACAATGTGTCACCCGCCAAAGCAAAGTGGGTACTAATTCGCAAAATTGTGTAATAAAGTTTGTTGATATTTTTGATTCCGCAGATCATAAGCTTTAAAAGTATATATCATTTGTTTACCTATATTCCGTATGTTTTATTTATTTGAAAAAGGCTTGAAAAAAGCAATGCCCATAGTAACCATAAAGTTGGTATTGTATTTGTGTTGGATTATTTGTCGAAGAAAATGAACCGGACATGAAAGGTTGAGATAAGGTATGCATTTATGCCAAAATCACAACATTGATGGAACATGACGTAATCAGCTATTTTTGGCTCGCGTGCAACATGGGTCAGTGCGACTTGAAACCCGATTGGCTGTGGTGGATCAAATAGTTTTTCAATGAGCGCAAATAATATACACGTCGTGTTTCAAAGCGAACTCCACCATTGCTTAATTAAAAGTTCAGGAAGAGAAGGGATAATTGTTGTGCGTTGGGGTAGCAACCCAACACGTAAAACAGCTCAATACACTGGAACGGTAAACGTAATAGGTGGCCAACAGGGGGCTGAGCCAGCTATGCTGCTTATGAGGAATCGTAAAAGAAGAAGAAGCCGGCCGGGAAGACCTGGCGCGAACTTGGCTGGCTCGCCCAAGACCACTCTGGCTTGGGGAAATTTGTTGGCGTCTTATGCTTCAGTTTGATGTGTAAGGTGTTTGAACGCGAACCGGATGCGTGTTTAAATTGATGTACATTAAGAAGCGAAATACCTAGACCAGGTTGAATGTTGTCGAGCACAATTTTACCTGCAGAGTGCCCCTTTTGCGGGAATTTAAATTGCGACTGTGTGTGACAATATGCCGGACTACAAATTGTACATTCGTAAACAAACCCGTAAGATGTCCCCCATAAATTCGTCGAATGACACCACTTGGCTCCAGACACTTAACAAAAATGTACTTTGCCATTGTAGATAGGGCCTAATTACGATAATAACAATAGTTAGTTATGGCGCTATAGAAATACCTTATATTATTAATGTTTTTAATACCCATCCTATCATTAACAAAAATTACCATCTAACTGATGGCGCTACATTGCATTCACAAACACATCAGTATTCGGGCTTGGTGTTTGTCTTGACCTATGTTGTCCGCCAGTTGCATATACTGTTAACTACTTCTCCGTGGACGATCTACGTAGCTCGGAACAATCGCCGAACACAGGCGTAGCGCAGTGAAGAAACGACTAACTTCCAGTTAACACACTGCAACAACCAGAAAACCGGTAAGACACTTTAGCAACGGGGAATTTGGAGATTAAAATGTTACTTTTCTTCCGACGGGTCGCATAATTATGAATCTTTGAGTTTGGCGCCCGAGATACATGGTGTGTTTTAGGAAAGTGTTAAGACATACAAACCCACATATACATACACACACGTGTAGATGTTAGCTTGACAACAGGAAGATACAATCTTGTTACAATCGACATACAAGTTTCCGTCACATCACATTATCTCTGAGATAATTCGCCACTTTAACCAATTCTCTAATTGAGAACTTAGCCAAGGATTTTGTGCTACAGCAAAAGATCAGCGGGAAACTGATTATTACTTGACGGCTCTAGCCACACCGTATCGATGAGAGTGCACACCCGTGAAGTTCTTGATTAATTCACACGTTGTTCACGTGGAAGGGTCTTTAGTGGAATTAGTATCCGCAATGAGATTATGTGACTCTGACATCTTCTTTGGCTATGTTTGGCATCTTTATGTGTAGTGTGTATATGTGATTGTGACGTGCGCGCGCCCACACACACACACACCTACTTATAATTATATATATATATATATAAATATATATATATATATATATATATAATTATAATATGGGTCAGCCGTGTGAAATGTAATATAATTAGAAACACAGTCATGTTTACGTTATTACTCGTTGAGAATTGGTTCCTATAAGATATGATTACTCAAACTGGAGCACCCAAATGTCAGATAATGATTTTCCTTTGTTTTCCATGCTTGACATAATTTCACTTGAAGGTCTTTTAAATTTAGAAACCCGCCGCTATTTGCACTGTTGTTTCAAAGGAAGAGACGAATAGTTATCTACCACCTAATCTGCAAAACTTTAAAAACTACTGTCGGTTAAAAATTAACACACTTTATGTCCGTAACACGGTTTTTGCTTTGTAGCACGCTTCCATACCATGATATATGCAGTCATTTAATATAGTAGTTTAAAACTTCACATAATCTCATTCATACCGAAACATAATTAATTGGCTATCTTTATGTGACATGTAGCGGTGGATCCTTCAACATTCAACAATGTTTTAAAACAAATTTCATGAGATATGTCTTGTTCATATTTCTCCGAACTTCACCATGTTAAACTAAAAAATGTGCGTCACTTCCTCTTTTGCCTCATGTATCACTATTTCCTCACATGCAATATGACTTGATACTGTTTCTGTATATGTTTGTTTGGTAGTATATACGAAACATTAGATCGTGTCCGTCGAGCGCATGGGCAGTTTTGTAATCCCTCGACCAAACTGTTGGCATTATAAACATACGCATTTGTACACAATTCGTCATACAATCACATGGTGAATGAACAAGAGTTTTTAGCATGATAATAAATTATGTTTGTATTAAATGTGTGATTTCCTATCTACTATCAACAGCTATTTATATTACATTAGGCGATACAGCATGCGTAGAGGATGGACCGGATTATCGTAAGCAGCTTATTAACGACTCTCGTTACGGACGGATTACTGAAGGGTGTTGTAGGAATTCTGTGGAGCTAAGAACCGACTTGTATCTGGTGGCCCGTGCTAGTGTCGTGCAGAATGATCCTTAGCAGTAGAAAATTGTACATCACCGCCTCCTTCACTATGACGTAGAATATTGTTTTATTATATATATAAATGTTTACATCATATTCAAATAGGCATTGTCTAGATAATGTACTATTGTATATAGCCAAGTGAACTGATACGGTTTCTCGCTTATCTCGTCTTATTTCAAATTCATTTTGCGAAAAAGGAAAACTTCCTAGTATCCTCTATGACATGCCAGCGTGTTACTGCAACATGCTGTATGTAGACACACTATCAACTAACATAAAGGTATATATATATATATATTATGACATACTGACTATTCGAATATGCAACAACAAAGCAGAAATAACAATATAATTTAACGTTTATGAAAACCGCCGCGCTGTCACTCAAATCCGCGTATATCGACCTCGGATAATTCCAGAAACAACAGAACAACGATAATCAAGACAGCAAGAATCTTAGTCAAAACGACGACAAATAGTTGTCAAAACCTGAACATGTTCTTCAAGTTGAAACTATAATTTAGTATTGAATTGTCTTAGTACACAACAAGAAAAATGCCAATGTTATAGACAGCGCACAGGACATATGTACGCGCTGGATTAAGGAGGCCATCTAGATATGTAAGACAACACTAACGATGAACAGAGACGAGGGGGGTATAGATGCAGTCACGTGTGGGACAGCTCGCATACCACGACATCTGGCGAGCAAAGGAAAAACAGTTATGTTGAAGACTTCTGACTGCGGTCGAAACATTGATATTCGAATTTTATAAATGTGTATTAAGCAAACTCAATTAGTGTGGTCAAAACGGCTACAAACACTGATCAGTACGGCAGAAAGACGCCTTTGGATATTTACGTTTATTATTTAATTTTGTCGCCGTTTTCGTTTGTTGCCGTTTTGAATATGTCGCAGTTTAGGTGGTCGCCGTTTTGATTTGTCACCATTATCACCTGTACCGGGGCCCCCGATATATATATATGTTATTATTTTTAACATGTAACAGGGCCTGCAATGTTCAACAAAATGCTAGCTACTTAAATTTGTTGACACCTGTTTTGGGGTTCGAGTAGCGACTACGCTATAAATGGACGTTCGGCGTATTTACAAACGTCGCATTATTTTGTACATAAATACTTATATTATTTGAAAAGTAACTGTGCAGTGTAACATCTAAGCCTCTTTGGAATTCATATGCGCACAAAAAGTTGATTTTCATATATATGTCAGCACGTCTGACGAATTTGTAAAAGACCAACTATTAAATTCTTGACAGCAGCACGATTGAAGCGAGGTGCAATGCCAATGCTATACACACACACACACACATGCGTATATATATATATATATATATATATATATAAACACACACACACACACTCAGATATATCGTGTGTTTGTTTCGTACCAAGCACCTACTAACGTGTGGTGATATCGAACTGACGTAACAGGCGGAAGACGGCGACTTTAATGACGAAGACAACAGAACCTGCTTGGTGCGTCAAGTGTCCTTGTGTTCGTGTGTGACGACGTCTCTCCGTACTCACCCGGCTGAAGAGACGACCGAGCGTGTGTGATTGGGCCCGGGGTGTGGTGAATCGCTAGTTGTTGCCTTTGTAATTAGCAGAATAGCGCACATCTACTGCGAGTTGCGTGCGCCCCGACCGTCTTGTTGGCGATTTGCCGCGTCAACACGTTGCTTTGTTTAATCGCCGCGACACTTGTCGTAGTGACAGCGACACTTGTCTTGGCGACGGCGACACTTGACACACGCGCTGCGCCCAGGTAATGATCGTCACCGACGGTAATGACGTCGTTGTCGACAGACCTCGTCGTGATGTTGGTGATATTCCATCATCTGGACACGGACGCCGAGAAGTCTTCCGATGTTGCAATGCCACTCAGTGGTGGATCTGGAATGGAATATGTTGCGAGAATTATGTGCAATGTCGGCGCACAACCGGGCCACGTAAACATATAACAGTGTCAACGTAGCACTATGTGTTACACATCTTTTACTGTAAAGTTGAAACAAAGAAAAAATAATATCGCCAATAGTGTATTGCTGGAAGTATTAATACGTTACAGGTACAATAAATGAAATTTCCTTTCTGAAATGTTAGTATATTGCGCGAACAACGTCATGTTGGACAAGCATATTATAACTGATTGGTTGCCCCTAACTTTTTTACAATTATTATTAGAAGCCATCCAAGTAACATGTCACGATAAATTTGGACATTTTCAGACCACTCTCCCCCTTGTTACTCTTCGCAACGTTGGTCACCCCCCCTAAATATACGTTCGTTTGAAAAAGACCTCCCATATCTATTACGGGCATATAGTTGTTCACTCGTCCCTCATCTGAGTTGATGTTTGCCGGTATAGAATGTGACAACATAACCGTTTTTTTCCTCGTAGTGTCCGTTGCATTAATATATTGTGCTCAAACTGGATATATAAATTATGGGTGGCTGTGGAAAGCTGACATAAACAAACGAACGTAGACGGACGCAAACAAAAGCATTCCTCCCCCACTAAATCGTATAATAATTTATGGACATTCTTGTGAGCAAAATCATTTTTGGGGAATGTTGAGTTATCTTTTCTAACTACACCTCATTTCCTTTTGCAGAGCAGCCGACAACATATTCACATTGTCTATTTGGAATTTAACCGAGTGTGTTCGACGAAGTTTCACCAGGAAAATATATTTAAACCAAAGAGTATGTTGCGCAGTTGGGACAGACTATTTCACAATATGCCTTGTCCTACATTTGTGGCGTAATTCTGGTTTCGAAGTTGTTGGGGAATGTTGGCCGCTATTTGGGATGCGGCTGTTGTAGCTGTTCATATTGTTATTGGTGTTATTGATATGAATGTTGTTGAAGTTATCGTTGTTGTTACTGTTGATGTTGTTGTTTCTGTTGCTGGCACTGTTTTTGCTGTTGTTGATGCTGATGTTGTTGATGTTGATGTTGTTGATGCTGATGTTGTTGATGTTGATGTTGTTGATGCTGTTGTTGTTCTGTACGTCGCTGCTGTTACGGCGACTGTCTTTGTATTGTTGTGGTTGCTGTGGTATATCGCGGTGGTTGCTGTTAGTTTTCTTTCTGCTGCTGTTGGTTATGTTGCTGTTGCTGCTACTGCTTCTGGTGCTGTGTGTGTAAATTATCTACTTATACAAGTCACCAACATGGTGGTTTCAATGCAGATATCCCATATGCTTATGGTTTCGTTAAACACAGCCCAAACTGTTTCAACTTGGTTGAAGCCATAGGGTCTTTATGCGTGTCATTTTAATTGTATGATTATTAAATAACAAATGTTCTGTTGGGGGCATTCGATAGCCACAAATGACATAACATTAACAGTTAAACCAATACCGTTGGGGACCTTTTCTTTTCTAAGCCATAACCAAGCCTGTACGCTTTACCACACAACACATGTTCAACGATCAACGATTCACGCACAACAAACGGTAGAAGAAAGTCTCCGGACGCTGGAGAAAGGTTGTGCGGTTTAAATAGAGATACGATAGAGCGCGTACACAGACTGACTGATGTCGAACGATGTCATCAGAGGGGTCGACTGTGTCACGCCGGCGATGGCGATGGCAGCCCGTGTAACTGCTGTTGGTGGTGTTATTGGTGTTATTTATGTTATTGATATTGATGCTGTTGAGTTACTCATAGCTGTTACTGCTGCTGCTGTTTTGTTGTTGCTTATGATGCTGCTGCTGTTGTTCTCTACGTTGCTGGTTCCACGGCTGCTGTCGTCGTCGTTGTTGTAGTTGTTGTAGTTTTTGTTAATTTGCTTATGTTGTTGTTGACTATTTGACGTTGCTATTACTGCTTAGAGCGCTGTAAATATCAACTATCTACCTGCGCAAATCATCAACGTGTTGTGTTCAATGCAGATATCCCATATGCTTATGATTTTACCAAACCACAATCCACAGCAGTGACGTCTTTATGAGTGACAGTTTACTTTTATGATTATTCAATAACACATGTTGTTGTTTGGCGGGCATTCGATGTACACACAAATGCTATAAAATTAACAGTTCAATCGATACTAGTCGGGTCCTTTTTCCTCAGCTCGATCCGAGTCGTGTACGCATTAGTCACACAACACGTGTTTAACGATCAACGATTCACGCACAACAAACGAGAGAAGAAAGTCTTCGGACGGCGGATAAAGCTTCTGCGGTTTAAATAGAGATACGATAGAGCGCGTACACAGACTGACTGACGTCGAACGATGTCATCAAAGGGGTCGTCTGTGTCACGACAGCGATGTCAATGGCTGCGGAAATGTCGCCGATAGTGATTTAGTAACCTAACAATGGAGTGATACGGACACTTTGGATCTCGATGTTGCCCGGCGGCGTGCGGTCTTAGTGGCGGCCATGTAGATTACATGTATCGATATGTGTAGTTGGGCGTACGCCTAGGGGTTAGTGGCTGTGTTAGTGGGTGTGTACTCTAGTTAACTTTCTGAATAATGTAAGTAAGCATGTCGTGAGAATGGATTGTGAAAATGTTGTTTCTTTAAACATTTCGTTCATTGTGGTTTATTAGCATTCGCCTTGAAAGCGCCAAAAAATGATTTATGCGGTTTAAAGAAAACGTCTTCCAAATCATCATGCATACGTACGCACATACACACCCGGGTTGGTCGCTAGGTGGTGTAAGGTGGTACTTGTTTATTTTGTCACTGCGTGATTCAAAATCATTTTTGCAATTTAACGTTTAATTTTGTCTGTGACACTAGTGTAGAATTAGTGTCAACGTATTGCACTGTTTGCTTAAACAAACATTTTATAAATTGCCACCACCAACGCTGTTAAATCTTGTACTTAAATTAGTTGGGCGATAATACAGGTCGATTTGATTTTCGCGCTAGCAGGCTTACGAAGGGGCAGTCCCCTTATAAACTATATACAAACAGGCCTTTTCAACAAGACGTTCTTTTTAAACGTCTTGTTACTTTGCACAGGCCTGCTGAGCGCGAACAATCATACGACCTGTAATATTGCCATTGATTATCGCCAACCCACTCTTTAATAACTTAGAAATTTACATTATTTTTAGTACAATTATACAGTTTTAGAATATTTTATTATTTTCAATTATTTATTATTTTTATGAGACCTTATCATTTTATTCTTCACCATTTCGAGGAAAGACAATATCACCAGCATTTTTATTGTGTGTTTTATTTTTATCCTGTTCTGCTTCTTCGAGAGGTCACGATTTTACGCTGTGCAAGCCACTTAGTCCCCAACGGTCGGCTGTCATTTTAACAGGTCATTTTAACAGTTTCTCAGTACATGAGAACACAACATTCCTTGTCACATCTTCACAGTTTGCCATGTATTAATCTTTGCTTTAATAAAAAGTTACTGCCAATCCCCCGCTCTAAGCCAATGTTTAAATTGGCAATTATTTTACTACTAGCAGGAGATGTAAGTCTTAATCCTGGACCTGCTATCAGGCGCAATATTCGAGTAGCCACCACTAACGTTCGATCTATTCGAGACAAAACAGCCTCGCTTACCGATTTATTAACTTCCAAGACAATAGACATCCTTGCAGTCACTGAGACCTGGCTCAGACCACATGACACAGCTGCATGCATTGCTGACATTTCTCCTTCCAGTTTCACCTTCCATCATCGCCCACGTTCAGTTGGACGAGGTGGTGGTGTTGGATTTCTCGTCTCAAAACAGTTCAAAGTTAATTTGCATTCAAACCCTGATTACTCCAGCTTTGAGGCCATCTGTGCCGAAATTTCCGATTCATCTTTCTCTGCTTATTTTGTGTGCATTTATCGCCCTCCAGGACACCCTGCCCATTTCTTTGAAGAATTCCAGGATCTACTTGAAAATCTGGCAACTATTTATTCAGAATTTTATATACTCGGTGATTTTAATCTTCATCTGGACACACCTTCATCAACAACAAGTACATTTAATGACATTCTGGCATCCTATGACATGAAACAACATGTTACCTTCTCAACACACAAACATGGCCACTGGCTCGATCTCTTAATCACCCGCTCAGATTGTAACAATATTCAGACACCTACTGCTTCAGATGGTTTATCAGACTACCACATTGTCATTACTGATCTCAAAGTTCCTAGAATTCCCGTAGAGTCCAAAAACAAAGAGTTTTACCGACCGATCCATAAGATTGACATTGCCGCATTAATGACAGACATCCTTAAATCCGACCTCATCAGTAAACCCAAAGAACATCTGTCAGACCTTTGTCGACAGTACTGTCAAGTACTCAAAGATTTACTTAATAAACATGCACCCCTGAGATCTAAATATGTGTCCCAAAAGCCACATGCTCCATGGATGACTCCTGAAATTCTACAATCTAAAAAGCGCCGGCGCTATCTTGAACGTGTATGGCGCAAATCACGTTCGCCTTTGGACAGATCACGATATTCTAAACAGTGTCACTACTGCAACAGACAAATGGCCAAAGCTAAATCAAATTATTACACAAACATGGTCTCGAGTAACTCTGATAACCCACATCAGCTATGGAACTGCATAAATCATATTTTACATAGACGGCTGCCTCCATCTCTACCTGGTCATGTGTCAGTCAAATCTCTATGTGACTCGTTTTCTAGTCATTTCAAATATAAAATAAGTCATATACGTTCTGCTTTTCCATGTCACACTTTAAGTACTGTAAATGTGGACTCTCCACAAGTAAATTCACCACTTGTATTGTTTGAGCCAGCCACAGTTGATGAAGTGAGGAAAATAATAATGTCCTCCCCAAATAAGTCATGCGATCTCGATCCATTACCAACCATACTACTAAAAGCATGTCTTGACTCTTTACTTGGTTAATAACGAATATCATAAATGTATCGCTAAGTTCGGGTAAATTCCCAGATGATTTTAAACACGCACATGCAAATCCCGTTCTCAAGACTTCTCTGCCAAAAGATGATTTCAAAAATTATAGGCCAATTTCTAATCTTAGCTTTATTTCTAAGATACTTGAGAAAGTCGTAGCAAGCCGTCTAAGGCGTCATATTAGCTCAACTTGTTTATCCAGTGTGCTCCAATCAGCATACAAACAATTTCATTCTACTGAGACTGCTCTCCTAAAAGTACACAATGATGTTATATTAAACATTGATAAAGGCAAAGTAACTGCACTTACCTTGCTTGATCTGTCTGCCGCCTTTGATACCATTGATCACAACACTCTTGTCAAACGTTTATCATTGTGGTGTGGCATATCTGGCACAGCTCTGACCTGGTTTTCTTCATATCTAACCAATAGACATCAATGTATAAAGATAAATAATTACTTTTCAACCTCACTCCCCACTTCATGTGGCATTCCCCAGGGTTCCGTTCTTGGGCCTTTGCTTTTCACTCTCTACACTACGCCACTCAGCTCTGTAATCCAAAGTCATAACTTGGATCATCACCTTTATGCAGATGACACACATATCTACATTTCCTTGGCCACGCCCGATACAAGTCATTCTCTAAACCGACTCAACGATTGTCTCCAAGATGTTTTTTCATGGATGACCGATAGTAAATTAAAATTAAATGCAGACAAAACTGAATTCCTCATCATTGGTACTCCAATGCAGCGAGGTAAACTAAATGACTTTTTTCCAACATGCATCCTGAGTCAAACTATCACACCAGCAGCATCAGTACGGAATCTAGGAGTGACCTTTGATTGCGACTTCAATTTCAGACAACATATATCCCAAACGTGCCGTTGCTGTTTTTATTATATCCGTGATCTTCGCCGCATTCGCCGACATATGTCGCTTTCTGTCGCTAAGACTATCTCAACAGCTCTTGTTAGCAGCATATTAGATTATTGCAATTCCCTCCTTCATAATATTGCTATCAAGGATATTGCAAAACTACAACGCGTCCAAAATTGTTTAGCAAGGGTAGTCACACAATCTCCTCGATTCTCCCGCTCAGTGCCACTTCTAAAATCACTGCATTGGCTCCCCGTGCGATATCGCATTATGTTTAAGATCTGCACAATCACTTACCAAGCCCTTTCATCCAAACAACCTAGTTATTTACACTCAATGCTCACACCAGCCAAACAAGCCAGACAACTTCGGTCGTTTAGTTCGAAGTTGCTATCTGTTCCTAGAGTTAAGACAAAGGCTGGAACTCGAGCTTTTTCAGTTGCCGCGCCAACTATATGGAATTCGCTTCCCGTTAATGTTAAATTAGCAGAAAATATTGTTACATTTCGTCGTCACCTCAAAACCTATCTTTTCAATATCGCCTGTCCTCCCTAGCTTCCTAGCACATCAGAGACAAACGGGATGAGGGGAATATGATACATGATGGACGATATACGATGAATACGACAACGATTTTCATTTTTTTTACATTTTATTTTTTATTTCACCACCATTTTACTTTTGATGACATTTATTTTTCACACATTTATATATTTACGCACATGATAGCACATATTTTACATATATTGGCTTCATTTCACACATTTATTATTTACATTTTACATTTTAATTTTATATTTTAATTTTATTTATTTTATTTTATGACATTTACATTATTATTTATTACACATTTTACACATGACATTTTTCTTATTTTATTTTATTTTATTTTATTATTTTAGAGGGAGAGGGAGAGGGAGAGGGAGAGAGGAGAGGGAGAGGAGGAGGAGGAGAGAGGAGGAGAGGGGAGAGGGAGGGAGAGAGGGAGAGGAGAGGGAGAGGGAGAGGGAGAGGGAGAGGGAGAGAGGGGGGGGAGAGAGAGAGATTATTGGAGACAGAACCACAACGGAGCTTAAACAGTGGAATACACAAGACCCACCATCCATTCAAAGTTAGTACGCTAGGTTATTGATATTCCCGAATAACATAATATATCATGACGTCGTTGTGCTTATCATTTGTTTGTTTTTCAAAATCTTCATAATTCTTGAGTGTTTTGGGGGGCAAACTGGTATATTTTGTGATTCGTCTCTAGCCTAGCGCACACATTACGTTGTTATTTCTATACAATGTGCGTTGGCCGTGTTTTATTCACATAGCCAGCTAAGTTGGTGTGTATACGTAACAGCTAACGATGGTCCCAAACGTGCAGTGTCTTGTCGGTGGGCGACACAGTGGCGGCATCTGCTTATGTTCACCTTTATTATCCTCTCGTTCCAGTTTTCCACATATTCAGAGAACTGGATCACAAGCTTCGGGATCTGGGACGTGTGGGGGTGCGTAAGTGCGTGTGTAAGTGCGCGCCTATGTGCATGCGTGCGTGCGTGTGTGCGTATGTGCAAACCCTTTTGAACACATGACGGTCAAAACGCCAAGTGCGCAAGACTTGATAAAATTCGTAGCAAAACCAATGCATTGTCGACCACCCTTTCACTTGTTTTCCTTGTCTCTCTGGTCGCCTCGTCCTTCTTGAATTAAGAAGTACCTTTGATGCACTAATTGTATGACCTTCACTAACTCGTCGAAGTACATAGAACGTATATGGACACAATTACCGTACAATCTGTGATCTGCCCTGCGGAAACAAAACAACAGCTCATGCTGATCAAAGTAACTTACGTTTTTCGCATTACGTCTTTATCTACGCCATCGTATCACCTGAAAGCCCATTGTTAGTCGCTCCTGTCAGTTACTATAGGGGCAACTAACCACCTCCCAGGACGCCGCTATGCGTCGTTTGTACTTCGATTGGTTTCAGCCCCACATCCTCCTTCAAACAAACATTGAAAATTGAAAGCTGGTCTGTTGTGGCTTGTGCTCCCATCTTGGATGGCATTTTGTGAATGATAAATAGCAATGTCCAGCAAACCACAACCTTCTTTCCTGTATCCCGGGCGTATAGTTATACGTAGGTCAATAGAGCACTACATTTGTGAAAGGTATTTGTCCAGACGGTACTGAATTCTTTTCATAACATCATTGTTATGTAACAAAGTCTTAGAAGTTGTATTTTGAATGCCTGATATCCAGACGGTAACAACAAAATGTGGGAGATATATCGCACATAGAGGTTGGTAAAAAATGAACGTCTTAAGAAGAATTTTGAGAAGAGTCGGCTAAAGCTGGTTGTCGAGTGCGTATGAGTAAGAACGGTTTGCGAAGCAATGGGCTGATACATCCTGAACTCATCGTCACCATCGTCATCATCGTCATCATCGTCATCATCGTCGTCATCATCGTCACCATCGTCACCATCGTCATCATCGTCATCATCGTCATCATCGTCATCATCGTCATCATCGTCGTCATCGTCGTCATCATCGTCACCATCGTCACCATCGTCATCATCATCATCATCGTCATCATCGTCATCATCATCACATGTGATCCAACGACCAACATGGTTACAATATGTTGATTTGATATAAATTCTTTGAGAATCCAGCAAATATCGAAATGTGAACATTCGCATTCATATCCATCAAAACCATGCTGTAAAATGGTTACAGTACTAGGAAGTGTCCAACAAAATTATTGCAATTATGACAAAGTACTGGAGAACCAGAGCTATTAACTGCTTCAAAAACAACAAAGTATTAGGTCATTTCCAATCGGATTCGTTGTTTAAATTATCAAAAAATAGTGATACGCTAAGCTAGAAACGATAAGTAACCTATTCGACTGACGGTGAAATGTTATGATATCCCCTGCCAACTTAAAATAGCAAGTGTTGAACACCGTCGAGTAAGCGGTTTACTCTAAACGTTTAGCTCAGCATATAATGCCGAAATGGACACTACATAGTTATGCTCCTGGGCTATTATATATATATATATATATATTATATATATATATATATATATATATATATATATATATATATAATAGCAGTAATAATATATATATATATATATAACGTAGCTGACCGAAACCAATTTGTATCAATGTACCTAATTTGTCCCATATGACTATTAGCTATTGTGCAATTGTGTAATGTTTCAAGCGGAAGCTATATAATATATAATTCATATATGGAAATAGTAACTAACTCTGTTTTACTTTCTAATCGCCCATGTTTGAGGTGCATACTAACCGGATATTTGAGTCTTCAAGTGAACATTTATTCAGTGAGGAGTGTTTAGTTATTCACACCAGAACACATAAGATGCGAACGAGAAAGAAAGAAACGTTTAACCTGAATGCACCAGAATCCATACGGAACCTCTTCCAAAAAAATCCTCTGAAGTGTTATTGTCTGAGATAGCGAATAGAATCACAATATAATCAAACAGAACAATCACCGCCTTCACAGTGACTCACATGTCTACGTTGTTTCAACAATTGCCCCGTTTTGTAGAAGTGTGAGCAAAACGAAGCACCTGTGTGCGAGTGATCTGCTGCGTCAATCTCTTCCACCTACGGCAGATGCACGTCTTTGAATTGCCCTTCGTCGCGAAACTAACACAGTTCGTTTAAATTAGTGGCATTTCTCCCTTTCTGAGACACATCAAGCACCTGTTTGATGTTGTGACGTTTCGCGCTCTGCCGGCAAGAAAGGCCATCTGTGTGTTGGGCCAATTTGCTCGGCAATGCTATCGTTAAATCTGTGTTGCACAGTGAATCAATCGGGTGCCCAAACTGCGGGAATGTCGACACTACAAGGCTTTCTGTATACGCCCGACGCTCTTTTATGACACTCTCACGGGTCCTTGTCACACTGTATACTTAAGGCGCAAACGTCTTTTGTCGCCAGTTGTGTGTTTTATGTGAAAGTGTCGTTTAGTTGTAGGCAGAGTGAACCGCTGGACAAAGAGTGCTGGAACGCGCTTTGTGGCGCACACAAAGACCCCTAATCAACCGCCACTTTCCAATGGGACATATTGTGGCAGGGGGCAGGGTGGAAACTATTTGCGATAAGTCATACGCTTTTACGACATGCGGGGTTGATTACGCCGCCAATAGCGACGCGATTGGCCCCGGTCGTGGCGCAGAACGAGATTGGGGGTCGCGCTTCACCAATCAACGTGCCCCGTGAAGTTGATTGGCACAGCGTCGTGCGCATCGATTGGTCTCCGCGCGGGAAGCGGATTTGCGGCTGGGCGTGGCCTCGGCAAGGCGTGAAAGGAATTCGATTGTCGCGCCGCGCAGACTTCACAAGCTGTAGGACCGACAAAGGTGTGACAACGTTACACACACAGTGCAGGAGGACGAATCTGCACGCGCGCACGCATGCACGTCACCGCCAGCGTCTGCAAAACACACACACAAGACGAAACGATTCGCAATCGTTGAGAACTTTCCCACTTCAACAGTTTACAGCGACGCTGGTGTTGGACAACGCAAATGCAGACGATAGTGTCACCCGCAGACTTGACGATCGCGAGCAGTGAACAGGACAGCCCGCCAACGACACCACCGATGTCGTGCGTGCCCAGCCCATCGACAATGACAACACCGACGCCGGCCATCAAGCAGCTTGACCACGTGAAGCGACCCATGAACGCCTTCATGGTCTGGTCGCGTGGTCAGCGCCGTAAGATGGCCCAAGAAAACCCCAAGATGCACAACTCCGAGATCAGCAAGCGACTCGGTGCCGACTGGAAACTACTTTCGGAAGAGGAGAAACGGCCGTTCATTGACGAGGCGAAGCGACTCCGGGCTCTACACATGAAGGAGCACCCCGACTACAAGTACCGCCCGCGCCGGAAACCCAAGTCGCTCATCAAGAAAGATAAGTACGCTTTCCCCATACCCGTCATTCCGGGAATGGCTAGTTTCGCCGGGTACCCGACCGTGTCTGCGGCCGAGACCCTTGCCGCT
Source organism: Paraescarpia echinospica (assembly GCA_020002185.1). Taxonomy (NCBI): domain Eukaryota; kingdom Metazoa; phylum Annelida; class Polychaeta; order Sabellida; family Siboglinidae; genus Paraescarpia; species Paraescarpia echinospica. Next base: position 36,397,524 of record CM034544.1, read on the forward strand.
GCCGCTAACGACAAGGCCAGGGCCTTCCTGCCTCCTGCGATGTCTGCGCTCTACCCACATTTCGACTTCGCCGCCATGACGAAGCTGTCGGAAGCGGCATCTGCGTCTGCGCTGCGGTACGGCGACTTGACATCATCAGCGGGGGTGATGTATTCCCCCTACGCAGCAGCAGCAGCGGCCGCGGCTGGAGCTCTAGGAGGCATGCCCCCTGCGGCCCACTCCGGCTCCATGGCCGGGCAATACGTAATGCCGTGTTGTCCCCCGCCGTCATACCTCCCCTCCGCCCAAGACCTCCACCGGCAACTCGCGTACGTCTTCCTAAAGCCAGAAGACCACTACCGGAACCACGGTCCGGCCACGTCACTTCCGGGAGCCGTCATCTGAGCTGCGGCTGCAATGACCGCAACAACAACTGTTTCAAATGTGTAGCGGGACACCGTTCGTTGTCATTGTCTCGTACTATTCTGAACACACTTGTGGTGTGTTCGTCAACGAATCTCATTCTGTGTGATCGGCGACACATTTGATAATGTGCACACAGCAGCTATACAGTCGTTGCGTCGTGGCAACGCCCGTTCATGCTATCACACTGTTTCGTCGTCAAATGACCGTCGCCGCCATTACAAAATGGAAGGTTAGTCTGTGTTATTTAATAGAACCTTGCAACAGTGCTGACGCTCATTGACACCTATAACAGTACAGCCGTGCGTCACATGTACACAATGCATCTCCGACGACCGTGGTTTATTATATCTTAACCAGGGAAACTACCAATGACCACGCCAACAAACTGCGTAGCTATGAAACGAGGCGGTGCCGAATTCTACGACAAAGTCGCTTACGGTGATGCAACGAGAAACGTCTCAATAGCAGATACGTCATCTCCGCTGTGACGTTTATAGCAATGACGTTTATGCCGGACATTACGTAATAACCGGAAATTTAACACGACGCAGCCTCAAACATCGAAACGACCGGTTCACCGAGGCAAAGTTTCGACTCGGGTCAATGATGCCTCTTTGGTCACCTGGTCTGTACAAGACGATCTCGTATTTGCTTCTTCTGTGTGACGTCATCATAGCGCCACAACTAATATATGTGAAGGTAACCTATTTAGGGTGAGTCGAAAAGGTTGTAATCGCACAAACCAACATATCCGCTTGCTAAGTTTATTTAGGATTTGACTTGTGGCACCTATATGCAATAGATCAGGTTACACATAGCACTGCTATTAATTTCAAACAATATTACGACCGATAGCCACTTTATATGTCGACGAGCCTACGGGCAGATTTCTAATGTGAATTTAGTATCTTGACATATTATTGTAACCGCACAATACGTGCTGTCGTTATCTGGACTTAACGCCACAATCTACTGTGAAAAGACACATATACGTTTACATAAACTTTCTTTCACTAGCAATTTCTTTCATTAATACTTTCACACAAAACCGTATTCAGAGATAAATAAATTAAGTTATTTTAGGCAAAAACGTACTTGGTTTGAGGTGTTATCAGCTGTAGCGTTAACATGAACAGCCTGACTCAGCAGAATGACACTACACGCACGTGACATAGGTGACAGTATTTGAGCTGAGCAACAATCAGAGCAAAATGACGCCAGTATACGTATAGCTTGGTGTGTTTCTTGTCTGATTCATTGTCGCGTCTGTCAAGTTCGCATGGTCCCTCAAGCCACGCGTACATTTTTTGTCTTATTCAAAACACAAGACCAAAATAGGTGATCGCCCATGCACCCATTAAGACACAATTCACACGACGATGACGTTATCATGGTCGACTGAACGACTCTTGACGAGAACAGCCACACTGACTGTCGACGCACGTTCCGTGCATACACCGCCAGACCGATATAACATGATAACCCTCTGTAACACAATCTCGACGTACCCGTCGTACGGGGAGACTAACTGACTCCGCACGACTGTTCGATATATCGATTACCATGTGACACTGGCGTGACAACGCTGAATCGTTTCACCTCTTGTTCCCGACACAAACAATCGTGGCACATCAGTTGCGACACGAGCGTGCGTGACTAACTTATCGTATTGGCTTTATAGAAGAACACAGACGTTATTAACGGCAACACTAATTTGAGCACTTTCACCACTTGCAGTATTGGTTAACGCAATGAATCGCTGAAACCGGCCGTATGACCTAGTGTTAAGTGCAGAACACTAGTAAAGATGACAAATCAATTCCGAAATTATGTTGTCGAATGTTGCACCGGCTTGTGGAAATTGCTGTAGCAATTCGATTGTGTCCTAAATCGGCGCCAGCTATTTCAAAACCTCAGCACTACTCAGACCGATTTTGGACTTTGTAGTGTGTGACTGACTCGTTGCGTAAATTAAGAAGTTGGGCCCGTTGGAATATAGACTATTAATATGGCGCCTTTCAGTATTCTTCGAGATGTTGATTATATTATCGAATGTTGAGCCGTTTTAATAAATGCTATATTCTGTTTATGGGATGCGTTGTTCATGGGCAAACAGCAAAGATACGATTGGCATATGTCTACGGTCTGTTGACGATGTACAATTGATATCGAGCAAATGTATTAATACATTATAATACACTGTCGTTGGAGCGTACATAACGAGACTAATTTGACGTAGCAGTTTATATATGTCGATAACTTAACTTCGATACCCCAACATTACTGCTGATTTATATCATATTCCACTAAACATATTACTTACTTTTTGGATTCATTGTACTCTGTAGTGCATATTCGCAGCGATCATGTCATTTTAACAAACCATAGAAGCGTTGTATCGCTGGAACTGACGAATTGTAGCGCGAAACCTTGACTGTAACAACGTTGTGCATAGCGTTGCTGTATAGAATTTTTCAGAAAATATATATTGTGGTCGATTGCAATTTATGTGTAAGCAAACAAACGCACGAGTTGATGGTTCGATTTCACACGCCCATTTCACGTCTCGATAAGTTTGACTTATCCGCGTGTTTACAGTTCCTCTCACTTGAAATCATGTTTGATTTCGTTCGCATTTAATTTTATTATGTGAGTTTGTTTTATTCGACGCGTCCTCGAATATTAGCCTAGCGCGAGGATTAAATGTTTACTGTATAGGACTATTCGTCCATTGCATGTGATTGTTCGTACATTGTATATGGCTATTTGTGACAGCGTGCGGTCAGGCACGAAATTGTTGTACATTTAATGTGAATTGTTAAGGCTATAGTTACCATGACGACGGTTCCTTTAGGGATGATTTTGTATATACAAATGTGTTTGTTTTTGTTACATGTCATTATTGTTGGATACGATCAAAATCTGAAATTAAACTATTCAACCTACATACCTTGTTTTTATTGGTTCCACTATGTGTGTGTGTCTGTGTGTGTGTGTGTGCGGGCGCGCGAGCTTGTGTGTATCATGCTGATTGTGCTGTTTCCGGTTACAAACGCGACGACAGAGCACCAAACATTCATTTATTGTTTTGTGCATTGTAACGTATATAACATAGATAAATAGTACTGAAATAAATCAAGCAAATTAATAAAAGTAAAGATAATCCACTTACCTCAGCGGTCCATTTTCTCGCATTCTTCAAGTTCACAAGATCACTCAACATGCACACAATTAACACAATTAATATTACATTCCCGTCGGCATGTATATAGAACTTAAAAATCAGCTGAAACATGAAAGTAAATGTAATAATTAATCCGGTTAGCAACAGTATTTGTAAATGAACCCCCGTGTTATGTAAATGAACCACCGTGCTATGTAAATGGACTCCCGTGTTATGTGGACCGGTGGAATATGGATACAAGAGACCGAGAATATTCAACCTATAAATTCAACGACTATTCACATCCCAATGGAGCTGTTAAGTGGACCGGTGGAATATGGACACAACGACTACCTTGGTGCAGAGGTTACATCCCAATGGAGCTGTTAAGTGGACCGGTGGAATATGGACACAAGAGACCGAGAACATTCAACCTATAAATTCAACGACTACCTTGGTGTCAGAGGTCACATCCCAATGGAGTTGTTACGAAACCAAATACATGAACACAGCGTAGATAATAATATAAATAAGGAACAAAACAGTTTCGGTTTATTCAAATGCAAATTAAAATGCAAATGACAAGTTGCAGGATTGCAATCAAGTGCTACTTTAAAATGACTTATTGCATCAAAATTACAACGTTTGATTAAGCATTTGCAAATGCATTTAATTAATTCAAATGTTTTATTTTTAATATTACACTAATTTTGTTTAAATGTAGATATTATTATACTAAAAAACAAACACAATATTTGTCAAAGCTGCAAAATACATTATTCCGGAAAATGCGATCGCCAACACGACCGTCAAATTCAAGATGCCAATAGCAAGACGTGGACGTACACTGCAAACATGGTGTGGTCAGTGAAATATTTTGGTATTTAAAACAAATAATTATCGAGATTTCAAGAAAAGGCAACCAGTTCATCATTGCCAAAGCAACTGTGTAAATAAATACTGCCACAATTTTACACTAAATCAGCAAAACCGTCAATATGCTACGGCCTCAATGACTACACAGCCAATACAATCACCACTATTCGCCAATCTTCACGATTCAACATCCTTCAACTATTACCATTATTCAACAACGCCCGGAACCGCACATCCACGACGACTACATAACCATCAACATTCTAATTCACCAACATATTACATTACCAACACAATGAATCAACGTCCTTACACGTGACCCTCGAGACCCTCCTATTGAGATCAGTCTCACTGCACCAACGATCGTTTTCAAATTATATCTAACGCGTGAAAGCGTATAAAGCAGCATTCGATTGACACCAGCGGGGTTATTTAGAGCCAACAAATATAAGCATGTCGGCGTCTTGCTGCGACCAAACTATTTACGGCGAATCACCCAGTCGGAACTTAGTTTGATGGTTAGTAACATTATATTATTCAGAAGAGTTTAACTTTTATACATCTGAATTTATCAACATTTTGCCGTCTGTTTATGTGATATTTGCAAAACGTTGAATTGGTTATCTTATCATTTTTTGTATTATATAAGAAGCTGGCGATTTAATGCGGTTTGTATCCTATGTATTTTATGTTACGTGATGGATTGGTAAGGCAAATTATGTGACATATGTAGAATATGAAAGTCACACAAACTAGTAAACACGAAGTCTCTGGAAAAATTATTTCGTGTGTCATTCAAAATTACATTTTACATTACGTATAACACTTAACATGTCTTGATCAGTAAATTTCAGAATGTCATGGTACATTGGATAAAACAAAATAGTTAAGTTTGGTATTGTCCCGTTCACGATATGTGTGCCAATTGTATCATATATTTGATTGAATGGCACAATAATGGTGGCCTTGTCTTCATTGTTTCAAACAGTTAATTTTTCAGGTGTTAAGCACTTTCAATGCAAGAGTTTTATTACAACAAAAATAAAACGTATTTTACACTTATTTGATTATTGTTATGACTGTTTCATTTAAATAGAAGTGTATTTGTTTGGTGCAAAAACAGTATAGCAATATATGAAAAGGTATGTAGACACAAGGCAGCATTGTTGTCCGAATAAATTAACAACGCATAGTCCTGGTGCTGTTCTGGAAATGTTGCCCCCTGCCAACATATGGTTATATATATATGATGATATCTTCATTAATATTGAATATTTATCGGCAC
>CM034544.1:36408252-36413252 GCA_020002185.1 Paraescarpia echinospica
ACACCATCTCGACTTCGTTGGGAAGTATTCAGCCACGCTGCAATTGCTCTAATACCTACGCTAACGCGACCCAAAAATTTGTTAGAATGTCCATAGTTTATACATATACCAAGATTTTACTACTAAAAATTATACAGTGTATCATGAAAACTTTCAGCACAACTGAGGTATGATTGGTAATTACATTATTGTGCGTGCGTGTGTGTGTGTGTGCGCGCGCGCGCGCGTGTGTGTGTGTGTGTGCGTGTGCGTGTATGTGCGTGCGCGCGCGCGTGGGCGTGTGTGTGTGTGTGTGTGTTTGTGTGTGTGTGTGTGTGCGCGCGCGTGTGCGTGTGCGTGCGTGTGTGCGTACATTTAAGCCTACGTGCACATGGGGATTTCGACAATTGCAGAAAACTACTTGCAAATGTCTATTGTTCAAATGAATAATAATAGTAATTATTATTATTACTATTATTACCCATAGTAATTATTATTATTATTATTACTATTAGCGGGTTGCATTCCAAAAGTATACCAATTGACAATGTCATCCATTTAAATAACCACTGGCTATTGTTTCAACATAAACCAAACCATCGATCGACTTGTCGTGTTCATCGCAACAGCAGCCTACAAAATGCCCGGGCCACCCAAACAAAATGAGGAGCAGTTATTGAGATGATGACTTCTTGGGTCGATCTGCAGTAATCGACCCATGGAGAACGCGTGTCATAGATCTACGTGTTGACGCCACCACAAACAACACGTAATGAACAACATGCTTAAATATCAACTTAGCAGATGCGCACGATTCGTTGAAATACACGGACGGAAGAAAAACAAACGCAGAAGGTCGTTTTTTGACATTCCGATAACAAAATGTAGAAACCCGACTTTGTAGGAAAGTACGCATGACACGCTGGGGATATACTAGTTTGGTCCCGCGGTGTCGTAAACCATGACGAGTTTGTATTATTTCAGGGTGTGTGCTCTCGTATGCATGCATGCATGCATGCATTCTGATAGTTTATGGCATGCACGCATGCATTCTGATAGTTTATGTAAATTCATGTCATGTATAAAATATACTCAATCTAACAGCTAGACTATCCAAGTATGTCTTACTGAATCACATATTTTAACAATGTCACCGTTATTCCTAACCATTGGGACAGGTTACATTAACCATACAGACATTTGTTATAAACTTTGAAGGAAGATGACGTGATCCCTAAAGACAGATGATATAAACAATGGACACAGATGATATAAACCCTTTACACCGATTATGTCAACCCTGGGACAGGTTATGCAACCCATGGAGTCAGGTAAAGTGTACCCTGGAGAAAAACTTGGTAGTGTTAATCTAAACCCTGGAGAGAGATGACGTAAATTTTAAAACGTGTGACGTACGCTCAAGAAACAGGTGGCGTAAACTTGGAAATAGGGAATGTAAACGTCTTGTTTGTTGGTTGACTGTAAACAAAATGTGTAGGTTTAAGTTGACAGCGTTTATTTGAAAATGTTACATATCATATGTGTTCCCTGCCTCAGACACAACGTAGAATTGACTTATCTAAGGCATCCCAAAAATGTCGGCAGCGTCAAAATGATTAAGAACTGACTTAAAACGAAATATTGGTATCTATATGGGTACGGACTGTAAGAGACTGTCCGCCCGGTGTCCTGGTCACGATGCGAACAAGACCACCGGGCGTACACTGCAACACCAATTAAATAAAATATGTTAAAGGTAGATATCGGTGTCAATGGAACGACCTATTTTTAAATATTATATTATGTAGGGACGGACAGAAACGGAATGTCCGGTCGGTGTCCTGGTCACGATGTGTACAAGGCACAAGTCATGCACTGAAACACCAATTAAATAAAATACGCTAAAGATAGACATCGGTGTCAGTGGAGCGCCCTGGTACGGAGTTGGACACACCTGCCAAGCCCGCTACTACGCTACGTCAGCGGCCGCGTCTCCGTCCGCAGACATCTAGCCAGCCATGGAAGCCGCAGCTGATGGAAGCCCTCGAGACATTGTACGGCGGACACACTACACGACACACTACCTCGGTGTTTGTGTATACCGGCTTTGTGCAGCACAAAGCCCCAACCCAATGAGTATTGGCCTCGTCTTTGTCCGTCTCACTCCCTCGCTGTTTGTGTGTGCTTGCTTTCCGTCGCACAAAGACTCGACTCTATGAGTGCTGCTCTCGGCTTTGTTCGGCTCCGTGCAACACATTAATTATCTGAAAGCAACGCGCGCTCTGCAATAACAGGCGATTCAGCGGCGACAATGGCGCGAAATAAATAAAACATGGCTAGGCCGTCAGCCGTCAATGCAACACGCCGCAGTAAAAGACGCCTGCACAAAGCGCCATTCAACGTCGCACAATGACAGTAATACGTTTTATCTGCAGAACAAAGGCCGCTTACAGGTTCGTACAAAGCGCGGGTGCGAGCGGTGTCACCGCCGACGGGTCAATAGAAAGGTGTGCGATGACACATGCAGACGACACTCGCGCTGACATCGGTTCGTCACGCGTGACCGCATTCCGTCTCGGCCATGGCTTCTACGGTATTCCAATCGCGCCGTGTGTCGCAGAGGGCGTACATATGCGACTATGCGTCATACGTCCCCCACTGCCGCGTGTCTATGTGGGTTTTGTAGTTGACTGCTTGTCTTTGTTTTGACAATGACATTTACTTTCTTTGACGTGTTACTGCTGAACTCATACTTTATTTATCTACCCATCATTGTTTGTATGCAAATAATATAATACTTATTATTGTATATTTATAATTTATCTTATACATATTTAAGAATGCTTAATTAATAATGCTAGTTTTATTTCTTGTAAATTAATTTACAATTTAAAAAACATTTAACTGTTTATTTATAATTAATATACCATGATTTTACTCGATTTAAAATTATAACATTTTATGTTAATTATATATTTTTACTGCACTTTGAGCATTAAAAAAATGGAAATAGCGCTTTATAAAAAAAAAAATTATTATTATTATAATTTTTTTTACATGTCCATATCTTGCATGCACTGAAGTAAAATGTTGACCTGATGAATGAACTGTTGGTATACTTTGTAGGCTGATTTCCTGGGTAGACGTCCAGCAGGAAGACTGATACACCTGGTAGATAATCTAGCATTTAATTGTCTCCCGGACTTTACGTAATAATAGTGAATAGAACGCAATGTGAGTTAAGTAATATATACAACTGTCTCAAGTGATGGGCAGTCAACCATGGATGGGACATCTCGACCTGTCTCACTGATGTATATGCGGCCCGTACTGTACCACATATCTTATAAAACGGTGCAACACACAACGTGTTCTGATTTAATTCATATTCTTTTGTATATAAATAGCATGCACTTATGTCTGTATGTGGGTCCCGTAATGATACGTCTATCACAAAACCTGATAAATGCATAGCTCTATACACCGGAATTATACGCCGATATGTTATAATGTTGTTTACGCGTAATATATACCAACATCTTGAATTCTTTCTAATCCCAGAAATAGGGATTACCTTAACTGTAATTTGTACAATGCTTATCAACACTTACGGAGCCATATATGTATATTGCAAATACTTCAACATTATGTGATGTACACGGTTTTTTATATTTGTACACGTCCGCGAAATTTCAATCATCTGATACCATTTGAAAGGCAAATATAAATATCATGCAATTTCAGTCATGCATGTTGCTTTCTAATTGGTAAGACTGTATTAGTATTGTCTGATATCACGCAATCTTCAGTTAACAGCCCGGATCAATGGATAGATGAGAGTACATTTTACAGTACATACTACTTTTCAATATGCTAAAAAATAATGTCCTGGCTCTGTTTGATGCGTACGTTTCTCTGTGTTGTTTTTGCGAGTATTTTGTAAAAGCATGCTCATGTTGGTCTACTCGAGTTGTTTGGTTGAGTCGTTGTTTTTATTCATTCTCTGGTCATAGTCTACTTGTGTTACCTAGTTTATTAAAGTGCATTGTCGACTCAGCGTAAATGACACCGATTGTTTTTTTTCTCACAGACAGTCTGATTTCTGATTATAGACTTTGGTTGGCCAAACTAAACATGCATTTAGAGAAATGGGCCGAATGTTGGAGGAAAGTTCATTTGTGGGTCCACTCTACGTGCTCAAACATCTCTCTGATTTAGGAATAATGCAAACACATTATCCACTGAATTACACATATACAAACACTGTGATCAATTATCATCATCACGATGACGCCATCTGGATTATTTTCCACAACTCAATGATTCCAGGCACAAGAAGGCTCAATAGAAAATTAACGCATATAAAACAAATGCATAATGTAACTCTAAAAACTGCCGTCCTGGTTGGTTGGTCAATAATATTCATGTTGACCCCAGTTGACAGATACTAGTTTGGCAGTTTATTTTCAACTTTCGAAAATTCTTGACTAGCAAAAGAGGGATTCCTTTTGAAAGACCGAATAGTTGATATAGAATCCATAATATAATTACCTATACTAGAGTTCCTTAAGTTCGTGCTCCTATAAACACTTAGCAACAATATACTGCAATGTCATGATATCAATATATTGTTGCCATTATGTCAATCAAACTATTTAAAATTCGTAAATATATTTGATAAAACATGACATCATAAACAAACCCGATCGTACACCGTCACCATCGCAGGCGTTCCCCACATTCGTAGGTGGTACGTTTTTTGAGTACAGAGTACATCATGCGTGTTAACTACGTAGTGTTTTATTACTTTGTATAGAATGGATTTTGATGACACATACATGCAACGAGACGTCTGTCTGCTAAATGTAACCGATGTTGTACTTAGATGTTAGTTTAAGGGCCAATGCATTCACCCCTGAATCATACATATTAGACTCCGGTGGTTTGGACATGTCTGCCGTATGCCAAACGAAAGCCTTTAGAAAACAGATTTCAAGGAAGACTTTATAGGACACAGAAAA
>CM034544.1:36418252-36420210 GCA_020002185.1 Paraescarpia echinospica
TCTCATTCTGTTACCGGTTACTTTCGTCTTTAGGTGTTTTTTTTTATTCGAATCTCCTCGCTTAATTCCTTCGTCTTCTATCCTCTCGCGGTACTCTACATATTCTTCCAGTTGTTTTCTGCCACCTGTAGTTTCTCCTCCTGTCTCTCTGGCAGTGGCAGTGTTCCCAACCCATATATACAGGCTGGTACAACGCAGGCTTCCAACACTTTTCCTTTCAGTTGTTTCTTCAGTTTTCTGTCCCACGTAATGCCTTCTACCCTCTTCCATGCTGCTGCTCCTGCTTGCACCCTCCTCTGTATTTCTTTACTACTCCTTCCATCCTCACACACTGTACCGCCCAGGTATACAAAACTGTTCACTTGTTTAATGGTCTTTCCGTCAACAACTACATACATATCTGCCTCCTGTTCACCTATCCACATTACTTCAGTCATCTCCAGATTCATTCGGAGGCCGTGTTTTCTGAAGGTGTCACTCCATTCTTGCAATGCTTTCTGTAGTTCCTCTTTGTTATCAGCCACCACTGCTAGGTCGGCTGCATACGGTATCTTCTGAAGTTCTTCCTGCTCCGATATCTTTCCACTGATCAAGTTCATCATCATAATCAAAAGCAGGGGACTCAAGGCACCTACTTCCCCTCCAAATTGTTCCGATGTTTCTCCTTCGATTCTCACTACCGCTGTTGTCTCCTTGTACATTTCCTCCACCATTCTGACTTCTGCTTCTCCAACCTCCATCTATCTCATGAATGCAAATGCGAGTTCTCTCGGCACGGTGTCAAATGCCTTTTCCAGATCTATAAAACCGAATGCTACATCCTTTTTAAATTCTCTCTTCTTCTCGATATCGGTCTATTATGGATTATTGAGTGACAAATTTGACATATGTATATAACTATTCACTGTTCGGCCTACCCAGGTGTAAACGGTGGGCGTTATCATAGCTAGTGAGCTGAACATTATCCTATATATAGTACACGCATGTCTCATATACGAAGATGACAACATGTCAAGTTAAATAGTCCAGTGTTCGTATACTATATATACTTAAAATAGACGCATACGTGATACTTGCAGGCATATAATTAATACACTGTATAACATATAGCCATTTTCCTCGAAACATGCGTCATAACATGTATCAATAACCAGTTATATTTGCATTCGTGCTAATTGAAAGGCGGCGATAATTATTCGGTATGTATTAGTAAATAACACGTTTCATCAATGCCCTTTCCGCCGCTGCCGCATAAGATTCGTGTCACACGCTGATAACACAACGACACGCCTCCGGTGTTGCAACAGCGGTGCGATCAACCGAGAACGTACTGCGTGTGTGCGTGTGTGCGTGTGTGCGTGTGTGCGTGTGTGCGTGTGTGCGTGTGTGCGTGTGTGCGTGTGTGCGTGTGTGCGTGTGTGCGTGTGTGCGTGTGTGCGTGTGTGCGTGTGTGCGTGTGCGTGCGTGTGTGTGCTCGGTGCGTGTGGGAGCTTGTGTGCGTGTTTGCGTCTGCGAATGTGTACCCCTGGTTTTGTCTGGAAATGGTCTTAAAAGTAAATGAGTGCATTAGAGATCTAATATTGTTATATTGGATGTAGGCTTAACTTTCTGGTGTCTGGCAGAGAACATGTATAGGCATAATCGTCTTGTGCTTCGTGTCATCTCACGGAAATAATCTGATGATTTTTTGCGAAACAAATGGTAATATATGACAACATTTCTGAAACAGGTCAAAGTCTTGACGGACAACCGACGTGGTACCGAATGTACGAAATAAATAAAAAGGAAACGAAGATACAATACTAAAATGTTGTGTTCTTTCACTTACAGTCTAAGTGAAAACAATAATACAGCGGGTGAAACTTTGCTTCAGTAATACAAAAATATGTCAAAGATAAAAAAATTGAATGCACAACTTTTATAAAAGGTTACTTGTATATATCACGTATGCTCAAATG